>WBMV01009009.1:112435-313376 GCA_013396655.1 Campylorhamphus procurvoides | reverse complement strand
TTCACCCTAAACCTTAGGCATCACCCTCTTGAATAAAAATTGCAATAAAATAAATGTATTAGATACATTAGTTTCCTCATATATCTTTTCCTTCAGTGTCTTGAGTCCTGTATGTTTTTTCATTTTTCTGATTTTTATTAAGAGCCATTATACTTGTAAAGTGCTTAGTGGATTTCTGATTGCTGCAAAGAAAATAATCGTGCTAGATAAGAGAAATCAAAGCCTTTCCAGTGCACAAAAGCACTTGGAATAATTACAGATATATGACTGCAAAACTAAAAAAAAAAACCCCATAGTTTATCAAAATGGAAGCACAGTACATTTTATAAAAACTAAGGGCATTTCAGCAATTTCTTCAAATCATAGCAAAGCAAATATTACCTTACAGTAGTGAGAACTGACCTTTCTTTGAGGGAAGTAATTTTAATGTTGATAAATAAAGGATGTCATTATTAAGAAGACTTGTGATGTCGAATGCTCTTTTAATTTGATGTTAAAGTCTTGTTTGATTCAAAATACTGTTGCCTTCTGAACCGTAGTAAAGAGTGTTCTGAAAGAAACATTCACTAGAGGTGTGTCAAAAGCTTTTATAATAAAATACTTTTCAATTTTATTTTGGTTAATAAGGTGATTCTGTACTTGGGGAACAACTGGTTGTACCTGCCTGTGAATGTGGGAAGTTGTAACAATTTCCCTAGAATGTTATTGTTGAAAACACTGTTCTTAGGGTTGGCATGAAAATGTCAGCGCACCAACTGTTCAGGAAGCTGCTGAGATTCATGGCACAAATGTTGCCATCTTCCAAGTGAACTAAGTAAGCCAAATATGCTCTTTTCTTCTCCATTGGTTTTTAAGCTTCACTAGGAATAGATAAGTGGGACTCCAATTTTAGTAATTCATGTACTTGCCTTGATACTCTCTAGAAAATTCCTTATCAAAGCTTTCAAAATGAGTGTTTTGTGTTCAACTCATAAACCCTTATATAAATATCTACAAGTGTAGAGATGCATTTGCTGGATTTCCCTTCCCTTTAAAAAAAAAAAAAAAGCTGAACATCTGAAATTTCTGATTGTTTTTGAAGGAAGCATATGCATATATGCACAGATGGTGTTTTTAGGAGCCTGATTTTTCTGCCCAAACTTCTAACAAGTGCAGTCTTGCATGGAAAGCAGAGGGGTTTTGTGCAATTTTTTTGGGAAAAAAACGTAAGTGCAGTATGATACTTCTAACAAGGGCAAGATTGCGGTCTAGTTTTTAAACAAGAAATTTTTCCTACCCTTTCCTGAAACCTTAAACTTATCCCTTTAGTACTTGATTTGTCTGCAACAAACAGGTGCAGCTCAGAGCCCCAGAGCCAGGGTATCAATGGTACAGGGATTTTTGTAACAAAAATCAGAGTGAATGAAGTACAGTTTTGGATGCCATCATCAGATGATCCATTTAGTTTCTGAGGCTTAGAAGCCTGCAGGTGACTGTATCCCCTCTAAAACAAAATTTCAGATGCTATCCTGAATTCCAGGGTACAAACCCTTTTTTGAATTTTACAGTTTAAAAGGGCAGACTTACTCTGGAGGTGTATGCTAGCATTCCAAAGGGATGGTCACATTTATATAAACCCTTTCAATCAGTTCTGAGGCTTTTGTGAAATCACGTGGTATCTTTGCTTCACAAAATCATAGATTCATATAATGTTAAGGGGTTGGAATGGACCTTAAAGATCATTTTCTCCCAACACATCTTGCCAAGGGCAGGGACACCTCCCACTAGACCAGGTTGCTCAAGGCCTTATCCAACTTGGCTTTGAATACTGCCAGGGTTGGGGCATCCACAACCTCCCTGGACAAAGTGTTCCAGTGTCTCACCACCCTCACGGTAAAGAACTTCCTAATATCTAACCTAAATTTCCCCTCTTTCAATGTGTACCCATTATGCCTTGTCTGACAGAGTCCCTCTCCAGTTTCCCTGTAGGGCCCTTTCAGATATTGGGAAGTTGTTAGGGGCTCTCCACACTCGTACCAACTTTGTAGGCCTCTTCTGGACTTGCTCCAACAGTCCTATGCCTTCCTTATGTCTGGGACACCAAAACTGGACGCAGTACTTCAGGTGGGGTCTCACAAGAGCAGATTAGAGAGGCAGAATCACCTCCTTTGACCTGCTGGCCATGCTTCTTTTAGTAGTAATTTGCAGATTAATTTCTTTCCACTTAAAAAGCTTAAGATAGCACTACACTTTATCTGTTCTCCAGATATGAAACTTTGGTACGAAACATTGAAATACTGATAAGAGAATATAATTTGTGCACTAGTACCATTTTAAACCCAAGGTTTTAATACCTTTTAGGTGTCACCTTTTGCCTTGCTAGGAGTTAGTGTACAAACAGTTGCAAATGCAGATTTTTTTTTTTTTGTTTGTTTGAATTCTGATTCCGGTGGTTTTCTTTGAAGAAGAACTCATAAATATTCTGTAATAGATGAAAATATCCTTGAAGAGCAAATGCATTTCTAAAGTGTTGTAAATGTCAAAGGAAGGACTGAGATACAAATTTTCTCTGAACTTAGTATTTCCACCAGAAAATTCCCCAGAGGGAAAGAACTTTGCAGAGAGCACTGATACTGCATAAATACCCATGCTGATTCAAGAAGTGGTCTTTAAGATATGATGAACATGGAGGTTTGTGGAAGGTTATAGTTGATTTAAGGAACTCTATCTCTCCTTGTACTAATGAATTCCTGTATGGCTGTGAAGGAACTTAAGCTCCATCTCGCTGTGAGCTTCCCTTACCAAACCTGGCTTGGATCTCTACTCACAAAATTGCTTTTGCATGAACTGCGGTTTTGATCATTCTCTGTCCCAATGAAGCCCTATATGTACAGATGGACATATAGGAACACACAGGGAGAGCAATTTGTAAATTGTGTCTATGTTCTTAAGTATACTCTATAAAGCATGTATATTCTCTAGTGTGTTATAAAAATTGATCAAAGTAGATTATCAGATTACTAACGTATGCATACATCAAAAAGTAATATACTGCATCAGGATACTTGTTATCTGTGAATAAAATGTTATGGAAAGGCTTGGAACGTTGCTTCAGGAGAGGCAGTGAAATGGTGAGAATGGAAAATCAGCGAGGTTCAATACACTGGATAGGGTTCAGAGAAGCTGAGGAAAGTCTGCAATGCCAAAGAAAGTCTGGAGTACAGGATTAAACTGGGGATAAGTGGAAATCTGACTGAGTAGACAGGATGAAAAAAGTTGTCAACAAATTTCAGTAACTCTGAGTAAATTTCTGTTATTATATATTACAGAGGAAGAAAGAAATAGCAAACTCAGGAGGAATGGTGAGTAACAATGCAAAGTAGAGATAAGAACATACGGAATATCAGAGTATGGTGCTTTGTCAAATGTTTCTCAGGAACTTGTTGATACTGATTTTTACTTAGAGTGACCAAAAAAAAAGAATACTTTGGTAGGTTATCAGTATAAAGGGTTTTCACATCATGTAGCAGCTCTGGGAAATAGTAATATCAAGGACAGGTAGCAAGTCCCTGAGGTTTAACCAAACAGTGATTTTTTTTCCTTCAGCTGTTAAATATTTTATTCCAATATTTAATACTTGGAATGTCTCTTGGGACATAATTTCATTTTCTGGCTTTATATACTTCCCCTAAAAATATGGGAATATTTCCACTAGAAGAGACACAAATATAAAAGAACAAGGTTGAATACTGAAGGCATCTGTTGTTCTCAGCAGGAAAAGGATCCTGAGGGAAGAGATAATCTACTTGAGCTAATATAAATTTGGAATATGACAGATTAATTTAAAAGAAATGTGAAATGGAATTTTAACATAGAATGTTGAGGAAAAAGAAAAGTCTTGGACCTGCAGTGTTAAACTTGTAATTGTTGCATGGATATTTATCTCTTGTCTTCTCTTTACGTGAGCTGTTTCTTGTAACATTGTGTTCAGAGACTTGTCTTAGGAGTCTGTGTCCACTGTGTCTTCACTTGTCATCATCTGCCTACTCATAAGTTTCATCACAGGCTGAAATGTAATTTTACAAAGCTTACACATCAGCATGATTGCTTAGTTTTCAGGTTCTCCTCAATTTTGGAAATACATATATAAGATTTTTTAGAGTATATGCTTAAATAAAATTGTTTTTATTGCAGATTAGAAAAATGAAGCTAATGTAGGAATACTTTGAACAGCATGAGTGTCTTTGCTTCTCCACAGGCTAGACTGAATAAGATAAAGCACAATAAGAATTAAGATGTTGTTTCTTTCAAAGCAGTCTTCTTTCTTGTTTTGTTTGATGAACTTACTCTTCTCTGCACCCAATTTTTAAATGCTACAACTAGTATAGGTGAAGTGAACACTTCTTTGTCTTTATGACTGTCTCCTAAGACTGGGAAGTTCATTTCTGTACTGGTCACAGTCTTGTAATTACTGCTGAGGTTTGGGGTTTTTTAGGTTCTTTCCACCCCCAGCTTTGACATCTGGGAAGGTTAAGTGAAAACTTGAATTAATTTTTACATATCTATTTTATGCACTTTTAATAAATGATGTTTCCACTGAACTTCAGTTTTGTTCTTTTGAAGCTGGTATGATGTCTTGCATAACACACTTGGGAAGTAATTGTGGAGTCACTCATGATATACTCAGTGATACAATACTCTGCTCCCGTAGCTTGTGACTGTAGTGTCATGTAATGGGAAAGACTATCTCCTCTCTTTTAGAGCCTTCTGTACTCTTAATGTGCAATTTCTCTTCATAGTTAAAAACCTCTCGAAAAGGGTGGGAGGAGGGAGAAACGCTGATGCAATTGTCTCACATAGCAAAACACAAGTCTATACCATTGATATTTTTGTTTGAATTAAGAGGTACAAGTCATCTTAAGCACAAATGAGAGTAGATATCCCAGAAAGTCCTTTTCAGTTCTGTCTCTCCAGTTCAGCTTTTATGGACTCAAATGCCAGGACTTCTATCTGCACAACCCAATCCTTCAGTCTCTGCTTGTATGTACAAATTGTTATGGATCTGATGGTCTAATACTTGTTGGTATTTTGGAAAAAAGAGTCCTTCTCTCTAGTTACAGCATGAGCAGAAGCGGGGGGGGGGGGGGGGGGCCCAGGGGCTGGTGTTGTTAGTTTTGGGTGTTTGCTTTTTCCCCACAAGCTTCTGCATGAGATATTGACAAGCATTTTGGTTCTGTGCCTTAGAGTCAGTGGCCACACCAGCAGTGGTTTGTGGTTGTGAGTCAAGATCAACAGCAAACAAACAGGACTTCAGGCCTTCAGAAGCTCATACTTTTCTGGTTGACACTTCTATTATCACATCATCCTGGACTCAAAGTTGTGATTCCCCTGTGACCGTGGTGACGACTGTGGTGAAGCGAACTGTTCCCTTTGCAGCCCACAGGAAAGCCCCCTGGGACAGAATTGCTGCTTAAGTTTTGGATTACATATGTGAATGGCTGACCCAACAACAACTGACTGTAAACCTTCCATTCCCCATCCCTGACGCCATCAGGGGAAGGAAGGGGCATGGACAGACTGACCGGTGGTGGTGGAAAGGTGTTTTAACACCTGTTTCTATTTCTTATTTTTCGCTTTTAGTTTGTTAGTTAATAATTTAAGCAATATTCGAAGTTCTGCTTTGCCCGTGGTATTATATCAAAGCTCCTCTTTTGGTTGTTATCTCTAGCCATAAATTCCTAGCTGTTTTTTTTTCCCCCCCTTCCCTCTGGAAGGTGAAAAGTGAGGGGGGATTGAAGAAAGGCCTTGAAAGAGTTTTGCTGGACACCAGGCATTTATCCAGGGTCAAACCATCACACTTAGTCTAATATTACTGCATGTACGTTATCTCTACGGGCAGAGAAAGAAAAAATCCAAACCACAACCCTCCAAAAAAACTTGTCAAGTATTTTTTATTCTGTAGCTTGCTTCTGTATAGAGCTATACAGATAGGGTAAAATTACTGGGTTTTATTATTGCCTTTTGCATGTCATTCTACCATTAAATTTGCTCACTGAGTTATCAAAAAAAAAAAGTAAAAAAATCAGGAAATAATCTATAGCTTCTTCTTCAAAGTGATAGAGAAAGCAAATTCTTGTAATGCATCATGTTAAAAATTCTGTAGTTTTAAAAGATAGGCAGCTATTTATACCCCAGAATAGAAGGAAAATCTGACTAATAAAAGAAATATGCCTTTTAGTTTTGATGGGCCATTCAAATTGCAAGAGTGACAATAAAAATTTGTTTCGCCAAGGAGTCTGAGCTAAGAAATTTTTGGAAAGCAAAATTTTTATAGGGCAAATTTTGTTTTGTCTTGGAGATTCAGCAAAAAGTTGTGTTTTGCTAAGTTTTTTGTTTGGTTGGTTTTCAATGCAACAAACATCTCTAGTTTAATTGAATTTTTAAGGCATTATCCTGATGTTCATTTTCTGACAGCCAAAGCAGTATATTTGTAGGCAAATTATTTCAATGTCTTCTTTTTTTACCAGCCAGAGACATACAGTCCTAGCAGTTTTAAAAATCACCTTTTGTTCAGTGTGGATTATTCATGCAACCCTGGGTTTTCTCAGAAGTGTCTGTTGTTAGAATTAGAGTTCCCAGATTCTACACATGTTTAGAAGAACTAATAATCGTGCTTGGCTTTGACCTTCCTCCCCAGCCTTAAGTGCTGATTAAAGCAAGTGTTTCATATATAGAATAAAATAAAATCTCTAGGAAAACACTGAGGAATCAGTGTTGCTTTCCAAAGGGTCCTGTGGTGGTTTAAAGGTAAACCGGCAGGAGAAATGGACCCACCACAAGAGAGATTAAGTCAGAGTTACAATTTAATGAAAGATATTACAATAAATACACTGACACAAAGAGAAAACTGCTTTCAACTCACCAAAACCCAGCAGTATAACCCAGTGTCCCGGGGCACAATTCCAAAGGGGTTTGTTAGCCCTTGCGCTGAAACCCGCATGGTTGCCCCGAGTCCAAAGCAAAAGGAAGTGAAAAACCTGTTGGTGCAGATGATGGCTGTGGTCTGGTCAAAAATGGTGATTTCCTCCTGTCGAGGTCCTCCTGCTCCTCTGGATCCAACGAGTTGTGCTTGAGGTCTTCTGTGCTCCGTTTGTGTACCCTCAGGGAGAACCCAGTCCCTCCCCCAGGGCGGGGACTCACACAATGGGTGATTAACTCTGTGAGTCATGGGGCATTGTTGCTGGCCCATTAGCAGCCACGACACCTCAGGCTGGGTGTGAAGGTGCTAACGACTCCCAGGGCAGCTGCTGCAAATGGTCCATTGTTTTTGGGAAATGAATAGAGGGGGGTAGAATACATAGCTTTGATTACCCCCACACAGTGATAACTGGTCCCTCCTGCTGAACTAGGACAGGTACTTAACTTTTTTAACTGGAAAAAATGTCTTGATCATAATTATTTAATTGCTTATGCTTTTGTTTTCAGTACCATTTCTGTTACAGCTTTCATTATCTCTTTTTAAAAAATAAATATCTGAATTTTCACTACTGAAATCTCTGTGCCATTTAAAATGGATGACATTGCTGATACCCTTCAAACCCGAGGGAAGTGACAGGAGGAATTTTTGCACTTGGTTTAAGCTAACAAAAGACAGTCATTAAAATTTGATTACTTTCTTTTTAAATAAAGAACTGCTGGAAAAGGAAAAGAAATTGCTCTTGGCAAACCAGATTTTTTTTTTGTATCATTGGTAATAAGTGTGCACTAGATTCTCTAGTAAAGGACCAGATAAAGATGTTTTATTTTTTGACTCCTCTTTGGAGAAGTATATGAAGTCTGGACATGCCATCAGAAGTAAAGTAGCTCTGTGTTGTAAGGAATTGGATTCATTCTGAAAGGCCACATTCTGGAAGAAAAAAACAGAACAGGAGGTTCAGCATGAGGCAGAAGAAGGGCCCAGCCAAATAGTTTACCTTTAAGAACTAAGAAGTGGTATAGAAACCGTGTTTTCCCCAATTCAGGTACCTTAGCTATAGGTATAGGAATATCCTGCATGAGTTAAATTAAAAATTGATTTACTTCTTGTCTGTGGGCAAGTATGTGTACTCTAGTGACTGGTGTGAACTGCAAGTTCACAGTGTCCTTGCTATGGACAGGAGAGGGAACATGCCTTATATCTGTACCTGATCTGTGTGTTTACAAAGCTGTGTATTTATTTTTAGCTCATTTAAAATACTAATAGTATAAACAAAATAAAAAAAGTTTTTGTTCTAATTGCAGTAATATTGACAGTTCATATTGATATGAGATCTCATAGTGCAATAGCTTAATGACTAGAGACATTCAGAAGTAATTTTGCTTAAATTATCATTCTTTGCTAGATACTGTCATAATCTTCCCTGACTGAATGTTGTGAAATAGGATGTCTTTCTAGGGATACTATTCTTCTACATATCACTTTCAAGGTAGAGTCACACAAACCACTCATATAGCGTCCCCCCCCACCCTGTCCCCTTCCTTGATTTGTGTCTTAAAAGATAGAATGTTCCTGGGGAAGCAGAAACAATATATACTAAAGAAGTGAGGAAATCCTCAGTCTTTTTGGAAATGTTTTGCCTTCAGAAAAAAATCAACTGGTTAAAACATCTATTACCCACTTATTTCCATTTTTTTTTCCTTCAATTAGGTGGAAAACAAAAGAGGTAAGCTATTAAAACGTGACCAATGTGAATTATGTGACAACACATCATACGGGGAAGTCTAGCTAGTGATAATATAAAATAATGCAGGAAAAAATTTGACCATTGAACCAAAAGAAACTTGAGGTTAGGGAGAGTGGAATTACCTAGTTTCATCAAGAGGGTAATGAAAACAGTATGATGTGCGACAAATCCTTTATTAAAGAAAACTGCTAAGGGTATCTTTGTAATTAAGATGTTTATACCTGACAAGTTACTGTGTCTTGGAAATTGTAAAGGGTTGTTGGTTTTCTTATTCCCTCCCACCCCAATCTCATTCTTTGGACAGAAGATAACTCTAATGGCTTTTTTTTTCTTTTTCTTTTCCTTTTTTTTTTTTTTTTTGAGTGAAGAGCTTATCTTTTCCATTTTTAATACGGTTTCTACAGCAGAGATAGCAGCCCTGTTCTGATGGGGAAAAGTTTGAAATCATAATTTATGTAATATAAAACATGACTTCTCTTTGGTGACTGAAGGTCTATATCAAGGCACACAGAGCAGCTGGTGCAAACTAGGAAATTTTTGCAGAGCTTAAAGAGAAGTAATATTCATATCTGCTATATAAGACCCTATAAAGTTTACCATCATTCCTCTAGTGTTCAGGAGTTGTTTTTACTTCCTGTAGTATTTCTTCACTTCACAATGAGAGATACAAGCAGTGGTATTTCTCTGTATACTTATGTTCCTGAGTATCAGTGCTGACTATGTAACGTGTGTGTGTTATATCAACATTATTGTTCTTTAGACTGATCTGTAGTGTTGGGAGTAATTCTCATTACCAGCCTTGCAGTTAACTTCTTGTCCTAGGCTTCAGAGTTAGAAATTTATTTACAGGTAACTAATGAAGTTTTTCTTTGCTCACCTACACCATATACAGGTTGCTATCACTATCACTGACTTGTAACTTTATAGTGCTGAGTTCATAAGAAAACTGCTTCACTTCCTTAGGCTATAGGGTTGGAAAATGTTTTGTGTTTATGCTTAAGGCCTTTATTTGATCACATCTTAGACTGCTCTCGCTAGGAGACTGCAACAATTTTGTACTCAATTTCTACAGTTTCCTGAGGTCTCAAGCATATGATCCCAAGTACTTGCCCCGCCAGTGAGTGTTCCCAGATGGGAATCCTTTATTCTGTCTTTCACTGTTGCCTGTGGGTCACATGTGATATTGAATACCCTGGTTGCTCCCTTTCCCTGCTTTTAATCTCCAAGGTTTACCTCTGCCTCCTTCCATTTCTGGTCCTTAGGGACTGATCTAAAATGGTATGAAAAGGACAGATAGGAGAGGTTTGCCTGAAGCCCCAAGTAGTTGAGGCCATACTTGTCAGTGTATATATGGCTGCAGAAGAATATGTGGCAGGAGGTAGGAAAACAAATGACAATACTGCACAAATACTGAATAAGGCCATCAAAATCTACCCACCGTGTGAAGCATGCAATTTTAAGACCCTAACACAGATTCAGGTGTTTCCTTTACAGGTCCAGCAATGATAAATGGGTGTGATACCATCTGATTCATATCATATTGAATGTTTCCTGCCTGAAGCACACAGTGGGTAGCTTCTTCAGGCTTAGTCGGTATCATGAAGCCTAGATGAATTTCCAGTTGACTGAAGATTATGACAAAATAATTTTTGGAATGTGTTTTTTATTTGCCTTTAATGAGAATAAGCATGCAGAGTAGAAAAAATATTTAGTTTAAAGTGGTAGAGTTATTTCTCATGAGGAAGGTTCAGCTCAGGTTTCTCAAACCATAGATATGATCAGATCAATTCTAAGTCTATTTAAAATGATTTTCCTCTATGTCAGAGTTAAATTTTGCATATTTTTGAGAGCTCATCAGCTGTATTATGTGGCAAGAAGATCTATGGGCTAGTATTACAATCACAGCTGTTCTGGAAAATCCAGAGTAGTCTGGTAACTGCTTGTGTTCCCCAAGGGGCATTACTGAAGGATTCCACAGGAATGCTGACAAAGTTTTCATTATTATCTGCAGGAACCTGCTAGTAGGGAAAAGACAGACCAGAGGCACAGCAGTGTGATAATTTGACTTGCTCTCAACACTGGTATTTCATATGTAAAAATTAGCATAATCAAATTTTGGATGAAGGACAGTTTCTTTCAAAATTGCTTCAGCCAAAATGTGGGTTGTAGAACTGTTTGGGCCGTAGCATCTGTCTTCAGTCTTTCTCCTGTGTGAGGCAGTAGCTGCAGTATATTCATTCAAATCCATTGTAATTTATGCCACATTAAGGATGTGACAACTGCCGCCTTTAAATCTCAATTTTTAGGTTAATCAGGGCATCAATCCATGCCTACCAAAAAATGCAAGGGGAAAGAAAATCCTTTTAAACTATAGGGAAGCCCTTGACTGTGATGATGAAATCTAAGTTTTGATCATTTATGGGAAACCTTATACTCAAAGAATTTACAATAGATGACTGAATAAATCACTGAAGCTATGACGTCAATCTTTTTAAAACCTATATGTATATTTCATATCTGTATATATACATACATAGGTGTCACTACATATATGTACTGAAAGCATACTTCTCATGAATATTTTTACTTACTGGCCTAAATACAAAATTACTATACCTAGAGTTCCCATAGCTGATCTGGTGCGATGCCTATTCTGTTGTCTTAAGAACACTGCATACCTAAATAAAAGATGTTTGCAGCCAATTTCTCATATTTTTCTGTTTGACAGGTTAATGTAGGTGTGCGGGTCAAAATGCAAGTTTTACAGTGTTTTCATTTTGTATGGACGTTATATAGATATGCCTTAGTTATATCAAATCTCAAAAGATTTATGGAACCTATTACAGTTAAGGTTTCTGTAGCAGAGGAGTTGACTCTTTCTGCCTTTTTCATATTTTTTTTTCAGTTCAACTTTCTCTTCCATTAACTATAGGTGTAAATATGCACAGAATCTGGTACAACTAAAATGAGTTACAATAACTATTGTCTTGGAGGCAAACCCCAAATGTCTTATAAATGGGTCCTGTGAAATTGAGGTAAGAGGCCAAACCCACCAAAAACTCCTCATATACTTGATAGTAGCATGCATTGATCTTATTTGATTTATTTGATATTCCACAATAATATTTTTTCAGGTTGTAAGATATGACCATATATACAAAACAGCATCTGCATAATAAGGAGGAAAAGATTTTAGTGTTTTGCAGGAAGTATATTGATAATGCTGCCCATGCAGCTTTGCATACAGGTATTCAATATATATTGAACTCTAAAAGACAGCACTCCGGTTTCTGCAGTGAGAATTTTACAGTGCATGCACAGGACTTAATGTGCAACATGAAAACTGCATTATGCCATTTTATGTTTCAGCAAGTAAGTCTCAGTCTTGTTTATTCTCCAGCACAAATCTCAGGCTGCCTAAGGAAGGTCAGGCTGGGAAGTTGCTCATGTTTGACACTGCAGCATTCTGGAGTGATGAATATTTAATTAAGCAAGTGTGGACTGTGTGGGAGGTTGAGGCAGCTGTAGCTCCTAGTTGACTGTCTGCAGTATTATCTTAGACTGTTGTGTGAAAATGAATCCTTGGGGTCAACTTCAAGGACATTGAGTAGGTAAAAAAGGCATTCTGACAGAGCAGCTAGTCACAGGCAAGTTAGGAATAACAGTGACAAATATTTTAAGTGTTTCTGTTACTCTGGTCAAAGATTATATGTTCTGGTGGGCTAAGCCACCATGTTTTATTAAGCTCCATAAATGTAATAGAAAATTAACTTTGAACCTATAGAGTCTGAAACTATAACAGCAATGAAAGTAATTTATCTTATGCGGGTATTAGGTATTGGAATGGAGCACATGTATAATGTGTTGATATTAAGCAAACAGCATGAGGTAGCAGTCATTTCTCTGTAGTCCTATTTTAAACACAGCAACAGAGATGTTTGAAGATATTATTCTTAGCAAGCTTTCAGGAGAAATGAAAAACCATAAACAAAAGCAGGAAGACAGTATTAATATTCAGTGGCATAGGCCAGGATAAACATTTCTTAGTATTTGATGTTAACAGTTGGGCTCGTAGGAAGGTTTTAATTGAACTATGAAGGATATAAAAAAAAATTAAAGAAAGTAAGTCTGTCTGTCTTCATAACCAGGGACATTAGCAGTCCCCTCACTCTCTGTCCTGGATTCTGTCCTATCCACATCCCATGGATGAAGCAAGAAATATTTTTGTGTTTCTTCCTGTCACTATAACATTCAGGACAGAGAGCAAAGAACAACAATCTTTTTTAACTGAGTAAATCTAGGTAGCATGTTACTACTAATCAGGAAGGGAAGAGATGCCTACATCTCTGCTTCCCTAGATCATATTCTAGCATATATCCATCTTTGGCCTCTGTTAATGTCCAAGACTAAATTTGGGCGAGTGACGTGCAAGAGAATTTTTGGTGCTATTCACTGGCTGTGGCTAAAAGAGGTGGCTGATACTTTCATAGACATCATGAATAATTTGGAATTACTTCTGCAGTTTCCAGCGACTTCTGTGATGAATGACTCTAATCCTGCTGCTTCCACTTGAATAACGATGGTGAACTTTGGACACCTCAGTGCATAGTACTGTTGAGTCAAGAAGTACAAGTCCAGAGAACTATTAAAATAAATACATGAGGGATTGTGATTTAGCAGGACCCTTATTTTTATGATAGGCAAAGAGCAACTGAAAGGAGATCTGATGATGGTCATCTACTTGTGGCAGCTGTTTATTAAGCTGATCATAAACATGTTGCTGTTACCTTGTGTTCACCCATCTGTTTGTTTCTGTCCATCTGTTATGGCTTGCCATGCGCTTAGGTTGTAAATATAATCGCTATTCTTTTAAAGAAGAAGGTTAGAAATCCTCTAGTAAAAATATTCATTTGAGGAATTCAGTATTTGTGTTAAGAAAGCCTTGGAGTCAACATCAAGGAAACTGTAAACAGGTTTACAATGCTCCTGATTGACTTCCTGTGGTTACCCTTTCTGATGAGGTTGAAGCATTTAATTGAGTTGATTTTTGTTATAAGATTTCAATTTGCTCTTAGTCAATAGCAAAGGCTTGTTCAAGAGGAAATTTTGCTCTTTGAAGTCAGAGAAATGTGTGCAAATGAAAGAAATATACAAGGCAAATCACCTGCAAGAAGCCAATGAACTTGTCCACTGTCATTTCAGCTTGTGTGGTTATTTTTTTATTCCCAGACTAGAAAATTTATATTTGGCATGCACTTTCATCCTTATTCCATCAATTATTTGTAATGGCTTTTTTTTTTTTCCCCCACCTAAACCATTATACTGTGCTTTTTGGAATTTGAGTCTTTGCCATTGTTACTTAATATGACAATAGCCAAATTTAATTTCTTCGTGAATGTTGTAAAAGATTTTGTTATTAAATAAAATCTGTATTTAGTAATTCTTTCTCTCTCAAAAAGAGACTATAATGCTAGCTAATTCGGTATTATTTGTCATTTTATGCCAGGCTATTCTGGTGGTCAGTTCCGAGACAGCAATGCATTTAAGATTTTTTTGGAAAGAAGAATCAATTAGGTTGTCCAGTAACCTAAGGAATTTAAAAATATGGGGAGTTTATTTATTTTAAAATATGTTTTCTTGTTGCTGTGAATGGATTTCTGTTTTGATTTTGTTTGTTTTGTTTTATAATGAAATGCTCTTCCTATGCAGGAATAAGTAAATAAATACTGATACATACCTTCTAATACTGACCAGCTCTGAACAACAAGATTTGTATATTTTTTTCTTCTGTAGGGTTATACTAAAGCTACCCTCCTCTGAATATGGTTAGGATGCACTTCAGTGGCCAACAAGTGTGCCTGGAGCTTAGACCAGGGAGAGTGCTGAGACCCTAACTGAAGTTATAAAAATGTTTGTGGAATTTATTCTATAGACTGAATAGAATTTGATTACATCAATTTATGGTTTTGCACTGTTTTCTTGCCATAGTCACAAAAGTTTTTAAGACTTTTCTTGTACCTTTGTGTAGAAACACTGGAAGGAACAAAATATTTTATTATTATCAATTAATCTGTTTTGACTGCTCTATAGTGTGCCTTGTATGTTCAGGGAAAGGTTTCCATTTTGCTTTTAAACTGGATCACAGTTGGGGACAGTCTGTCAAAAACTGCATGTGTTTCCTCCCCAGTCATTCCTACCAAGTATTCTAAAACAAAATAATTTTGTGTTTTATATTATTCTGGGAGCTGGACTGGGTGAAACAATTTGAAAATCCAGTTTGCAAACAACTTTTATTTTTTTCCTTCCATTTAGTTTTCCTAATGTCTGAAAAAAACCTTTTGTTTCGTATGCATGTTTTGCTCTTCCTTGTACTTAGTGTTTTTTTTAAATCCTAATTTCTAAGTACCTGGTTCCAAACTCAGAACTTC
Organism: Campylorhamphus procurvoides; assembly: GCA_013396655.1. Classification (NCBI taxonomy): domain Eukaryota; kingdom Metazoa; phylum Chordata; class Aves; order Passeriformes; family Dendrocolaptidae; genus Campylorhamphus; species Campylorhamphus procurvoides. The sequence continues at coordinate 298,246 of WBMV01009009.1, read as the reverse complement.
TAGAACTGATTCAGATCCCTCTGACATTAATAAGATCTCTTCTTAATAGGTTTTAGTTCAGATCTGTGGATTATGAATTATTAGGGATGGACTTTGCTTACAAATTTAAGAAGTATTTATATATTTCAGTGCTAAGAGACTGGTTCTGACTGAGGACTTCAGTGTATCCTATCAATTAAAAAGGTATATATCAATTAAAAAAAGTATACTACCAATATATAGAGGTTGATATTCTCCAGCTTTCCTTCATATTATTTCACTATATTTGTCATGAACCATGGTGGGTTTATTACAGTTTTCTATTCTAATTTTTCTGCCCCCTTTTCCCTGATCTGCTGTCTTTGGGGCAAAAAAACTTTAGTGTAAGTATTAGTCAGCCTTTTATGCTGAGCAGAGAAATACCAGGAGCTAGATTCATATCCAATGCTATCAAAATCCTGTGCTGTTTTTTAATAGTATTTTGGTGAAACTAATCAAAAAGCTTTCATGAACTCTTCCAATTTCTGTTGTTGCTGTGTTGAAATGTAAGATTTATGAACAGTGTCAAAACTGGTAAAGCTTTTTGGGGAGGAACAACAGCAAACATGGTTTTGGTGATGTATTCTTATGGCTTCAGAAAACCAATATTTCAGTTCTTTAAGCTTCAATTATTTTCAGTTCTCTATTTTGAAGTAACACTGCTAGGGAAAATTCTATAAAGCAACTGGAGATGTCAAAGGATTAAGAAGGTCAAGGACTCAAACTGAGAACTATTTGTATTAGCCTCTCCAGTCCTCTTCTAGAGAAGAGATACAAACTTAAGGTTTCAGTATCTCTTCATCTCTGCCAGCTATTTAAGGAATTTCCCTATCAGAGACCAGAGGAGTTCAGAAATTTGTAAGGCACAGTGCCATCTGCAATGCCTCAGAATTTGATGGGGTTTGTTGTGTTTTGGTATTTGTATGGTGGTCTGTGTTTTTTTGTTGTTTTTTTTTTTTTCTTTCCCTAAATGCTTCTGTGTCTTTTCAGAATAAACTTTACCAAGAAATTAGCTCCTGCTTAAGAGGAGTGGCTGTAGAAAGTAGTGCAAACATGAAATACTGAAATTTGCCCAGATCCTTTTCAGACTAATCCTTGTGCTGAAGTAAGCTGGGGACTTCTGTGAGCTACTTCATTTTGGTTCTTTCCGTTATCTGTGTAGCCTCACTGTGCATAAGACAGCATGCTTGTGCTTTAGATAGCAGACACAGAAACTGTGTCATCTAACGGCAACCTTGATAATACTTTGATGTATTGTGTCTATAATGTATTTATCGCTGCTCACTGCATAATATAGACAATAGCTTGAAGATGTGCATTTGTGTTTATTGTAATTTTTTTAAGGCAGTCACCAAAATGTTTTATGGTCAATGTTGTAATTGAAATTAGATCAGAGGGTGATTTTCTTCTGTTAAGCTTTTCCTTAATGGGTTGTCTTTTCTTAACTGTATTAAGCATAACATATTGCATCACCCTCTAATGCAATAGAGCCGCTCTCCATGTTTATGTAGTGCAGGAAAGCACTCCAAGGGAAATGAAAACATACTCTTTGGGTTCTGTGGTCAAGAATGAAGACTGCAGCGGATGATTTTTATTAACAAGAAACACTTCTCAAGCTAGATGGAAAATAATGGATTTTATAACTGAATAGCAAAGAATGCAGGTAGCTTCCTAAAGAGACTTGGTTGAGATCCTAACCACAAACTGTTAACTGTGGCAGAGCCAGTTTCAAACCTGTCACGGGTCAGCAGCCGTACAGAGGCACGACCTGGGATGCTCCCTCTATTCGTTCTCAGGTGTGCATGACCTGGGGGTTTGCATGACCTTCAGGCGGGCTGCGGGACCTGAGGCCGGCAGGCAGGGTGGAGGCGGAGGGGCGTCCCCCCGGCTCGCAGCCCGATGACATTCCTCAGGTGAGCCGGGGCACGGCGGTCCCCGCGGTGCGGCACCCGGGCCGGGCGGGGCGCTGCTCTGCGCTGGGTCCCGCTGCGCGCAGCACCGCGGGCACGGAGGAGCGCCGTGCCCTGCCCGGCTCCCACCTGCCCGCCCGCTGATCGCGGGAGGAGGGCAGGGCAGAGCCGTGCTGTGTCNCCGCCGAGGTGCTGGCTGTGCCGAGCTGTGCCGAGCCTGTATCGTGCTGAGCCGTGCCCGTGCCCGTGCCGTGCCGTGCTGAGCCGAGCCGTGGCAGCGCCCGCGCCCCGCACCGCTGCCCGCCGCCAGGGTCCCTTCCGCAGCCAGCCGGGGCGCATCGGCGGGACTCTGCTCGGCCGTGGGAAGCTGTGAACTGCCCCCAGAAGTTTGCCGGCAGAAACTGTTCCCTATCATTGGCAAAGTCTTCAGGCTCTCCTCAGAGGAATACCCCGTTGCCTAAGATGAGTGGCTGTAGGAAGCGGTGTAAGCGGGAAATATTGAAATTTGCCCAGTACCTTCTCAGGCTAATCACAGGTTCTCTTCACACAGGTAATGACTATTTTCTCTGTAGCTGAGCTGTGTAGCATGATAACAAGAGAATTGCCTAAGGATAATACAGAGATGTCATTAGTTTATATGATCATTCCTTTCATCTTGTAAATAATAATAAAAGAAGATCTGTAAACTGTTTTGTGGCTGAGCATAATGAGAACAGAACATAGTCTTATGTTACAATGTTTAGACAGTGTGACATTGTCTCAGCATTTACACACATGAACTGAAATTGAGGTGTGTATGTGCTTTCACCTGTCTACCTGTGTATGTTAAAGGCAGTGCAGAGAAGCCACATGATGGTCATAAAGGCTGAATCTTATGCCTTTTATTTCACCATTTCTTGGGCTGATTTACTTTGACAAGCTGACTACATTCTTTTTTCTCAGAGGCATAGTTTTGCTTATCTAAAGATGTAAATCAGCTGCAAACTGTCAATATGATGTTATAGTATCCTGTTGTAAACTTTAGATAACACTTGTGCTTTTGTGCCCTTAAAGAATTTGAAGCATAGTGGTTGTCAACTTAGGTAATTTTTTTCTGTAACCTTGAACGAATTGTACAGTACAGGATGAGATTTCTAAGGTAGACTGTACAGACACTGTAGTTTTCTTCTTAGCACTTTGGGAAGTATGCTTTTCTCACAATTCAGCCTTTTCTATAGCTAGCCTCAACAGCTAACAAATATGATAGCTTTCATGATGTCATTCTGTATTTATAAAATATAATTGTGTTTCTTTCTAGACTTCAGTTACTTTTTTTTCCCTTACAAAGGTGCAAGTCCAGCATCAGCAGATAATATCCAGTTACACTAACATGATACTTGAGAATTAAAAGCCATTTATTTCTCTACAAGTCAACTGACAGTTTCAGATGAAGGCAATTATTTATTTGTTCTTTTCTTTTTGTTTGTTTGGTGATGATGGGTTGGTTATTTGGGTTTTTTGTTTAGGCCCTGATGAAAAGATTTGAGACCAAAGTTGACTTTTCACTAGTAATTTGAAGTATAGATGAATGAGATTTATCAGATTTGGGGTTATGATACTATAAAGGTCATGGTACAAACATTGGCAGTGAGTGCTTTATAGGATGTGTGTAACTTACAGAAATCTGACACAGCTCTTTAGTAAGTCTGAGTGTCTGGTAAGATAGAATTTCCTTGCCTTTTTTTTTTTTCTGTACCATTTCTAGTCTATCATAGTTTGTATTTTGTGAATTGCATCAGTTCAGATTTCCCTGAAAACACTGGCTTCTTGCTCCTGTGGGTTGCTGGAAATTAAATAATATATGATCTAAGAAGAAAGCTATGTTAGAAATTCATACCAATACTCTTTTTCACAAAGTCATCCAAGCTTTGCCTTTCCTATCTAGCAAATGATGCGCACATTACACTATTTTTCAGACTGACATTGGTACTGCAAGCTTTCTAAGCTCAAAATCAAAACCATTTTCAAGAATTGCTGTGGATACTGATTCTTATGCCACCACTAAAAGAAGTTCTTTTGTTTGTAATTAAACAGCACATTTTCAGTGATAAATTACTGGAAAGCCAAGTGGAGTCACCTCAAACATGTTTCCTTAAAGCAAAGAAGCAAGCAAAAAAACCTCACTGTTAGGAAATTTTGAGAGCTGAGACACTTGTTAGGAAATTTTTGGTTTGTTTTTACTGCAGGTAGTGATATATTACTACTCTTATTAGGTTAATAGACTTCATCATGTTCAAATGATGTAGCAAAGAAGATCAAGAAAATGGGTTAATAATTGAAATGACAATGAAGGTAGAGCACCACTGTTAAGCTCTTGCATAGGCCAGTCCTAGTCATTAACCTCAACTGTTGCAATGCCAGTTACTGTTCCCCCTGAAAACTCTAATACGTGATTCTTTCTGTTGATAATTAGTTGATAATTAATGAGGATGAATGAGAAACCTAGTTGAAAGTGTTAGAAAGTTATACTTTGTGTCTTAAAGATACTGCTGTTTCTATCTTGAGCATTCAAAAATTTAGGATAGCTATCAGGAAAAAAAAGTGTGCTTATTTAACTTCTTAGAAGCAGACAATCTTCTCACTCAAGTGACCAATTATTTTCAAAGTATAAATGTTTACTAAGGAGTTCAATGATGAACACAATTGTTGATATGATTTGGCCTCAAGTTTCTTTTTCAGGTGTTCTTTAATGTTCAAATTATACTTAATAGTTGGTATCTACACATTCTTGAAAGCACTTGCACCGACTCTAATCCATCACTCCTTTCTGTAAGGGCAGGCATGTTGAATATAGACTTAATCTATAGATTGGTACAAGGTCTGCTGCAGTGGCATGATTACACTGAGCAGGAAACAAGAGAAAGTGATATGGAAGGAGACGGGGTTTACTGGCTATGGGCCCAGCTAAGGAGTTGCTCTTGATTACTGGTTTTATTGCTTGTGTTTCATAACAGTCATTTATAACACTACACACCTATTCTGTGGTAAATCTCAGTGTTTAAAATAAAAATGATCTTATATAGCTGTCTGTGCTAGTACATAAGCATGGACTTGTGCTTAATAGTCAACTCAGCTGGAACCTATATTAGTGGAACTACCCCCTTGCTTGAAGGTAAATGCTGCATAAATCTTTACAATGGGATTTTAGTGGCAATCTCTGCCTGAATACATTCAGATCTCTCTCAAATTTTAAAAAAAAACAACTTACTATGATTGACTGCAAAATGTTGAGAAATGTAATGAAAAGAAATAGCCTCTTAAACCAAGCTTTTAATTTTCCATGATTCTCCTATATATTAAGTTGATATGTTTCCACAAGAGAAAAAAATTCCCTAAAATACTTGAAGATGGTGTTTTTTAAATATCATACCAATTTCTGCTTTATTGCCTCCTCCCTCTTGACATGTGTTGGAAGTGCGTGGTCTTTGAAACGCTGTCATAAAGAATTTAGCATGGCTCTTGAAAATGCTTTATTTTTTGTATGCAGTGTGGATTTGCATACTATAAATAACAAGATATATCATTGTGAGATCAAGAAATAGGTCACAGGTTATTTTAAATTGGAGAAAATGTGATTTCAGAGCAATGGCTAGGAAATTTTTCTTAACTGTCATCTTAACAACTGGTATAAGACAGGGATTAAAGACACGATAGAACAAAAACTGTCATTGACTTCAGTGGTAAATTTTCACACGTATATCCAAGGAAGCCAGATTTTATAGGACAGAACCAAATTCCCAGTTAGCATATATGTATGCAAAGAAAAAAGGAAGAGGAGAACAACTCTGGCTGTGGAATTGTACCCTCTCTCCAACAAACTGAAGTAATCTTACTCTTCTAGGCCTTTGTAGATTAAGCCATGGATTGATGTGGGTTTTTTTTTTAAATTTTTTGGTTTTTTCTGAGGCTTATTATTTGGTTGGTTTTAAATCTTGAGATTGATGACTGGTGTAAAATAACACTGATCACAAGCTTGAGATTTTTCTTGGGTAAAAAAAGAAAATCTAATCATGAATGCAGGATATACTTTTTGATGGCACGTTCTTTGATAAACCAGATTACCAAAGGTAATCTTTAGTCTTCAGTTTTGCCAGTTTGTGCACAGAAATATTTTCTGGCCTATTGACAAGATAAATACATCCTCTGATAGATTTGAAAGTGTGGGAGTCTTCCTAACTGTGCTCCTGGGACTGTTGTAGTTTGTGTGCCTATTGCTGCCTAAAGTCCAAGACTGTTTGAGATAGCAGTTTATTATGAATGCTTTCAGGGGCTGCTCCTTGGTAATTCCAAGAGGAATTACCATTTTTGAATGAAGGTTAATAATATTCCATTAACTTCTATGGAAAATAAAATGAGAAGTAGAATAAATGAAAAGAGAAAAATAATCCAAAATATCAAAATAATCTTAAACAACATGAGATAAAGAGCAGATGAAAAGGATGTTCCCCTTTTTATGCAAATAGGATATAAAATAAAATTATTTTAAAAGGACTTTGTAGCTTGAAGATGTCATAGAAAAGCTAAAATGCCAACATTCTTGGGAAAACATGGGTTTAATATGTTTACAAGTGCCTTTTTTGTACTGCTGAAGTAATTCCTTTTTTTTTTTTTAAATGCCAAAGCAGTATTGTCCATGAACCTAATTAGTCTTTTTTGCATTTATTTTTAATAAGAAAGAGTTCCAGATTTAAGGTCTGCATTTCTTGGCTGTTGCCTACGAGGTAGTTTGAACCTCTGGTGTTTCAGAAATTTTTTCACAGACAGAGGTACAATGTTCTTTATATACAATTTCACAAGTTTCTATGTGCAAGAGTGGTGTCTTTGTCATGTCCTGTTTAGGGAAAGAAGCCTCATTAATTTCAAAGAAACCAATCAAGATTTCATTGTAAGTTCTGTGTTGTACTTTATGCTTGCTCAATTTCCTGATTAACATTGACAACTTTTGCCAGTGCTGTCCTGGTATTAGTCTACCTCTGAGAGAAATTGCTTCCATGGCAGGGTGTAGTTCAGTAGTTACTGAATGTTAACAAAGTTGGATTTTGAGTAAACTTCATACTACTACTTGATATAGTCCAAAGAGACGCCCAAGTGTAAAATATCAGACATTGAGAGAAAAATATCTGAAAACACCCAACCGAATCAAAAAAGTCACCCAAACTATTTTTTTTTAGTCCTCTTGGAAAATATGTTAGTTGAATTTTGCCTTAGTCCTCCTGTAATGTTGCTAGTATTTTTAGTTTGCATGGTTGAGTACAGAGCTTTTGAAAATGTGGGGGGTTTTTTATATTATCCTACACCTATATGTATTATCACTCTTATAGACTTTTTGTTTATAAATAGGCTGTACTGTAGACAGTACTCTGAGACAAAATACCAAGTTGTATTGAACTTAGCAGCAGTCAGCTTTACATATATTCTGTGAAAAGCTGAGAATGCCTTAACTTCATGCACTTTGCTGCATTCTGCTTTAAGCTGGAGCAGATCATAAATATTTCCTTTATTCATTCAGAAGCCCAATTCTACCTATTCTCTCATGCTGCACCTGCAGACCTACTGTGAACTTTCAGCAGTTTTGTAGAAAATTGCTCAGAGTTTAAGTAATATTAGTTAGAAAATGTATGATAATGAATTACAGTTAAGCACTCAAAAAATTATGTTTTCCCCTCTTCAGAAAAGAATCTAAATAGTCTGCCTTTGCTCTTCCCAATTTGCAACTCAGTACCGTGCAAAATGTTTCAGCTTCAAGTTTTATAATTCTGCATGTGGCAGATAGACTGAACTTCATAAAAGCATGAAGCAGTAGTGGGAAAATTATGTGGGTAGAAGGATATTTTGAAGTAGGGGATCTAAAGGCAATGCCCTAATCCTGAAACATATTCTCCTGAATATGTTTAAATACATTCCTCAAACGTTCCATATTTTTAAGACATTAACTCCATCATATAACCTATTTAAGAAAGTTTTTTTCCAGATCCTTCAGAAAGAGTCCTTATTGAAGTCTTAAGGCTTCTTGTGGTATGTTAATGGGAAAAGGACAAAGTTACCATGCTGCATACAATTTCTTTTGAAAAGACTGAGTTTTTATTCTCTCATTTAAAATCTGAATCTTAATTATAATGAAGGATACAGTTCTGCTTCTGTTGCAGTGACACAGTGGAAAGCATCCTGTAGTCATCCTTAATGATCTTCCCTTTGGAAGTCCAAGTCCTATGTTTTGTAACATTCTTATGAGAGTCCAAACAACTGACGTAATTTATACAGATAATATTAAAAGTTCAGCTGTATGTAGGACACAGAACTCGATATTATGTTTTAAGATACTCTTAAAGTTACTCTTAGAATGTTACCAAATCATGCACACAAAATGTTAGGAAATGGCAGCATTTTGAATGTCTCAGCCTTATGCAATGTAATGCAGTTTTCAAACATGTGTACTTTTCCTTTGACCGTTATACAGAGTAACTAGGAGTATAAAACCAGCAAGGAGTAGAACATACTTAGATTAGAAATTTGGATGCAAACTGAAATAAATATGACCTTAGAGTATGCAGACTGTTTTTTTGGTTGTTAAGTTTTCATTCCTGCTATAGGGACTCTTAATTGTAGGCCTAACTAGGGGAGATGGATGCATCCTATCAGTAGCAGTGTCAACAGCTTATCAGTCAGGTGGAGGTTTTAAAACCCTGTACTTTTTGACCTGCTTCATAGTTTTATTTGTGAGAGTTAAGGGAAAAATGCAAGCTAAGAATAAAAATAAGAAACCATGAAAATCTCATTCAGCCACATATGACACTATAGGCATGTACATTTAATGACTGCAGTGGTATGTATTCTGTTTTTTTCATGGACAGCAGTTTCCTCCAAACTGGAATAACAACATGTTTATATTTAACAGTCCGCAACAACTATCTTGAATGTGAGCCTGCATTAACAGAAAATATATCCTCCATTTAGGAGTTAAATTTTTGAATTCTGGAAGAACATTAGAGATAGATGATACCATGCTTGGATATAAAGTAAGTGAATGCTCTGGAAAATGGCAGTGATCTGTTGACTTGGAATTACATGGGCACTGAACTGTGTGCTAACAGCACTTCAGTCTTTCCCTGGTTGTTCTGTGTGACTTTCTCTGATAAAGTGACACAGAGACAATAGATCTGGCAAGACTTCACACTGCTGTGTGGCTGTGGTGAAAGCCAACCTTATGCTCTGTTACACTGGCAGTTTCCTGTTTATGGGCAATAATGTAGTGACACTGGTTGTCAGACACCATGATTCTCTTTCCCAGTGTGGGGTGGTGGTCTTTACTTGCTTTACTGTGTTTTCAGTCTGTATGCATTTTTGACATTTATTGGTTTTGAGTCTAACCCAATTCATTTAAATTCTACTTGCAGATTTTTATGTGTCTCTGAATTGACTAGTGTGAACTCTTCATTTGCTTCTTGTCTCATCATAATGACAGCCTGCCAGGGAACACAATGGAATTCACTCCAATATTTCTTTCGTTTCCAAAGCTGAAATGCTGACTTTTGAAGTAATATAAAATAAAACAAACAAATTAAAAACTATCTGGATTGGAACTCCTTAACCTTCCATTGCAAAAAGTGGTTGAAATTGGTTCAACTGATTTTTCCAAACGTTGACTAAGATACTACCTTTATTTTCTGTCTTTTGAGCGCTAATTTAGCTCTTTGAATTTTCAACTAATCTGTACCATGATGCAAGTATGTGTACACTTGGGCCTAGGGGGACAACTCCACTGAAATACTGCAAAAATTAAAGATGAGTCTATTTTGTCAACTCTTTTTTTTTTTTTTTATATATAGCTTACAGCATGTATTCTAAGGGACCCTGTTACTGGGGTTTTCTGCTAATACTGATCTTTTTGAATATACAACATACATTGATTATTGTTAGGTTCCTTCAGTTTTGAACTCTAATATGTCACTAATTCTTTCTCTGACTTTCTATTGATACCATAATCTCATTAATTAACATTTTGCCATTACTGTGCCTTCAGAATATGTAAGCATATAGAGTATTATTTTGTGTGCCAAATAGGCTCTTTAGCGTATAAAACTGGTAATAATTTGATGTACCCTATTAAACTTTTTATAGAGTGACCATCTAGGCAGTGTAATTAATTTTAAATATAAATAAAAAATGTCTGGGATGAGGGAGGAAAAAATCTGTTTTCATCTGCACCTATACTTCATTAATTTAGGAAATTGAATAAATCTAAAATAAGGTACTAAATTTTGTTACCCTGCTTTTTATTGGCAGATTTGTTATTTTTTAAATACCTTTTATGAGGCATGTTAATAAAATCAAACAACACTTAGAATTTGTGCTGTGCAGACCTTTCTGTGACAGCCATGATAAACTTCTTTTAATTTAAGGAAAAATAAGAGACAATTGATCACATATATTTGTTTTATGGTAATATTTGTAAAGGTCAGCAGAAAAGAGATTCCTTAGTCAACTCTGAAAAGAGGAATTAGGCTTTTATGTCATTCACTCATCAAAATTTTGTCTGTAGATTCTTCAGTCTAATGGCCACATCTTAATGTTAGTTGAAGGAGAATTCCTTTAAAAATCCCAGGTCACGTTTTTCTCTCAGATGAGTTCCTTGGGACAAGGCCATGATGTGACTTGGGAGCTCTGGTTTCTGCAGCACTTGAGAGTTGCTGGCCAAATGTGGTGCTGGCACACACACTCAGATGCATCCAGTGTGGGGCAAAAAAGATTGCATTCATATTTAATCCAGTAGAGTACACATAGTAACAACTATTGCAATGGTCAATTGATGTTGATGGTTTAGATTATCTTGGATTCTGTAAAAGTTATGATTATTGCCTTTATAAATATATATATTCAAAATGTATGAGTACACCGAGTTTTAAACAAATCCATTTTTTATACAGTCCTCATTTTCACTTACAAGTTCTAAATGCACTCATACCCAGCATCTCTCATACCAGGTATGGTCAGTACTCTAACCATCTGATTCACAAGCGATAATGCCTATGGAATCCACAACACTAAAATCTGGAGAAAATGCATCTGAAATTACTTGATTGCCGTAATGCGAGTCTAATGATCATATACATTTAGTTTCCCCAAAGTGTAATACAGTTTTTTCATAAATATTAAACACCAATGATAAGCTGCTTTTGAGCAGGCTGTACTGCAGCCTAGCATAAGTTTTGTAAGCTTCTTCCATTATCAGTTTAGGAAAGGACTTACAACATGAGAGAAATCTAAGGAATTGTCTTCATGTGTGGATTTAATTCAAATTAAGTAAAACTGCTACATTGCAGAAGAATCACAACTGAAGTGACCTTATTTTAATTTAGCATAATTCATTTCTCAAGGAAATTAAACCAAATTCTATTTTAATTCTGAATGAGAGTGTCTCAACAGAGACTGAATTATTCTTAACTCTTCTACCTTACTGATTAATTAATTAACTTTCCTGAGTAGCCTGTGTGTGCTGCTCCTCAGGATCCATGAAAAGGCATCAGGACGTATTAGTGAGGATGAGAAAATTTTTTATTTATTCACTCAACTAACAACTTTAAAAAATGTAGCCAAACAAAGGAAATTAGATGCAAATGAAAGTCAAAGAGAAGGGACAATATAAAATAAAACGTTAAGGAAAACCTAGGGTGAGGAGAGAGCAAAGAAGAACATGAGTGACACTAGTATATAAAAATGTGCATGTATGCATAGCCACTGATGCATCTATGGTATTGTGTATCAGATTCATCCTTGATATAAAGCTGCAGGCAAATCTGTCCTCATGAAGAGTTTGGGCTGAGAGAAATAGGAAGGGGACAGCGTGGTGTCATGGCCTCACTCTCAGCACTCTAAATCTGTAAGATTGAAGACAAAAATTTTCTAAAATAGAGTGTAGAAATATTTATTCCTTCGAAAATGGACTGTTACAGAGTTACACCAGTAGCTGAAATGCAGACCAGGGAATACAGATATGCTGACAGTGGTTGGCAGTCACTGCTCCCCTTCAGTTGGATGCATCTGTTATCCCGGCTGTGGGTTTTGGAAATGTTGTCACTCTTCAGGCCCTCTCTGTCTTCCCATACACAGGTGAATTCAAGTGCTGCAACATACCCAATGTCCACAGCACTCCGAAACTTTAATGCTGAGTGAGAGATGTGAATAGAAACAGCTGGGCATTCCTGCCCCTGTGAAGGCTTACCAGATGAAGTGCTTGAAGCTCCTCAAATAACTGCTGTAGTCTATTGTGAGAAACTAATTGGATTCTATGTATTGCTTACAGGAAGTTCTGGACTAATCTATTAAATTACTTACCTGTTGCCTGCATAGTATCGTACTGTGTCAGTAATTGAAATGTTATCCTGTTGAGACAGTGTAGGACTAAGGCCAACTCTTTCCCAGCTAGTCTGCTGAAATGTTTTTTTTATCAATCAAGTTGTGCCATATAGCAAAAAGTTGTTAATTTTCATCAGGGAGAAAGCTGCCCTTCAAAAAGCAGTAAAATTATCCTAAATAACCTGGAGCGGGTTCAGCAGAGGGCAGCAAATATGATTAAGGGGATGAAGTATCTCTCTTATGAATAAAGACTGAGTGAGCTGGGCCTGTGCAGGCTCAAGAAAAGATGGCCGAGAGGGGACCTCATCAGTGTCTATGAGTATCTGAAGGGAGGGTGACAGGAGGAAGGAACCAGGCTCTTCTTGGCAGTGCCAGAGAATAGGACAAGAGGCAAAGGACAGAAACTGATGCACAGGAAGTTCCACCTGTAAACAGGCAATTCGCTATATGTGTCTGCCCTTTTAAAAAGTTATTATTAAAATTCTTGTCTCCTATCAGGAGATCTACCAGATAGGTTTCAATAGTAAAGAGGGAAGGAATTGTCATACAGAAAATAGAATATCTACAGTTTTCAGTGCTTTTATGTTGAATGTTTACTTCAATATAAAAAGGATATTAAATTGCAATTTTAACTATATTGCTACTGATCAAAGTAAGGAAATTTCTATTTTCTTTCTATTACAACTTACTTGTAAGATAAATGCATAATGTGGCATTATTGTATGTATGAATGTACAAACAACAATAATAAAAAATTGAGACTTTTTTTTTAAATTCTTTCCAAGCAATGCACCATTTTAGTTTATATTCTGCACAGCTCATTTTTTACATTTAGGTAATCTGCATCAAATCTGCATTCAAATTGGCAGTCCCAAAGTAGTATTGAACCACAACTACTTGAAAAATACCACCAGAGGGTACACTTGGGGATGTGGCATTTCACACTTAAATGGACAGTACTGTAACTACATCTATACCTACCTGGAGCTGCACTGGCTTTAAAATCTTTGAAGTCTGACAGGACAAAGGATGAGAGGCAGAAATGGTTGCACTGCAGTGAATTGAAAACGTGAAGTAAAGATCATGCTGTGCCTGTGGGTCTGGAAGCTGTGAGAGAGGATGTGTAATGCTGGTGCTTTAGCAAGGTGGGACATGGAGGAGCTGAATTTGAAGGAAAAAGCCTTCAAACACATATAATTTTGTCTAGAGGGCCCGGGGAAGGTGATGACTCGTGGAATATATCATTAATATATCCTGCTTCACGTTTCTGCCCACTCACATGCTGGAGCAGTGTGGAAGACCCCCACTGAACTCACAGCTCCCTGCAGTTTGAATATGGTATAGGGAGCACTGCTGAAGGTCAGTAGTTAGGATGTTAAATAGTGCTCATCTTAGATTTGTAGCTGAATTATCTCTATCCATTTATCCATCACTTATTTTGGCTCTTGCCAAGATAGGTTTGAAGTGGCAAAACTAATATATACCACGATTTCAAATTATTTTTCTTGAACTGCACAATGGTTTCTTCAGGTAGTGCAGGCGAGGCGCCAGTGTACATACAGTTAAGTGCTTTGAATTTTGCTACTTTCTGCTAAATCCTTTTTAGTCTAGAAAATCCAGGTCATCTTGTAGAACTCAAAAATGTATAATCCTCTATTTTAACAGTTCTTTACGGCTGCTTTTCAATTTTTTTTTAATTTTTTTTTTACTTTTGTGATAATTAAAAGCACTTAGGGTTTTTTTTTCTGGAAGTGCTGCTAAGCTAACGTTTTCTTAGAAGTATGGATTATGAGAATACATGTCCATTTTCAGTATCTGTTTAGCACCCTATGGTGTGAGATAAAGTTGATTTTCCTACCTGCTACCTATTAAGTTGGATGTTTTGTTTCATCTGCCTGCTGTCTTTGATCACTTCATCTCCAGCCACTCAGTTCCATGTGGTACTTCTGCAGTTCTTCTACTAACCCTTTACTGAATGTCATAAATGGATTTTGCTGGCTTCGTTGTTATTCCTCTTTTTCCAAACAGTTACAAATACGTTGAATATTTGGAGCTTCAGCATTTACCTCCTTGGGATGTTACTACCAGTTACTACTACTCCTTTGTCCTCTCTTTTTTTTTTTTAACCTATCTGTAAACCCCAATTAATAAGTCATCTTCTTGTTTTGCTGTCACCTTGTCAAGAGTTTCAGCTAAGAGAGAGCAGAGTGAAACTAACACTGTCTGTCTCCTGAAAGTACCAAATTAAAATCAAGAGGTCATATACATCCTGAAAGGAACTGATGCCACAAGACCTGCCTCAAGAAATCAGTGTTCTCCTTACATCTGGCCCGCTGCCTGCCACTCATTTGTTTAAATGAATTTAAAGCTCTTGGGTATTTTTTTTTAACCTTTTCTCCTAGCTTTCTACTGGAATAACAAGGTATTAAAACACATTACCAATGCAGAGCATATCCGTGTAAGCTGCTGTGAATTTCTTCTAAATACAGTATGAGGAATGGTCCAATGCTTTGTGAGACACAATAATGTCTTGAAAAGATTCTTCCATGGATGCCACTGGCAATCATTAAGATCTATCGTTCTAAAACAAGGCACGGTTGACTAGATGGACTGCAAAACTGTGATTTGAAATGTTTGTTTCACCACCAATTCCCTGACAAGGACAAGTTGTTTCAGCTTATGGGTAAGTACATTGGGACTCTGGTGCCTACATTCTGCTGAAGTTCAAGAAAATATGGATACAAATGCTGCCCGTACTTTGATCCTTTGCAGTCCTGGAGCAGAAGTCATTCTGATACAATTAAGTCGCTTGGTATCTGTCTTGTGATGTAGGATTAAAGACTTAGCATCCCAGCACTGGATTCCTGAAAAGTCCCGTCAAGAAATACGTCAAAGGCATACAAATGCCTAAGTGCAGTAGCACGACTCAATACAGAGCAAAGTTGCCAGGGCAACTCTCTTTCAGAAATGAATGATAAGCTGCTTTTAATATAATTCTATAGCTGTCATACCCTTTCCTCATCCCAGCCGGGGCTGGAATACCTTTTCTGGGAAAGTCACCTTCCACATAGGCTTCTTTTTACTACCCAGTTTGTTAACCTCCTCTTCTTTCAGGCAGTCTAGCTCCTACTGACACAAAAACCCCTATACTGAGGCTACTAAAAATTCATCATCATGTGTAATTTGTTGTAGATTTTTTTTTTCTCCTTGCTGCCTCTCCAGGCTGAGAGCAGTAGCTGGTGGAAATTGAGTGCTTAAATTACATAGCAAAAAATTTCCGGGTATAGAGCTGTACCAGCTGCTAAAGAAAACTCCTCATTTCAGTCTGTTGTAATAATGCAGCAAATATCCTGAATCCCAGATGGATGTTTGTTTCACTATATACAATGAAAAAAGTGTGTCCTAAACACATATTTAAACAACAAAAAACCCCCCCCAACAACAAAAAAACAAACAAACCCCCCCAAATAAACAAAAAAATTGACAACCTAAAACCCAAACCCTTGCATTTAGGGAATTGTTTTCAGAAGATAATTTTTATTGGGGTCTCTATTTTTCTTTTAAAGTTTTATTTTGAACAATTCCATTACTCACCAAAATTTGAGAAAGCAATTGCAGGAAAATGGTAAGCGTGAAGAATTCTGCCCCTTCCTTAAGGCTTTAATTAGTCAGCTATAGAAGTTATGGTAAACTAGAGGTTGGTTTTGGTGTTTATGGATTTTTGCTGGATTTTTCTATTGTTTGGGTTTTTTTGTTTGTTTGGTTGGGTTTGTTTTTTGTTGTTGTTTTTTGTTTTTTTTATTTTGTTGATGGTGGTGGTGTGGTTGGTTGGTTTGGGTTGAGGTTTTTTTTTTTGGTGGGGAGGGGTGTTTGGGTGGGGCTTTTTTGTTTGGGTTTTTTTTTTATTTTATTTTACAGTGCTGCTGACAAAAGGGCATCTGCCTCTCACACTGATGCTCCTGAGTGTGTCTTTGGTTTTCACTTGGTCAGAGCTGTCCTTCATGCTGCAGTAACTGTGAGTGCATGCTGGGATTCCAGAAGGAAAAGGTGCTTTGTCACTGTAGGTACAGGGGAAAAGCTGAAGTGCATAGGCCTGACCTCAAGACCTGCATTTTGATCTTTCTATAGATATGCATCAACAAACTGCACTAGGAAGAAATTCTGGGCAATATTTTTGCTCACAAACACCATATATTCCCTTTTTTTTGTTTATTTCTTGGTCATCTTAATAACGTGTGGCCCTGGTTTCTGACCTTTTTTTTTCCTGTGTCAGGGTATGGAGTGACATTAAGATAGCAAGTTGTTCCTACTCTCAAACATGTAATTAGTAGACACTACATAAGAGAATTATTTTCAAAACCCCAAAATTAGGCCCCCAAATGGATATAAATTACTGATACATAAGGTATGTAAGCTGTCAAAACTGGTGATCGTTTTTCTGTGTGATATCTCCTATGATGTACAATAAGAGTTTGCTCCTAGAAACTCAGCTTCTTTATGTTACAGAAAAATTGTGGCTCAATGATAGAAAATGGTGTAAATAGTTTTTCATTTCTTTCTCAACTTGCTGACTTTAAAGCTCATATTCTTTTGTGCTGAGTTATTCTGCATTCATTAGGTAAATCTGTACTGGGAGAAAATGCAAGGAGTTTATAATAAAGTTCAGACTAGGAAAAATACGAAGAATGTATTTTAAAGCACACTTAGACTATTGCATTAGAAATATCTCCAGCATTCCATAGGCCATGGAATTAGTCATGTATTTACTGATAGGAAACCTCAGGCCCGGGGTTTTTTAGTTATCTCATTAATTTTTAAAACACTTTATTACGGGTTTGGGTTTTTTTTTACATCCCCCTCCATATATATAAATAAAATTAATTTTCTTGTGTAATACTGCTTTAAGTCAATGGGAGGAGAAAAATTGGATGTGAAGTACTTTCTTCAGATGTCCTTGCACCCAAAGTCCAAAGGTTTTGTAGTATGTATTTCATTTTCGCAGGTCCTGCATAGTGATATCTTTACACTCAGAAGTTTATTTCACTGCACTAGACCTCCAGTCCCTGTTTACTACTCAGATAAGAAATAGAACTGAACTAAGAATTCTAAAAAACTAAATTGCAAGGAAAGTTTCAAAGTATATCCAAGCAGCATGTTTGCAGAATGTACTTGAAGCACTCTGCTGAGGTATTGAATATTGTAGAAAGAGATTAATTTGCTTTCACCCTAAAAGTATCTTTTCTTAAAGAGCCTATTTGGTTTCCACATTGTTTATTTGTTTTGATGTTTAAATAGAAATGAAGCATTCAGTCCTTTACTGTTCTGCCCTTTGTTTTTGGGTAGTTCAAGTTCAGCAGCTCTCTGCCATGTTCATTGGAGAGCTCTCTGTTACGTGACAGGCTCTTCACACTGCTTACTTTTTGTTTTCTTACCCTGCAGTACAAGCAGTTACTCGATGGAGTAAAAGGTTTACTTTCCTTTGTAGCAGAGCAAAGTTGTCTTTCCAGTTTTTAATTAGTCATACATTAAATACCCATAATCCTTAGCTAATGCCTGTAAATTGTGAGTTTAATTTCTTGACTCCACTGCTTTTTACTTTTCTTTTGGCTCCTGCAGGCTGACAGACTATGACCACTTAAATAGCAAATTTGCTTTCAGGTTGTTGTCACGAGCAGTACTGATTAATAGTTCAGGGTGGAAAGACAATCATGCAATGACCCTCTTGTAAAAATCTTGCAGAATAATCCTTCTGAATAAAGCATTTAGGACATAAAGGTTGGACTCGATGATCTTGGATGTCTTTCCCAACCTTAATGATTCTGTGATTCTGTAAGTGATGAAAGATGGTGCATATGAAGCACTATCTACGTCCAACTGTAGTGTTTTATTGTAGAGGGTTGCTAAAACTGCTTTCTTTTTTTTTTTTTTTGTCTGTTGAGTTTTGGCTTACAGTTTTTTTGACTTAGTGATAAGCATGCTTCAAGATTCATTTTCTCTATTTTCATATTCAGGACAAAGCATTTTTATCTGTTGTGAGATAAGGTACACTTTTTCACTGACAAAAGCTTATTTGGGGTCTTCTGCTCTGTTTTGTATTAGTCTGATCTATTGTCAGAATTTTATTCACAAGTTTATGAAATTAACTTTGTGGACTTAGAAGAGGCACAGATAGACAAGCTGGTTATTTATTTATGTTCTTGTTTAGTTCTTAAACTGTATACTTTTCTTTGAAAAAGTCTAATAGCCCACTCATGCTGAGCTAACTTGAAAGTATAAGAGCCACCTAGTTTTGGAATCAACTCATCAGTATGCTTCTTTGTTGCTGCTATGTGTTTGTATTTCATTCTTTCATTTATGAGAATTGCTTTTGTTTTCTTCATTAGTTTCATTTTTGATACTAAATGCTATTTGGAAACTGTTCTGAGCCAAGTAGCCGTACAATATCCTCCTCCATTCAGCCTTTTCATAACCCACACTGTGTAATTGGAAGCTCTGTAGAAGATGTTTTCCTGTCTCTCAAGGACTGGCTGCCCTACATTTTTTTCCCCCTCTGTCTCTTAATTAAGAATCTATCTGCATTTACCTTTCTGAAAAGCCTGATGTGAGTAACTGGTCTTTTTGTGAATGCTTTGAAAGTCAACAGGCCTGGGCTTCTTTGCTAGACTTTTTGAGGCCAATTACTCCTCTGACTTTTGGGTAATGAAACTTGCTTCTGTGTTGATAAAAAACAAGATAGTGAGAATGCATTAGGACATCTAGCAGCTTTCAAAGCAGAAAGGTTGATGAAAGTGCTTTGGCAGCAGCTGTCCTATCATGCAAACTGTGGATGGAAATGAACATGGAAGGTGTTAAGAGCATCATAAAAAAGTATACTGGATGGGAAACAGCTCTGAAGGTTTTAAGTAAATTTAAGTCAAATATAATATAGAGTTTTGTTCCTAATGCCACTTGAATCAGGATTTTTGCATCATGTTTCTGTTTGAAAATTTTACAGAATAAATGCATTGTTCTAGAAAACAAAGTGACCTTCTGGCTTTATAGCCTAGGTGTTTCTATAGACTCTTAGGAATAAAGAAACCCTATTACATTTAAGAGCACCTCAGGGAAGGTGTTAGGTTGTCTTCTGAATGTGATAAAACATAAGAGAGTTCTTTCTGCCTATGTCAAGAAATTGTTGTCTATAGCTTAGTTCAGCAACAGGAAAATTCTGATTCTGGTGCTTGGGGAATTGCTAGTGTCCTTGCTGTTGTAAGATCTTCAGTATTAATACAACATTTTTTTCAGAAAAAATACTTTTCTTACAAAACTGATGAACCTTAACAGAATTACATCATATCAAAACAATTTATATAATATAAAATTGAATATGTGTCTCAGGAATTATGAGTTTGACAATCATGTTAGACATACGGGATTTAAGGGAAAAAATAAAACAGAGAACAAAATATTTCCAAGCAATTTTGTGTAAAGGCAGAGTAGTGAAAATCCAGAGAAAACTTGCCAAAGTTTCTGTGACTTGCTCATGGTTATTGCTGGCTAATGGTGGTATTATTTAAGTCCTGTCTCAGTATTTCACTAACATTTTATTACTACGATATTAATTTTGGCAATGTTTCACAATCTCTACTAAATTAGAACTACAAGTATTCTTAATGCTACTTACGTTGACCTAAATTTATTTTTTAAGAAAATGGACACCTTAATTTGTCAAGGTGTCTTCCACATTCCATCAAGTCCACAGAGGATGTTGTGATTAATGAGGGCACTATTTGAGGCATTCAGTTAATTGAGTGGATGTTGTGGTCATTTCAGTATGGGGAGCTGTACATCTGTTCTCAGAATGCCAGCAGTGTGTCATTATAAAGATAACCTGAATTAGCATATCCTTTCACTTTGAGGTTACTGTTGCTTTTTCATCCTTTTTATTTTTTTTTCCCACTTATATACTTTCTGCTCCCTAAATCTTTGCTTCCTTCATGCCATTTGGCTTTATGCCATTTGCCTGCTTAGCCTTCCAAACTAATATATACATTAATCAACAGTGCTGCAAGGGAACTTAATTGGTTCTTGTTGTACAGTGTAATTTAAGAATAACTCAAGCTTTGACCATCACTGCTGTAAAGCCTGTGCTTGATACTAACACATAGTGTATTTTGGAATGCATTGGCATGGGATTCATTTATTCTGAGCTATCAAAACACAGTCATACTGAAACAAGGATAGGAAAAAGATTTGAGACAGCTGGTGGTACTCAGTTCAAGTGTAACTTTATGTTTAGCTAGTACAGAAAAAATAAAATTCTCCTGTTTTATTTCTTAGAATGGTGACTATCCTTCTTGTTTCCTCAGAAATGTTAAACTACTTGGTAATGTACACTGTAGTGTGTTTAAGAAGGGGCTTAAAATAGTTATGATGATTTTTGACAGTAAACTTAGCTCTTTATTCCCAGGGTTTTTTTGTTTCTTTGTTTGTTTGGTTTTTTTCTGGTAAAATCTTTCTGGTGATATTTCCATATTTCCCACTTGAGATCTAGAGAAAGAGAGAGGAAGGATTGCAAGAAAACATCTGGAAACATTTGGTTACTAGGCAGAAAATACAATTTCTTCTATATTTTATGAAAATAAAAAAAATTACCTTATTTGAGAAATAGGCTTCTGAGTAGCCTAGACAACAACTTTCAGTTTGAGCATCAAACTTGAAAACTTACAAATGTTACCAACTGCATCATAAATTTCTTCAACCACAACCTGTAAATAGAAGCTTAATGCAAGTAAGTTACAAGTTTTACCCTTTGACATGTTATCAGTCTGGCGAAAATGATGAATGGGATGTCATAAAAAAGTTTGAAGGAAAAATGTGAAGAGAGGTCTGAAGCTCAAGGCTTGTAAGTAATAATATTACTTCTAAAGTGAAAGAGGAGGAATTATATGCCAGGAAGAGCAGATGGTTCTTCATGTTGACTGAAAAATATCAGGGAATTGTGAATGAAGAATCTATGGCTTGTTTGGGACAGAAAAGGACAACAGCTTTTCAGACACATAGGAAAAGATGAGGCTAATAAGGTCTGATAGAAAAAAACCCCCACAAACAGTGTGGATGACTGAGTATAATCTCTCAGAGAATCTCTATACATAATGGACTTGTTTTACTGATTTTTAAGCAGAAAGAAAATTCTGAGATAGAAGCAGTTCTGCTTATAAATGAACAGATGTCCTATGAATTTCATTAGACTGCACTGAAGGAACACCCAGGAGAACAAGGATTTATTAAGATTAAGGAAAACAGAAAATTTTGTTCCTGGCCTGAAGTTATATAAGTCAATCTTATCTGAAGAGAAGTGCCATTCAAGAATGAAGTCATAAAGTACATGGGAAGGCTTGCTGTGTTGAATGAAAAAGACAGAACTAATCACTAATACATTTGTGAAGCAAATTGTAACCCTGTAGCTGAATGGTTACTTTGTAGGCTAGAACAGAATACTAAGTAGGGCTCTGCACTAAAGGATGGCCAAACTTTTGCATTGCATTTTTTTTGTAAAGAATATCTTGGTCAGCTGCAGTGATTTACAGTGAGCCCCATAACTTCGTAAACTGATCTTTGAGAGTGTAACAGAACAGATGTAAATGAACAATTTGTATGTGTTTTGTTCTGTTACT
Organism: Campylorhamphus procurvoides; assembly: GCA_013396655.1. NCBI lineage: Eukaryota > Metazoa > Chordata > Aves > Passeriformes > Dendrocolaptidae > Campylorhamphus > Campylorhamphus procurvoides. The sequence continues at coordinate 276,270 of WBMV01009009.1, read as the reverse complement.
GTTACTTCCAATGCCCTGTGTGCAAGTTTTTTTTCCCATGTTCTCACTGCTCAGTGGTTGTTGTATATGCTCTTAATTAGCAAGTAAAATCTTCATTCTATTGGAAGGTGTCCCTGGGACACCTGGAATGAGATGATCTTTAAGGTCCCTTCCAATCTGGATTATTCTGTGATCTGTCTTTGTTGCTCCTTAGTGAAATATTAACTTGCATTCTCATAAACAAATTTTTTTCTCTCTGTATCTTCCCCATATTAAATCTTGTGAATTAATCGTGCCATTTAAATCTTCCTAATAAATTAAGCATCATAATATATCCTAGTTGAGGTAGGTAAACAGTTAATGCCGTGATGCTGTGAAAAGGAAAACTTCATTAAATACCAGGAGAAATTGCAAGCAATAGCCAGTGTTCCTGGAGCAGAACTCAGATTCACAACAGGTAAAATATTATTTTACTTCTTGTCCCACTTCCTGGGTAGTTTAGAAGTAAATTTATGTTTTAAAGAATTATTCAACATCATCATTTTTTTCCCAGAATTCTTAATTTTTGAATAAACTTTTGAATACTTTAAGAGCCCTCTCCATATACTGCTGTTCCTTTTGCCCCCTCAAAGGGCAGGTACAGTTATGATGGATATGAATCTGTGCAGTAACTTTCCAGAGAGGATCTTAGGCTGTGGGTGCTTGGCTTTGGTGGCCAGCCAAGAGTCTGGCTGAGTTCTGCTGAAGACTATAGATAAGAGCAGGTTCAGAGAGACCCAGCCTCTGCAGAGGTGCTTGCTGCTATTAGTCAATCTTCTCAGGGATAAGTTCAATTGAATTAAAAACCTGTGCTACTCAGGTGCCAGGGAAAGAAACTTCTTGAAAAAAGACTGCTTCTTTGCTTGCAGAGTTTACCATCCCCTAATCACTACTCATGGTTGCTTTGATGAGGGATATGGGGGAGATGGTGTGCTGTTCTAAACTGCAGTTATATAATTTTTAATTCTCAACCTCATCACATTTTCTCTTAATTGCCATTAAATATTAATTTACTTCTTACGTGCCTATGTTTTTCTCTGTAGAGCCTTTATCTTAAAATATATACCATATCTACTTGTGAATGAATGGCTCAGTAATACGGGTTAATGCTGGTTTTGCTCATTTAAATTTTCCTCTATAGTCTCATTTGTACTATGCAAAATAGGGCACGGAGATCATATATCATGAAGATAAACCTGTCAGAGCAATCCTTTTGTGAAAAAACCCTTCTATTAAAATAATAGATATTCAAAACCCTGTGTGCAAAACTATAGAGTGGTTTTGTGGAAATTGCTATGATTCAGGCAGGCCTAGTTTATCTGTATTTAGATTATTTCTGTATAGCTCTAGCTTCTATGTAGGATATTGTAGTGAAGGTTGATTTTGTTTTTTAACCTTCTTTTCTTCCTCCCCTTTAAGTATTCTAGCATTGCTCTTTTAGCTGTTGAAATGGAGTAACGTCAGTAATGTCAAAGTACTGAGCAGCTCAACTTTGTATTTTCTTGGATCTTGTATTACTCTCTTATTAGTATATGACACAATACAGCCAACTATCTGTCTTCATTTGTTAATCCTTAAAGAAGGTAAATTGAATAATAGGATGTATATCAGGCACTAAAATGTATTTATATTGTCCATCAGTTTCTTTTGGAGTGACTTATTTCAACTTCTCTCCTCTCAGACTCGTGTGGATTTCAAGCTTATATACATTAGGTGTAGTAATACAACAGAGGGTTTAATTCTGGTCTATTCAGTTTTTCAGTTCCTTGAATGTATGGCTGCTGCTTAAGAAAACTAAGAACGACTTTGCCTTTTTACATGCAGTCATTTTGCAGGCAACTTTACTTTTCTTTGCTTGAGAAAGGAAGATGAGCAACTTGCAGCATGTTTATGGCAGACTCAGTTTGTAGGCAGCTTGTACCTTTGTGGATGGCGTTTTACATGGCTCATAACTGTTCTAGCACATTTGTCATACATATACACGTGGTTATGCACGCACATGCTAACAAAAATCTCAGAATATAGGTTAGTATTTTATGTCTGCAAATGACAACCTGCAATTATTTTTTTATTCTTGTAGAAAAGGCTAAAAGCATTTCAGCATGTTTTTCTTGATATCTGTTTGAAACTTTTTTCCTTGAATTGGTTATGTCTTGAACTGCTAAGTGCTGACAATATAATTCTTATAAATATACTCCCACATTCTGTCTGCTGAGACTGGAGGATGAGTTGTAGAAGAACATATCTTGCAAAAACAGTAATTTCCATTATTGTAAGAAACTTTTGGGTAGGATTTGCTTGTGGGTGTTTGGGTTGGTTTGTTTGTTTGTGTTTTGGGTTTTGGAGGCGTGTTTTTTAAGGGGGGTTGTTGGGGTTTTTGTTTGTTTTGGGGCTTTGTTTTGTTTGGTTGTGGTTTCTTTTTTTCTTTTTTTTTTTTTTCTTTAAAGCACTGCAATCACCTTGTCCTTTCTAGACTTTTCCTAGAAAACATGAGGAACTATCTTTTTCATTTTCTTCTCCAGGAGGTTTATTTTATTTGATAAGGAAAAAGAAACCTAAGGGGAAACTTGGGCAATATTTTGGCCTTTCTGATACTTAGTTGGTTAGCAGATAAAGACCTGTAGAATTATCTTCTCCTTGGAGTCTTTGAGGTAAGATTTCTGGGTTCCTTGTAGCAGAAAACATTACTTATGAAATTTACACGCCACTTTTTTTTTTTTTTTTACATAAGTGATTTTCAACATGACTTCTTCATATCCTGTATAGGCAGCCACTTTTTCCAAGGTGAATCCTCTTATGAATTCTACGATCAGGTCTATTAATTAATCTGCAGTCAGTTTGCAAAAAACACCTTATTGTTTTCTGACTTTATTAAAAAAAATCTTTTACTGGCTTTATTTCCACCTTTCAGTTGTGGTGCACATGATGTGTGTCTCTATAGCCATAAAGACATAAGCAACATTCTATACATCAAGCATCTAACATTTGAAAAATTTTCTGGTCAGATAATTAAGCACAGATGCTATCATAGAAAATATCCTGTGAAACAACTTTTTCAATTCTTTTCTCACATTTAACAGTTGATTTGGCAGCAGTGCTGGCTTCCCCTCACTAGAACTCCCAGAAAGCTCCATTAAGAGGAATAGAAACAATGAGCAATACCCAAGTTAGGATAAAAATAACTTCACAGGAGTTAAAATGACAGCATCTGCTAGATGAATGCTTGCAAAAAAAGAAAACTGCAGAATCCCCTTGAGCCAATTTTGATTGGGAAATGCAGATTAGTTTTGCATGAATGGACTTATTTTTCAAATTAGAAGGTGGGTGTTTTCTTGTTGTTTATAGAAGTTGCAAGTGTCACTGAGGATTATCCAACTCTAGTAAGTCTAAGATAATAGTATTAATAATTACATTTTTAAATCCTCTGATAATTTCAGTCTCTTCTCAGGCATTTAAAATTTCATGGACTCTGCAATGCATGCTTCTATGTAATATTAATGGCTGCATATACAGGAATGAGGCAATTGAACTGTCTTCAAACGGGTCACTTTGGTTTTGTCTTTTCCTTACGGGCATAGTATTTCCCTTAGGATTTCAGAACTGTATTATCTTTAATTACTCCACTGATCTTGTGCAACTTGCACAAGAGGCAGAATTTACACTTGCTATTGAGGGGGTTGGAGGTATCTCAGAGCTTTTATGATATATGCATATGTCTGGTTAATGTTTGAAAAGATTCAACAAAGTAGGCTGCTTGGTTGCTTTAGGCTATTTCATTCCAAGAATAAATGCGAGTAGTCTTTGTACAGAAAGTTTTGATGCTAAGATACAAACTAGTATTCAAGACCTACAGGTCTCTGCTGAGCTGGTAAAAAGCACCATTCAGCCTCCTGGGAAGGAATTGGCCCCAATGTCTTTCTCTAACAAGGAGGATACAGTTAGCTCCCTCTTCCTCTCTGGAGCAGGAAGTATGCTGTCCTGCCTCTGTCCTGGTGCCATAAGCAGAGGGTACTCTCCTCTCCGCTTTCCACTTGACTTTCAGCTTTGCTCTTAGTTTTTATTTTTTTCCTTACTTAGCTGAAACAGCATTTGTTTACCATCTTGACTAAAAGGTATTTTTCTTCTTTTTCCATCTAGTAATCAGCATGGTCAGCAAAATGTCCTTTTTGCTGCCATTAGTCATTTCAGCATGACTGCATTGGCTCTGCTCTGTCAAGATCTGTCAGGACACAGGACATCCTCTCAGAGAGTGATAAGAAAGGAAGCTCAACTTCCCCTGGTTTCTCCTGGTCTTGGCATCTCCTGAGTGAGATGTCCTTCCATTTTCACATATAGCTAGTCCACTCACGCTTCGCAGCAACAGTTACATTATGGGTGATTTAACTGTGGTGATTTTTTTAGAAATGGAAGAAGATATTGAGAGAGTTATAGAGCTTTCCAATGTTAAAGAAGCTAGAGGAGGAAAAGAAGGATAAAGCAACAGCAGCAGAACAATAGCAGATACTGAAACTAGTAAGGGCAAGAATATCCAAGAAAATAAAATGTAGAAAACAATAAAAGAGTGGAATGTCAACAGTGTAGAAAAGGGAATCCAGTCTGTTTTTTCAGATTAAAAAAGTCTGTAACTTTCACCTTTTTTTTCCTGTTGTATGACTGTACTCAGAAATTCACACTTTAAATACTGGGTCTTTCATCTTGGAAAATGCTCTTTTCCACTGCAGCTGTTGTGTCTATTTTAATAAGTAGTGCCGGTGACTACATTAGTTGTTATTTGGTCATTCACATGGGCTCATCAGTTGAAATTTTCAGTTTTTCACTTTTATGTACAGACTGTCATAGCAAAAGTTCCAACTTGATTACAGCAGTCTCTTTTATCTGGTATTGCAGGGTGTGTTTTCTGCACCCCAATTAATAACCTTCTCCACATACTGAAGTTAAAAGAATTTTTGAAGTAAAAAAGCAATGTTGAAATAGGAAAAACTTGGAATAACTTTTATCTTCAAATCCCTGTTGCAAATATGACCCTTTACTTTTAAGAGGATAATAATATGTCTCCTTGGGTTTTCCAGATAATCATAAGACCTATGTGCGTTATATAAGCTTTCTTGAGAGACCTAATAATCCATGGGAGACAACTGCCTGTTGAGATTAATCCATTTTTAGTTTTTTGAAAGCATAAAATTGTGAAGATTTTCCTTTTAAGCCTTGGAATTAGATATAGGGCACAGTGAAAAAGCTCTTGGGTTTTTTTCCCCCCTCCTGCAAAGTTGAAAAAAATCCCCACTTGCAATTATGGAAATGTGCTCTGGATGAGCTTTTCTGGGGGGCAGGGTGAGAGTTGAAAGAGTAGATTACACACACTTATACCTGCTTGATTAGAGATAAAAATAGTATCTCCTACTGATAAACTGTTTCATCACACAGCAGTATCTGATGGTGCACATTTACAAGCTATTAGAGTTTCAGAAGTCTATGAATCTTACTTCAGGATTGGTTTCCTCACTGAAATGTACCTTGTGAATGTAGGGGAGATAGAAAATAGTATTCCTAAGATACACCACAAAAAAAAATGCCCCCTGTTCATTTTCCCCTTCATGTTAAAGTCTTGATCTCATTCAGAATTATTGTAGCAAAATCATCTGCAACCAAGATTTAGAAATATCTGTGATTTTGTTTTCCTGTTACATTTTTGTGTAATTGTCTTGGACTTTTACTTTGAATGCATCTGGTTCATCTTTTGCTATGGTAAAGTAAGCTGTTCTTATTGATATAGAAGATGTCAGAGTATATATTGCCTTACTTTCAAAGAAATGGTGCTTTCTGACAATAGATCATGCAGGAGGCATCTCATATTTAATATGTGATGAAAAAAACCTATTTCAGCATCTGAGATGGCTAAGAAGGAATAGTGAATGACCCTGAATTTTGAACATATTTTCAAAATGCTATGTTAACTGCTTAGAAGTTGGTAGCTTCAGTCCTAGGAGTGCACCCACAGTAAATCTACAGACTGTTGAAGTAATTTTGGTTTAGATGTTAGTATACTTGGTCAGATGGCATTTTTTAATAAGTTGGTCAAGATGGTGTGCAGGTACCAAAATACAAAGTATGTTTATGGATTTAAGATATTTCACACTAGAATCTTCAGAAATAGTAATAGTAACAGTACATTTTGGAGGATAATTCTGATTCAATTTTATTCTTTTATTCTGTTTAGTTTTGCAGTAGTAGAGACATTTACATGGCTAGTAAGTGTTTGAGTTCTTCAAATTCTCTCTTTGTGAAGTCACTGGATTATTTTTCCTTCAGGAATTTAGCTGATGGATAGCATAGTACAATTAGATATCTTCATTATGGAGAGAAAATTTAGGCTTTTATCTCTAACTTTCCAAGCATGTTTAAATTTAATGCACTTTTAAACACTTGGCCCACCTTTCTATGTCAAATCCTGTTATGACTGTATGAGGGATTCTGTGAATGCAGTTAGATATTACATTCTCTGAATTTAAGACAATACTAAAACACAGCCATCAGATTTTCACTGTTTGTCTGACATAAGAAAATAACTATCTCATGAAAGCAGAACAGCTGAAATGAACTAATTAAAGGAAATACTGCATCAAGTGAGCAATGACTTCAGCATAACTAGAGGACAGTTTTGAGAACATGCTTAAATTTGCCCACTTAAAATGAGTAATTTTACAAGACAGTGACAGTAAATAGAAAATACACTATTACCTTGCCCACTTTAAATTGTTTATGGAGGTGACTACATGTGAAACTGAATCTAGAAGTATTTTGGGATTGATTCATTGCTATTATAGCAAGTGAAGGGTGCAGGTTTGTGCACTGTAGTCAGTGGAATGGGCTGAATTTCCTGAAGGAGAAGTCAGGGTTGAAATGTGCAGAGCCCCTAAATGGCTTATTGAGGGAGTGAAGACATCGGTCACTTACAGGAAGAAGGGAGAGTAGGGGGGCTCCCATTTTTTTCCCCAGAAGGGAGGGAAAGTGTTTTTTTTGCTCAAACTCCCCGTTGCAGTGATGCCATCTTAATATGACATGCCACTTCCCAATTGCATAAGTTTAGTTCCCTCAGTGTGCATTTCACAGAACCCAGGCAGTTTTATTTGTCCTACTAGTGGTACTTTAGAATCCTGGCATCTCACTGATTGTGGCTGGAATGTTAGGACCTTTGCGGGTGTTTTGCAGGTGTTGGAATTTAGCTGCCACTGGAGGAAATTGCATTTTGTGGGGTTTTGTTTTCCCCTAAGACTCCTCTCTGTGCAACTCCCTTGCAACATATGTCATCTGGCCACAACTTTTGTTTTTAAATCCAGATTAGGATTTTAATGATTTGCAAGTATCATGAAGAGAAAATGCTCTTCCATGAGGGAGTCATGAGCTTCTTTAAGGAAAGAGAAAAAGGTGCAAAGCATATTGAAGTTTGTCAATTTCTTACAACATTGTGTGTTGTAGGAAATCATGAATTACATCAATTGTGATGCAATCTTGCAATCAGACTCAGTTTTTGGCTTCTTTTTGAAGGGTGTTACTTGCCCCAGGACACATTTTCTCATGCCATTGCAGTCTTTATCATCTTTTCCAAGCCAGCTGCTATCGTAACAGCAAACCACCCCGAATGCAGATGGCAAGTGAATGGCTTCCCCAGAGGCACATTCATTCTCACAAAACAGATATCAGTAAACAGGAGGGTAATGTCCCTAAACAATATCCAATGTCTTGGTTTTGGATAAAGACCTTTCCCTGAGGGGCAAAAGCCTGTGTCATGAACCCCTCTTTGGTTTGTATTTACCCATCAGCCAACTCTTCCATTCACAATTTTTTCAGTTTTCATTATATTTATTTTCCAACACATCAAATGTTCTGTGATTCACAATGACGTTTTCAACTTACAAAATCAATAGACAAAGTGGATTAGATAATAAGTTACTGAAGAGGAGGAATAAAATTTAATTAAGGTCTTAAATGTAAATCAATGGTAAAGACAAAAACCACGCGCCCAGCCATGGGTTTGGATCTGACACTGCACGTATGTTTATATAGAAAGAAAAATGAATGGGTGAATGTTGAGCAGCAGTTGTCTAGACATAATTAATCCTCCCTAATTTTTTCTCTTCTAGGATCTCCACTACTTTTATTGAAGTGTATGTGTAGAAAGGAAATAATGAAACCTGTATAATTAATTTTCACTTAGTCTACTGCTGTGTCTTTTTGCATTCAGTTTTCTTATAGATCTTTCAGTTTTGCTTTGTAAAAGTTGTTTAAAAGTACTAATAAATTTTCTTCTCCTCAGAAAATATTTTAGCTTATTTCTCAGACTCAGTTTCTCAAATATCCTTGATAAAGTTTTAAAGGATGCATGCAAAGAAGTTGATGAAAATCACTAATATGAAGTAAATTCAATGTTAAAACCAGACTCCAAGTAGCCTTTGAAATTACTTATGCTTTTCTACTGTGACTTCCCTTCACTACACAGTGACCTCCAGCACTTTCCTATTTTTAGAAAGAAACTAAGTGTGGTTTTAAGATAACACTGTTTTATTTGCACCTTGAAATGTATTAAATGGTACAAGGATTTGCAAGACACAGGCTAATGTTGGATCTCATCTACAGTTTAAAAAAAACAAGTGTTAGCAACTCCAGTATGAACATGTTCTTGCACTATGTTTTTGACAAGCAGGCATTTGTAATTTCAACGTGCCCTTGGTTTTTACACGCAAGAGAACATTTTATACAGCTCCCGTGAATACTGTGATATTAGATCAGGTCTGAAAATTTTGTTTGAAAGTTAACAGTTTGGTAGTGTTGATACCCTGTGATTACCCAAACAACATTGCAGGCTGTAAAAGGGAGAGAGAGGCTGAATAATTTCATTTATAATATAAAATAGAATATAAAATGGATTAATTTCTCCTGGGTACACCAAGACTTTGGAGATGCTCTCATTTAGCACTGGAGCACCTGAAGATCTCATTTAAGGGACATTATCAACTGGAACTGAAGGTCAGCACCAGAAAGAAACATGACATTTCTGGGGAAAAAAATAAGTATACACAAGGCATGTACAAATCCACAGCAATCAGTGATCTGCTACAGATCTGAGGCCATGGATTTTAAAACTGGAGTGAATACATATTTCAATCACATGTACACTAAGAAGTTGTATTAATCATGTCACACCTCTTTTAATTCTTGATTGCCTGATAGGCACAGTGTCAAAGAGAGTAGTGTTGATTTTTCTGCTCTTCCTTAGTAATTGGACTGATACTACCAAACAACAGTAGTATGGTCTATCAGGTATCTAAAATCACAACAGTTTTATATCACTGTTAAACTGAGCTGGTTTTCAGCTAGTAATAATTATTGGAAATTGATTGTCATTTAAGTAATATAGAAATAAAAGAATTGTTTAAGGAAAATATGTGGGTTTAGTTAAGGGCAGTCATGTCTACCTAAGCTTTTGTAATGCTTTGCAGATGTTGCTTATAGGACAAAAAAACAACTCAGTGGATGACAATTGCTTTGATTTTCAGAAAATTTGGAAACTTTTACTTTCAGATGACAAGCTAAAATAAAAAATTTGAAATACCCAAAAGGATGTTGGTAAGAATAATATAAAAAACTCCATCCTTTTATGTAGAAGTGCTATGTAATTTGCCAGGGTACTGAGTTGCTACAAAGACTGTTTGCATCACTTGTTGCTTAAACTACATTACACCTTTTGAATCTGGAAGTAGTGGGATACCAATAAAAATGTCGCATTGCTTCTTTTATTGTATCTGAACTCAATGAATTGCAGCTGTTAAGTCTCTGTCTCCACTGAGCCTATTGCTTTTAGTAGGGAGTCTCTTGTATCTGTCTGACATAATAAATCATCCATCTTTCACACGTCCTTGCTGACATTATCCTAGCTAAAGGTGGTTTCCTCCCTTAGATTTATAAATATTAATATAGACAGAAGTGTTCACTGTTGTCCCACCATGTATGCACAACCTCAGGCACTCTGTTGCCAGAGGATTTTAGTGGCAATACCTTTTCTGTTCAGGGATGGTTGTATTTTAGAACATCTTTGTAGCATCTTTCACATCTTTTTTATTGCTATCATGGAAATGGTTTCGAGGTGGCTCCCAACACTGAGATTTTTCTGCTGGGTGAATTACACTTGTCTCCCAGAGGTCATGGTTCAGTTCATGGGCGTACTCCAAGCAGGAGATGTGTAGCCACTGTGACATAGTGAAATAAAAAAAGCTGCTTCAAATTACAAGCCTTTCCCATTATTTTTTCCCTTATAGGGTATTAATATATTAGACATTACTCAGGAATGTCACAGACGCTGGGACTTAATCAGCTGTACTGGTATCATGGTTCCTGGGAAAGTTCTGATGTGAACTCATTCTCTCCCCAGCAATTCCTGGACATCATTCAGGAGTTAAAACTTTTCAGAGATCATTCCCAAAAGACAGTTTACACACAGCTTGCATATCTGATAGGAGAAGAGAGTTTACTAACAGAGCCATGAGTTATTCCATTACCCATTTCGGCACTCAGGGGTGTTCCCAGGCACATTGCAGTTATTAACATGAATATCCTCTTTCTGACTCTGTGATGTGGTAGAGAGTGATTAAAAATTAACAGGGAAGAATTCATCAGTGAAGTTGTCCCTATATGCACGTACTTAGTAGTGACCCCACTCCATATTCAGAAGTGAATTAACAGTGTGTTAGGCTAGAGGGGGTGTTGTGTTGTGCTCATGTTTGTGCTTCGTTATCTGCCTGTGCCTGCTGCTGATGGGACTAAATCTATCAACTGTTGTTTGGTCTTACATCCTTTCCCATGTGAGTCTGCAGTAAATTGTAATATGCATGGAGAAAAGCGTACTGAAACAAACCTTCTATATGTGTCTGTCAGAAAAGACCTACTTTTTTATTTTATTAAGACCAGTAGAGTTTGAATTACTGTAAGGTTCATAATAAAGAACTAAACTTCTTGTAGTTAAAAATTTGATACCACAGCTCTTCTAGTACTGCATGTTGCTTTTTGTTTAGCATATTTATGTTTGAAAATGCTGAAATGTAGATGACTCACCAGAAAGAAAAGCTCTTCTCCTTCTTCGGGGCTTTTGTGAAGGGAATCAGTCTAAAGTGTTTATACAATATTTTAAAATGTATAAATATGCCTATTATTAAGGAATAGAGATGAATAGAGCCATAATTAAGGAGGCAGGATAAATTATACAACATGCATATAACATCTTATCAAGTCCTATTCTCTAACTAATTAAATATGTTTCTTCAAAATTTTAATGGTGAATTTCACTTTATATTATAACTAAAGAGACTTTGATCACCTCATTGTGCAAATAAGTCATCTTTGCTAATTACGTTTGTTAAATGACACAGCTTGAACTTTGCTTGGCCTGATTTTTACTTTCCAATTCAGTATGTCAAGGAAAAATATCATAATTTATATCATAATTTATAGTAATACAAAAGTAGCCAACCTGCAAGGTTTTACCTGTCTTTTACATTCTGGTCATCTAAACATTTGCCTGGTATCACATCTCAGTTGTTAAGTAGGTTCTTAATCAGTATTCACAGCATAATGGTAAAAAAAAGTGTTTCACAGCAACTAAATACCTTTTATTCTTAACAATTGCTGATATTTCCTTTAGAGTCTTGGTGTTTCTATGCATACCTTCCGACATAACAGTACCCCCAAAAAGTAACATGAATGGTCCTACTTGCCCTGCTCCTGGGACTTTCTGCCTGGCTTGCAGATCACAAGAAGCCCCCTCTCTGATAACATTTCAGATGCTGCACAACTCCTGTGGAGAGTGAAGTATTTGTAGAGGTGACACAGAATCCCACTTACTGACACTCACTGGATTTGTTATACCCACAGAGAGCTATTTCAGCTCACAGTAAATTGCAAGAAGACAACATGGTTACAAATGAGTATAACAGAACAGCTATGCTTACATTTCACTAGGGTTGCAGTGAACAAGGCATTTGTTGCCCTTGTTTATATGACTTGCTGCTTCTGTCAAGACAAGATGCAATTCTATTTCAGACCTTCCATGAATTTTCATTGTGCTCTTAGTTGAGTACTTTGTGACTGCTCACCAATTTCAGCTGTTTTTCACCTGGAAACCTCTCTATCTGCTCTATAGTGACAGACAGTCTGGCCTTTCTTAATTAGAGGATAGCTTCACTTTCAAGGGAATGTAAAATATCATTTTATTTCACTAGGAGTTGTTTTGTGCGCTTCCCTCACCAGCCTTTAACCAGAGAAATGCAAGGGCCAAAAGTATTTCATAGAAGGTGCACAGAATTAGCTAATGCATGGATGTTTTCCATGTAAGTGATATATTGTTTTTTAATGCCAGCATGTTCATTTACAGATGCCTAGATGACTTCTGAATAGGAAGTACAAATCACAGTAAGTGCCTGCACAGGAGCAATGGGTTTTCCTGTTGTTGGTTGACATCTGGACAAAATTTTGAAAAGGTGTATGAGGATTTAAGGACAGTTTCGTGGGTGACCTTGGGTGACTACAGTGTTCTGGAGCCAGCTGAGAAGAAAGTGAACAGTCCTTTTGGGTACCCCATGAATATTCCCTTAGGTGCTGTACAGATGTTTCTATAAAACCCTCTCGTGTGGTAGTGGTTGAGGTCTCTCCACCTAAGCCTGGCAAACTTTCTCCTTCATCAGTCAAAGGATGCCAACATGCTCAGCTCAGGAAATCTGATGTTTTATGCCCCGCTATTTGACAGGTGATAAATTTGTTCCCAGGTGTACAGAGAGGATTTCTTAGGAAGATCTGAGTACTTTTATGCCTCAAGATGCTAGACAGGTGCGCAAGTGGCTCCACAGGAAAGAATTTCTTATTGTGGACAGATGGATGCAAATTCCTGAGGGAGAGAGATTTAGATTCTGTCAGCAACTCATCAGTGTCCCAGTGCTATGTTGATAAAATCACTTATATTATTCTGATTTTGGCCATTCTGATGTTTACTTTGTCTTTAGTTTAAGATGTGCTTCACTAGTTACTGAGTTTGCTGAGGAAACTAGTGACAGCATGAAGGTAATTGAGGTATTTAGCAGTCGTTAGGCTTAACTGTGACACTGTGAGAACAGCAGCTGTAGTTGCATTCAAGTCTGGTCAACTTTGAGAGGCCCCAAGCCCAGTAGAGCACTTATTACATCATTGCAATGAAACGTCCCAAAATTGTGTGTAATAATGCATTCTGTAAAACTGGGGGAACTATGTTCGTTTAGGAAATAGATTCATATGTGAAGTTTCTGCAAAATTCAATGTTTTCAAATTACTTAAAAGCTTCAGTTTTCACCTAGAATCCTGACTTGGAAAATGACATTTATGAAGCTTGATTCACTTCATAGGTTTATATTATATGTCTGCAAGTATGGTGACAGTATAGTGTGCTAACCAAAGAGTAAGTTGGAAATGTACTGCAGACATAGTACATAAATTCAACTTGAGAATGTCAGCTTTAGTTGTTAAACGAATAACCTTGTTCAGTGAATTGAGTCAGTCTCTAAGATGACTGGCACCCTTTTAAAAGGTGGCTTATCAGTTTCACTTTTTATAAAATACAAAAATTGAGACACTGAGGTGTTGCAGTTCACTTTTTGTTCTATGTTGATCTCAATAGCAAAAAGAACAAGTCTAGTGTGGAACAAATAAGTAAAGCAGTGTTCACCAACACTTTTCTCCTGGAACAATGACAATCTGCTTCCCACATTTATCCAACCACTGTGTAAGGATTTAAGGATAGACACAGACTCTCCAGGAACGGTCCATTCCATAGTTGTCTGTCTACCCGATCTTGTTCAATTGTACTTAGTCTAATCGGATGATCATATTCTTTTTTATTTTCCCTGCCAAGTAAGTCAGTCATGGTCCATTAAATACTGAGAGGAGACATAAGGATCCTTTTTCAAAAGTGCTGTTCCATCTTAAAGTCAAAATCCTCCCCTCTTCCAATTTTTGTACTGCAAACATAAACTCAGAAGCCAGAGAGTTCAAGAAACTTAATGAACTTGAGTAAATGAAGGTAATGCTAAGATGTTTTAGTTTTTAAGATATTCAGAACATGAGTGAGTTGCTAACCTGGAAGGAATAAGTGCCCTCAAATATCAGGCATTTGTTGTAAAGAAAGGAGTTTCTTGTACCCGCAAGTGAGAATCTGTGCCACAGTAACAATGTTCTGGTACAGAGCCCTTTTGTTACCTGATCCCCAAAGCTGTTTTGTTTCCAGTATGTTACAGTGCCTATAGTCCTAAGGAGAACAAGTTTTCTTTTTAGTCTGTTTCTGACCTGTGGTTGGTTAGGTAAAAACCCTGGACATTTGCATCATGAAACTTAGGCTGTTAAAATAAGGGCAGTGTTGACAAAGGTTTTAAAAGTCTCTGCTATAATCCTTATTGGAGTGATTTTACTCTTTGGATTCTTTTCATTATTAAAAAGATTTCAGATACAAAAAGGATGAGCATTCTCACTCCACTGGTTTTCTGAAAGGTATTGACCAGATGATTTTAGAAAATGTGATCTGCATGCACAAAGATGTTCTTGCAATTATCTTGTTGTGCAGAAAGTGACTGGCTCAGACACTAAATAGACATTTAAGACATAACATAATTTTAAATGTATTTGCCTTTTGTGAAATAGCTTTAGGACATTCTCATGGTAGAGACACTTTCAAAGGGAAACAGAGGGCAATGAGGTGGTGCTTCAAAAAGCCAAATAGTTTATAGTCCTCAATTGCTTGCTTTACACACTACTACTTCAACACACTTGTGTTTAAATAATATTTTAATGTTTATGTTTGTCTTTGTAGAATTGCTTTTCATTATCTACTTTGCTTTTCTAATATACAGATTTATCCCTTATTGGCTTTAGTGAACTAGATCTGTACATACAAAACGCATCTATCGAATATCTAACAGTGTTGTATGTACATTTTATACCTATTGGAGCTGTAATCTTAGTTCATTGCTCTTAAATAAATTCCTTTATTTTTTTTAATAAATTCTATTTTATGGAACTGTGTTTAATCAGGAAACTTGACAATAACTTTTTCTGGTTCAAATTCTGTCTTCTGTGTTCTGAAAAGTTTATCTAGAAAGTCATGAATATGATAATTTCTCTTTCTGAGCAGACTCCTTTTTATGCTATTTTTGTTCCCCAATAGTTAGATGTATAGTTCTAAGTGAGTAGGCACAGTGTGAGCACAAAATGGACAAATGGCTTTCTTAAAAAAAATAAGCTGTAAAATGAAAATCATTAAATGATAATAATACAATAGTCATGTTTCTAAATTTTGCAATGTTAATTCAAACATCTAATTCTAGTGTGACAGTACTTCTTAATAAAGAATAATTTTTAAACAGAGTTAATCTTCTAATGGAGGATAGCTGTCACTTAAATTTTGTGGATGAATGATTTTCAAGGAAAGAAGAGTTGTAAGAGAAAAGTGGTGTGTAGAAAAGGAAGACATGCAGTGAGTGGGGTGAAGGTCAGAACAGTATTTCAGAAATACTGATTTGTACTCCAGTGCTTTTCAGAGATTCTTGCTTTTTAAATCAGGAAAAAGAAAATTTGTCTAGCCAAGAAGGGAATATGCTAAAGACCTCAGCCAAACCTTCAGAATAAACATCATGATATGGCAGTGATATAAGGACAAAATTATCTTAAAGTATAATTATGATAAAATAATGAAATGAAAATGTAACAGCAGTTATATTGTGTCAGACTAAGTATTTAGGGAAATTCATACACTGACCAGTCATGAAAAGCATAGAAGAAATTGAGGGTAAATTTAATGTGATCCTTCGTTATCATGGCTTTTTAGGCTCCAACAAGAAGACTTACAGAGCTTCTCAAGCTCTAAATTTTTTCCAGTTAACACCAGTAACCCCAATGAATACTCTATTCTTTTGCCATTTTTTAGCACTTCTTTTTTTTTTTTTTTGCCTGTGTAGACTTTTGACCTACAACATCCTGTGGCTATGAATGCCACAGTTAATTATATGGTCAGTAGGAAAAAAGTCCCTTCCCTTTGTTTTAAACTTGCTACATGATATTTTCATGAAGTGTACTATGGTTTGGTCCATTTCTCCACAGATATGTCTTTTCCAGGGTGAGTTGTTGTTACACAGAACTCACTCTGTATGCCTGACCATTCTGCTGTCCTTCCTTTTGAAAGTCTCCTGTTGCTTTATATTCAAAGACTGGAAAACCAGCACTGTGCACAGTATTCAAGAGTTGAGTGGAGCATATAAAGATTATAGTTCACAGCCTTTGTCTTTCGCAGAGATTAAATTAAAATTAATATTTAACAAATTATTTCTGTGGTACTGTAAGGAATATAGAATTATAAAATTGGAATACTGTGTCAGGGAGTGTTTTACTGTGTTTAATGATTTTCTTCTTGCAAATCCAGCAAACACAGGGGAATGGTTTTTGAGAATAAGCTCTCTGAGGCAGTGATGAAGGAACTGTTTCTTCCTATGCTGGCACAGTTGAGCTGCAACGCGGGCAAAAAATGGTAAACAAAGACATTCTTTACTATCAGTAGTTGATAATCACACAACGATTTATTATTCAATACTATGCAATTGCAAGCAACCAAGGGCAATCCCATTGTAAACTATACAAGATATTGTCAATATCTGATGAGAAGTGATGAAGTTATTTGCGGTGTCTCCGACTTACCCAGATTGCAAGGATGTCTGTCTGTATCCTAGGTGTTTTCTCTTTTTATTTACTTTGCTTCCTTGAAAATGAGGTGACCTACTTCTCTGGGAGGCTGTGTTAAATTTATTTGTTTGTTGGGCTTCACAGTCTGAACCATGACTTGCTAGTCAAATAAACAGCTCATTTCAGCAGCTCTGCCAAGGCGAGAGGATTCTTTATTTCTGCTGCCTGCTCGGTTGCTGATAGAAAAATGCCTCCAGACATAGTAAGGCCCTATCCCCATTTTTTCCACTTTCATGTCAACCTGTGTCATGTTAGCGGAATATCAATATTGTGCATAGAAATGTGACTATTACCATGAATAATACATTATAAGTTATATAGAGACTTTAAATTGTAGCACATGCATGTTAGTATTGCATGGTTTTGACATAGTGCAGCTTGTAGAATATCATAAACATGTATAACTTCACCCTAAAGTATGTTATAGTTGGTTCCAAGCTTTTCTATTGAATGTTAATTTTTTAGACAATGTAGCTTTATATGCTTGTTTTATCTGCAATAAAAATTATTGTACGCTGAAAAATTCATGAGGGTTATGGGCATATAAACAAAATTCCATTTTGGCACATAAGTGGCAATGCAAAACATAAAAGTCTTCTGTATGTCAGACTGAAGTTCATTTAGCTCTATGTCTTAGCTTTGTCAAAGCTCAGGATGTTTAGAGAAGGTTAAAAAATAAGAAAAGCATATATTGACATGTCCTAGGAATGTTCTAGGAATGTGAATTCCTAGCAATTTACAAGTCAAGGACAGGAGATAATGAGAGTGTATTTCATAGTTCTTGACATGTTTTTCATCCATGATTTTTTAGAGATTTTTTTAGATTAATCTCTTCATTTAGAAACTGCAGCATTCTGTGAAAAAAGGTGTTACTGTGCAGTGTGTGAACATACTTCTTTCTCCACCTGCTAGTTTCATTATGTGTCCTCTAGTTTTTCAACTGGAAGAGCTACTGAGCTACTGTTCTTTAATTTTATATTTTGTCACATTTTGTACAGAAGTCTGTTCCTTATCGTAGATCATGCTCCTTGCCCTTCTTTGTCCTTATATTTCTGCTATAAATTGAACCTGAAGAAATTATTTGCCATAAGTTTTATTTCATATTTATTTCTGAATATTTGAAACCTAAGACAATAATTTTTAAGTTTTGTTTTTTAGCTGTTTTTATCAAAATGAGTTATCAAACTCATTTGTCATTTGAAATAGCAATGGCTGTTAAATTCTAAATCATCCATGTGTGTGTGCATATATAAGTATAAATACAGTAGGGCCTGTAGCAACAGGACAAGGCATAATGTTTTAACCTGAAAGAGGATCGAACAAGACTAGATATTTGGAAGAAATTTTTAATGATGAGGGTTGTAAGGCACTAGCACAGGTGCTAAAGAGGTGGTAGATGCCCCATCCCTGGAAACATCCAGGGCTAGCTTGGACAGAGCTCTGAACAACCTCATCTAGTTGGAGATGTCCCCGCTTAACCTGGGGACTTGGACTAGATGACCTTTAAAAGTCCCTTCTAACACAAATCATTGTATGATTATATGATTCTATACTTAAAAAAAAAAGTGCGTATTTTTTTGTTTGTTTGGGGTTTCTTGTGTAGTACAGGTGTCTTTTGCAAGAAAAAGGTGTGCTGAGGAGCATATATATTCATAAATATTTCCTCTTTTTTTGGTCATTATTAAGGGGAAAGAGTAAATCCTGTTTGTAATTGGATCTGTGTTACAGTGATTAGTTGACACTTCAATGATGTTATTGAATGCTTTATCCCTCAAGACCACTGAAGTCATAGTATCTATTTTTTTTTAATGAGCCTAGATTATTTTACATTTTCAGTAGCTATTCAGACACATATTGACAAATGGCACAGAAATATACATTTTCATTACACATAAGAGTTCTCCAAAGCAACCAAATTGAGATTTATTATCCTTTGCAGGCTGAACCATAATATATTTTGTTGGTTTGGGCTGCTACAGAGAATATTTACATTCCTGAGGATATGCACATAATATTACACACACAGCTTTTTAATATTTTTATTGAACTGGGCATTTTAACACTTTTATTAAACTAAAACGATCCTTGATTATTTTTACCTTCTTACTTCCTGTGGAGTTACATAGACATATGAGTCTATGGCTTTTTGGAGTATAATGAAGCACTACGCTTTGTTCTTTTAAGGCATCAGTCATGGATATACCAGGTGATCACTGACAGAATTGGCTTCTAAGGTTATATAAATCTGTCATGTCATTTACAACTGCATCACTAGTCTTCATTGCTGTAATAAAAAAGTTTTGGAATATAAATGAATTTTTTTAAAGTATATTTTTTTTATTTTGGTCAGCCACTGAATGAAATCAAGCAAAAGTAAAATAGGTTGCAGCCTTTTCAATGATTGAATGTGTGTTCAAATAGCAAGGCTTCTATTTTATACATTCAGCAAAAACCCTGGCTTAAATTCACAAGCCTTTAAGAGAATGAGGAGCTGCTGTTGTCATTTTTCCCAAAAGTCTGTGAACCATATTCCAGAATGAGGGATGTGCATTCACTACTTTTCGCTGCAAAAGAGGTTTAACTGCAAAATCAGTGGCATCAATTTCTTAACCCTTGCATAACAAGAGATAGAAATTACTTCCCTCAGAATGGCATGGGCTGAAATCTGAGGACAATGGAGATCTGAATATTTACTTCTCCTGTTCCTGAATATATTACTCAGTCCCACTGATGTCATTATCCCCTCTGAAGACAAGTTAAATGTGATTTCAAATGTATATTTTTAAAGTCCACAAATTACTGCCCCATGTAACAGCTGCTTATGGAACTAGAAGAAAAGAAGAAATGTTAAAGTTGGTTTGACAGAATATACAGTATCCAGTTCAAAATGTTACTGTCAAACAGCTACTCTCCAGCTTTTTAGGTCACTATAATGTAATTATATTCAATATTCTGATAAAGACAGCAGAATTCATTATATTACTGCTTAGCTTAAAAAGATCATCTATGTTAAAATGAGGAGTTCATAGAAAGGAAATTGAAAGGACCATTGGTAGGGGTAAAGTACATTCAGATGTAATGGGGATAATTTCAATTTTGAAAAGTCAAATTTAAAGAGTCTCAGTGAAAATTCACACTACCATATCAAAACAGATTGTAATGGGAAAATAAAAGGCATCATTAAATTGAAGGGTCAAATGTAGTACTAACTAGGAAATCAATATTCAGAACATCCAAGAAAGGTAAGTAGAAAAATCTCCACGCTATGCCTAACTATAAAAATATTATGATAGTGCAATAAAATCTTGAAAAATACCTTGACCAAGGCATAAAAATAATTCTAGATGGATTGTTCACTGTGAATAAGCAACTCAAACCCTTACTGGTCTACAGGACCAGTAGATAATCACAGAGTAATTATATATGATTAAGTGGAAAGGCTAAATTAATCCGTGTTTCCACATTCATGTGGAGCACAAGGGAAAGGCTTAGCGTATCTCCCCATAGCAAGACACTTTTACAACAAGTGTGTTAGAAAATACATTTCAAATTACAGGGCAAGGAGAAGATCAAATAAATCATATGAATCATAACAGTTTGTAAAGTGGTTAGACTGCTAGGGCTGCAGGTATATGGCTAAGCAGAGTTTACAGAGCTTTTCTAAAGGGAAATGATGCTTCCGAAGTGATTTGATTTTTCTAAAGTTAACCTGAAAGTAAACCTAGATTGTTAAAGACAGGCCTGAAGCACTTGTGTACATAACCTCAACACAGAGCTAGGGGATCTTTTGTTTGTTTTGTTTTTAAAAGAAATTAGATCATCAGAAAATATTATGCTTCCAATGAGATGAAAAGAAATTCTATCAGTATGTCTTAGGTCTCCCTAAACCTAGGCAATGTCGTCTAGCATGAGAGTGCGAAGGCTGAAAACAAGACCTTCAGGGTAGTCTTTTCTAGGGGAATTCTTTATTCATCTTCATGCCTCCTGTGAAATGAGAATCTGTTTGATTCTTTACTTTGCACACAATATTCAGAGAACCAAAATGGTAACATTGGCAAAGGTGCTAGAATTGACTAAATGGGAGAAATGACCAAAGCAAATCAAGCCTCAAAGCATGGTGAGCAGGAGGAATTGTTAGAGGAGGGAGAGGTGCATGATAGGGATAACAGGAGCATCAGGTAAATAGGACTTGTTCATGAAAAGATGAACTAATGGATCAAATGATCATTAAAGCACTTTGCTACCCAGTAAGTATTGATTAAATATTCTACAGAAGTAGAAAACAGCTAACGTATAGCTGACTCTCCAAAGGAAAAGCCTATGAAATACTATTAAGTAGTTATAGTTAAGGTTGTTTCCATTACTGGATTTATCTGTCTTTTCAGAGATTTCTTTTTGCCTTTAATTAAAACAAAAAAAACCCAAAAGAATAACATCGACAAAAAAAAATCCACTTTTTAAATATTTTGATTCATAATTGCAAATGGTGAAAAATAGCTCATATTACCAGAAAAAAACTAAAGTAGTTTCCAAGCTTTATACGTAGGAATTATATCTACTCGGGTTATTTTGCAGTGACCCCACTTAACTATAAATCTCTTCCTCGTTTCTGCTATCACAATCCTGGCAAAAGCAGACAGCAGAGGAGGGAAAAGTTCTCTTGGGTGTGGGCAAAAGGCCAATATTGAAGAATTGCAGAAGAATGTTGAATAAATGGGTTATAAGGTGTCAGTAGTCATAAATGTAAAGTAATGTACATGTAAAACACAGTCCTCCCATTACATCCGCAGTGGTGTGCCGTGTTCCTCATTTTATTGCTTGAGAATGAGACCTGTGAATTATAATAGGTTATGCTCTGAAAATGTCACTTCAGTGCTGAGTAGCTATCAAAACAGCAAATATGACATTAAGAATTATTAGGAAAGGAAAAGAGAACAAAAGCAAATATCATTATATCTCTGTGTGAAACTATTGCCTTTATCTTGAATTCTGCATGCTGTCCTTGTGTCTCAAAAAGGACAAAACAAAGCTAGAAAAGGTACAGAGAAAGGCAGCATGACTGATCAAAGGTATGGAAGGGATTTAGTACAAGGACATGTCTAAGTAGATCAGGACTCTTCAGCCTTGAAAAAAGTAACTAGTGAGGGGGAGGGTGGCAGATGAGATACGAGGTTATAACTGAGTGGCATGAAGGGACATAAAGAGGTTCAGTGTTTCTCATAATTAAGGTATGAGGAGTGAAATTATCCTGTGGCAGATTCAGAACGTATCAGTGGGGTACCTGTCACAGTGCATGTAGACAACTTGTAAATTATACTGATTTTGACCAAAGCTTGGATTCAAAAAAGCAATTTTATAAATTCATAAAAGAGAAATCCAACAAGACATCTATGCAGGAAATTAACCTCTACCTCAGAAACCCTTGGCTGAAAACATTGAGGATATCTTGAAGGAAATACCATTTTTTTTTCTTCTCCAGACATTTATAGGATGCTAAGTTGGAAGTGTGTTTGCCCTACTCCAGTACAAAAGTTCTTAATTTGTGGAATTGGCCTGTGCTGGCTCTGACTTCGTATGAGTGGAGGAGAAATACCCTCCTTAGAAACTCTGGACATTAACCCAATTACAGCTCCTGCAGTCTGTGCTAGGAGTTGAACACGAAGAATTCGAATAATTTTGTGTTCCTCTATAAAATACTATTGGGATGAATGTTTCAGCTTGAAACTTTTTAGAGAAGAGACAAAGCTGACTGCTTTCATTAACTGTGTCTAGGATTGTGGATTTTTCAGACCGTGAAAGTTCCAAATCCCTGTGGCTTTTCTAGATTTTTTTTCCTTTGGCTTTAACAAAGGAACTGCAAATAGCTTGTGTCCATGGTTTTGCAGTATTAAGAGTGCTTATATGGATCATGACTCGTGAAGATGTATGATTGGCTAATATTTAGTCACGTTTTTGCCTTGACTTGTTTCTTTGCTAGAAATCATGCATTTTAGAGCCAAAATAGTTTAAAGTTTAGGTGGAAGAATATAGACAGAATGTCTGAGACAGAGTCTAAAAATAGGGACTAGTTGGTTTTCCTTTAGTCATGCACTGTGAGCTGTAATACTTCAACCATATATGTATAAGGTTACTGTGAATTCAATCCTGAATTCAGCAGCTGAAGGAAAGCTCATTGCCACTTAACAGACCTACTGTGGGAGACTCACTGCAAGCAGAACTTGTCTTGCTTGACTTCTTTGTGCTGACTTGGGAATTCACTAGATATTTTCTGCACTGCTTTGTCTGAGGGTTGTTTGAGGCAGTACAAGAGAGAAGTTCTTTTTATTGTGTGATATTTTTATTTTTCTGAACATGAAAGAGAGGTAAAAAGTAGAACCAGCAGTGTAACTGAGATGGCTTCTCCTATCCTAGTCTAGAGAAACATAGGGGACAATAAGGTGCTTAAAACTCAGTGATTTCCTTCACCAGTTAAAAATGCACTTGCTGAATAGATAAACATGTGTGATGCTATACTGCTCGAGGGAACTCATGGTAAAACTGGGAGTGATTGCCCACCTTGTATAGTCTATCAGTGAATGTGGGGTTGGAACAAGTTGATTTTCAGAGCACGGCAGTCAGGTGTAATAATGAGAGAAATTCTTGGCTTTTTCTGTGTTTCAAGTGCTTTGTTCTGTAGCAGAGTTTTCTCCTCTCTGCTCTGTGAGAACAGTGGAGAGTGCTGCAGGTGGCTGTGCCCAGCTTTGCGTTCTGGAGCACAATCCGGATGTTGGCAAACTGGAACAAGTTCAGCTGAGATCAAGCAGTTGTTTAAGAGGCTGGATTGCACCTGAGAGGCCTTTTTTTGCCTGCACAAGAGAAGGCTAAAGGGGAGCTTGTCCTCTCCCAGAGAGGACTGGTTATATAGAAGATGGAACAAGACTTGTGCATGCACCAAAGCTACAGCAAGGGAAATTGTCTGATAGGAAGAAAAATTCTCAGCCTGTGAGGGTGATCAAATGTTGGAGCAAGTTGCCCAGAGAGACTGAAATCTTAGTTCTGAGAGTTTTTCAGAACTTGTCTGGACAAGCCCTGAGCGGCCTCCCATAACTTTGAAGATGGATCTGTCTTCGAGGCTGGTTCTGCTTCTGGGAGGAGGCTGGAATAGATAATTTCCAGAGGTTTCTGTGCAACTCTTAAAATTGTGTGAGTGCATGCACCCATGTGAGCTAGCCCTCTATGGCCTGCAGAGAGTATGTAGTTGCTCTTGGACTTAAAATCAATTTATGAAACCTTGTTTATTATTGGGGGAAAACCTACTTTTATTCTCTGAGTTCTGCCTCTCTTTGGCAATTAGAGTATTTCTCTTGGATCAGTTTTAAAAGTGAATTCCTGTAAATTATTATTATATTCTTGTGGATGTATTCTCTATTGAAGAATTCAGACCCTGTTCATCTCTCTTGGCACATAAATGCCAGAAGTACATATTTTACTGTTGTGTTTTGTGAACTACCATATCTTCTGTACTTCACCAGGCCATCTACCCTATAAATTATTTTTTTGTACTTGTTTGACAAACAAGCATATTCCAGTATTTTTGGTTTGTGTGGATTTTTTTCTTTTTAAGATTATAGTTTGCAACAAAAAGAATCTATGCTGAAAATTATGTGGACGTGGTCTAGTAGTTTAATCCAGGATCTTTCCACGAATCAAAATTATCTTGATTGGTCTGTCATTCCATCAGCACTCCCTTTTTTTCTCAAGAGACAAATGCTATATTTGCCCTTCTCCAGTCCTCTGGGACTTCCCCTGTTCTCCAGAAGCTCATAAAGATAATCGTTAGTGATTCAGAAATTGCTGTCTTGTTTCTCTAAGGTGAATTTAATAAAGTACAGCAAATTTGAATACATTCATCTTACCTAAATACTCATTATTGTATTCTTTGCATACTTTGGCTTGCAATATATTTTTTTCCTTTAAGTGGTCTTGAATGTCTTGTCAAATTCACCATTTTTTTGAAGGCTGGTGTGACGGAGCTATTAGATAATTAAAATTCATCTTTCCCTGCATTGCTTTTTCTCCTTTTTGCTGCTGCTGACCTTCTTGATTTTTTTTATTTATTGTGTATTTTAAAGTTACTCTTTTTGTTCTTTTTATTTCTTCCAGTTTGAAACTCACTTTATACTTCAGCTTTTTCTGTTGCATATCCTTTTTCTCTATATTCTTCCTTTCTTATATAATTTTTTTTTTTTTAGTATGATTATTTTTCAACAGCCAGTCATTGAGGATTCCCAAATGCAATGGACTATTTTTTCTGTTTGTTAGTACAATTTGTGCATGTAATGTAAACTTCCTGCATAAACTGCCAGCATACCTGTACATATTTATCCTCAAGTCATCTTTCTAAAGGACTTTGAACCACTTTTCAGAGTTTGCTGAAATCTGTTGGTTTTCATGGTGGTAGTGCAATTGGAGGGTGTTTCTGTTTTATTTCTGTAGCTGTTATATCTCATTTTCCTAAAAAGTCAGTTTGTGACTTCTTCCCCAAAAGACCTTTCTTCACATATTTTAGTCCATTGTTTTCCATTAGGTAGCATCAAACCTAAAATAACTCCTCCATGGTAACTTCTTCACTCTGAAATGATAATTTGCCTCAAATGTAATATCCAGACAGTTAAGTCTTAGTTTTAACATGTGGTACCTAAGTATTTAAAGTCTTGTCGTATCTCCTCTAGATGACTTTCAAGTTTCTCATTCACAAAACCCAACGTCTTCCCCCACACAGAAAATTATTTGGTCCTCACTTTCTGTCTCAGTTTAGCATGTCTGCTCTTCTCCTTTTTTTTGATATGCAGCCACTCTTCAGGAGTTTCAACAAACTCTTTTTTAAATCTGTTTATTTTGTAGCATTTATGTGTGTTCTTGACACTAAGGACATCATTGGCCTTTTTTGTCCATGGAGAGAGCTTGCTAAACAAGCGACTCTTCCACACCAATATTCCTGTCCAGTGCTTTGCCTCATAAAGCTCTGCCATGCCTTTTATGTCTGTACATGTGAAATAACGTCTCATTCTCTTTGCTTTTGTCCAGTTCATATTCACCAGGATGTCATTCCATTCTTTCTACATGCCCAAGGAAACTTAGTCATTGTGGTTTTTGACCAATAAGTTCTTTCAGTCTTCAGTAACTTTTGCAGTCATTGGGACATCCCTGTACCACTATCACGTAACTGATGTGGGCATCTAACTTGGCTAAATTAGGATCTTTGTTCTTCTATTCCTCTTGGTGACAATGTCAGCATAGGTGTTACTTGGCCATACCATGCATGATTAGCTTTTTCCAAAGCACCTTTTTCTTTTGAACACAATTTTATATTTCTGTGCATTTAACTGTAGCCAAAGAGCTCTGGTCTTCCAATGACAGCCTCTAGTTGTGCCATTCAACTCTCCTGATCCAAAAGTCATTTTTGTAGATCTTTGTACCCTTTCATCCATCAAAAACTTAGTTGCCTGCAAATTTTCAAAGTCTGAAAACTAAGCAGAACCTAAATGGTAATCTGAAAAAAAATACTCTTCCAAAGCAATGTCAAGAGTACAAAAACATACTCTCAGTCTAAAGGAAACTGCCAGAACTCTCCTAATGCATCAGGCACAGTTCTTCATCTGTCCTCCCAACAAGATTTTCCCTTGCAGACTGAGAAATTTCTCAGTTCTTCCCTGCTTGTTTGAATCTTTTGGGTCTCTACAAGACCAAACGTTCAATTGACTGGTCGGTTTGTTCTCTGTCCTTTTCCCCTTTCTTCTTCTCTCCTGTGTCTGTAACATGTGGGCACTTGACTTTCTCAGTTATTTTGATGTTCCCTTAAGGTGTCATCTGTTTCTCAGCTCTGTACAGTGTTTATAGACTCCTTCCAAAGATAGAAGGCATCTACAAATTTTTCCTCAGCTGTTTTTTCTCTCCTAGTGAGTACATGCTTTGGGATAGTATGACACTAATATAATGCACTTCTATCACATACTGATAAATATGTGTCCAATACTTAATAAAAATAAATCCTGGATGCTAAGTTCTGCATTTCAAACACTTAGGTTTCTTAATTTTATTTTCCTTTAATTATACCCTTTTTTCTTACCTTTTTTCCAATGATGCTGTTATTAATTCTCACACTACCCTGACTTGTGTCCAATTTAAAATTGGCAAGTGCCCATACGTTTCTGGGGTGCTGATCCATTCATTTCCCACTATAACATTTCCTTTTCCCCTTGAAGTACACATGGTTTTGATACATAAAACTTTTTCCTTTGTTGGGATTAGGTAAATGAACAAAGAAAAAACATCCAGGGTAAATAAGAGACTCTACCTGGAAAGTGGGAAGTGAAGTGAAGTGAAAAGAAGTAGCTGCAATCATGCATGAATGGACAGAGGAATCTTCTCCATCTCATAGCAGAATAAAACCCTGAATAGATGACAGAAGCGAGGCCAGAGCCCTCTGGCAGGAGGTGGCAGGATTAAACGGTGAGTGGGGCTTGGAGATTGTTACAAAATCACTAAGAAGTCTACAGGTGGTTTCAGTCACAGCACCAGAAGTTTATAAGGCCATTAAACATATTTTGCTTCAAAATAAAAAAAATTGTTTCAAAACAGTGAAAGTACACCTTTGAGGACAGTTCCTAATTCCACATCAGAATGTTTTGAGTAGTATGTGGCCATACTGGCAAGGCTATTTTCAGTGTAGGAACTGCATGTACAATACTGACAGTAAAATGACTGTCATTGTGGGAAGAACAGTAATACTTGAAGTAAAAATTGTCAGAAAATTACTCTCTGGTATTAACCGTAACTTTCAGTTGTTGGAATTATGAAATTAGGGGCTTTTATCATATGCCTTTCTGTTCTATGAGTTTAGAGATAATTTACACTCATTAACATAGATTAGTTTTTGAATTCATAGTCTACAGAGAACACTACTTTTTAGCTTAGGTGTTAGAGGCTATTAATTGTTGCAGAATAAAACTACATGTGAAAAAATGGGAACATTAATAATTGCTCATTTGTCTAATTTTTTGCCAGATTTTATCCTTCTGCTTAGTAGAAAGAGCAATTCATTTTTTATCAAACTGCCACGGATCTTTAGTCTTCTGGTAATGCAACACAGTCATGAGATTCATCAGAGTGTCAGGCTTGCGAACCTTAGCTGCATACAAAGAGTGTTTAATAATTCAAAAAGAAAGTTTCCTGTACCTTTGCAGCAAAAGATAAAGTCCCTACTATTAAAGAAGTATTCAGTATGTGAAAGACTGAGTTTGAAATATCCACTATTTAAACATTCATTGGATCAAAGCTACAAATAGTTTTAATTTCTTTTACCAGTTATAATATGAATTCCTATTTGTAACTTTATCCTTTATTTGGTAAATGTTAGGATTTTAGACAATTTTCTGTATGTATCAGATAGTCTTGTCAGTACATTAAGCAGCATATTTCAGCCTCAGCTGTTTTTTGACAACAGAAATTGATAGTTCTTAGCACCTTCCTCTAATTCTGCTATCAATTATGCAGACGTGTTTGCATAATCCACTCATGAAATCCACTCATGAAGCATAATTTGTGTGATATGAATAGTTTCAGACAGAATCAGCAGCCTTCTATAAATAAAGCACTTTTTTGACAGCACTGTGATCAGCACTAGACAAAAAATGCTGTAAAGCCATGCGGTGCCCTGCACTCTTTGCCTCAAATGAAGGTGATGTGACTGGGTCGGTGCTTTCATGAGCCTTTGTCAAATGGTTCACGTGGTCTGCTCTGAGTGTCAGAAGTCAAGAAGGAGAAAGTAAATGTGGATTAACTATGAATTTCTGCAGAAGAAATCATGATTTTCTGAGATGGAAGTTTTAAGGACAATAGCTGCTGAGTTACTTTCACAAATATGCAGTGGTATTCATAAGGCAAGACATATCTGGGAGTCGAACCCTCTTTAACTAGAATAAACATGGAATAAGTGAATATGCCTTTTTTGTGAAACACTTTTGTTATTGGAGCTGCAAATACTTTATAAATATTTGTCCTCTTTGATGTTCTTTCCTAATATAGAATGAAAGTTGCTTGTCTATTGCACTTGAGAGGAGAGAGATGGGTTGTCCATTTCAGGTTTGCTCAACACTGGAGAAGACAGTGACAAAGGACAGAGCTGGATGAGTCACTTCAGTGACCTCCAGGTCCTACTCAGCTGCCCTTTTTCCTACGGGACCTTTCTTCACATGGCTGGAAGCACATCTGCTGTGAGATCAAAACACAGGCACTTTAATCAGGAGACAGGTGGGCTGCAGGGAAGTTGGTGATGTGCTAGTGGGTGTTTCTGTGTCACAGCCATGTTGGAATGAATACCTGCTTTGTAATAAACCTATGGAAGTCTCTATCTCTCCAATAATGTGACATGGAGAAATTGCAATGTCTGCCCTGTGTGGTTCATCCAGGCCACGTGGCCTCCTTTCTGAGGCATAAACATCACTTAACCTCAGCTGGAGACCACACTGCAGCCCCAAATTATCTTCTGCCAAAACTGGATGTTTTTTTCAGACATCAGAGGTAGTGTGAATTCTTCAAAAGCCTTGGCACAGCTGTAGCAAACTACTTAATTTCTTCTATGCTTTATTTCCTCCTTGAGCATGAAAGTACTAATTAAGTCTTGGCACACTCATTCATTTGTTTCCTAGTGTACTAATAGTAGCTTTTCTCCTTCCAAATTCACACAAAACATGCATATTCCTGGCTTCCATTGTTCTATTAATTGAGGATGAGCTAGACCTTTATTTTTTTGAAGTGCTCACTGTTCATTTGCTCTTACAGGAACAATGAAAGATCTCATTAGACTTGACTAACAGGTAAGATACAAGAAAAAAGTGGTAAATATAGTAAACTCCCATTTGTGTGCTCTTATCTCCTCAATAAATAAAGAACTGTAAGAAAGAGGAGTTTTAACCGTGTAGAAAAAAGATGCTGCCATGAATGAACTGATGGATTTCAAGGTTATGTTCTTGTTTTCTGTACAGTATAATCTCTGTAACCACAGACATATGTAAATATTTTGTTGTTCAGAGGTAAAGGCTTTAATTTTGCTGAGTGTGTCTAAGTACATTTTTCACTCAGGCACATTTGGTCTTCTTATAATTAATCTGGTTTTAAGCTCAATACACTGTATTGACAGGAAAAGTCACTCTTTTCTTTATGAGCTTAATGTATAAAGACATGTTCAGCAGTGTCTGGGAAACACTTGACCAAAAGTGTTATGAGAACCATTGGAAAGGCCCCATGGAATGATGGCTTTGGATCCATTATACCCCTCCAGGGTATGTGGAAAGCAAGGCAGGGACAACTAACTAAATATGCTAAAATAACATGGCCTCATTTCTTCTGTGAAGTTGGTCTAACTATTCAATTAGGGACAAATAAGTAGTGACATTACCTATGAGACCAAAGTGATGGCTTCACAGTATCCCCTATACCCATGTAACATAAAAATATTGTAGTGTTATACAGAAAATGCATATAGATATGTCTAATAATGTAAGTTTGTAGACTAATAGGGCAGTATTAGCTCATGAACACTGACTTTGTTTTTAAAATTGTCTGTCGTACTCTCGAAACATTTTGTCTTTTTTTCTCTATTATTCTTTATTTATTCTTTATTTATTTTGCTTGTTGTGAAACTGGTTATACAATTATAATAGGTCTATAAACCATAGCTGGGTAGTCTTAGTAAATACTTGTTTGTGGAGTGGCATCAGAAAATAAAAGAAAATTGTATTCCGTGCTTATGTGCAAACACATGAGATTATATATATATATGCATGCATACAAAAAAGAATTGAACTTTATTAAGCCATCACATCCCCTTTGTGGAACTTCTTTTCCTTTTTAGAGGTATTATAATCTCTTCCAAGATCCTGGAATGCTGTAGATTTCTTCTCTCCAGGTAGATGTTAATTCTTTCTCATGCAAGATAAACCCATTTTTCATTAAGTGGCATCAATTTATAAATGTCAAACTAAAATATTTTTCAGTGAACTTCCCTATCCTGAACCTAAGTAATCTCTAAACTTCAAGTCAATGGGAAGGAAAATAGAAATTTAGGCCTCTTCTAAACAGCAAACTCCGATTCCTATATTTGTGTGTGTTTCTAAATTGATTGTTAGGGTTATTGAATTGGAGGCGATCTGTTAAGGGAACACTGATGTTTCTCTGTGTGACAGGGAAGGGCTCACCAGAGCATATGATTAGTTGTGATGGACAGATTCACTGATACTCATTGGAATCATTACAGGGACAATGCGGTTAAAGACATTGCAGGGA
Organism: Campylorhamphus procurvoides; assembly: GCA_013396655.1. NCBI lineage: Eukaryota > Metazoa > Chordata > Aves > Passeriformes > Dendrocolaptidae > Campylorhamphus > Campylorhamphus procurvoides. The sequence goes on along the minus strand of WBMV01009009.1, from coordinate 245,127 downwards.
TAGGAATGGTTATCCTATGAGTTCAATTTTCTAATGAGCCTGCACTGCTGTGGTACCAGCCTTGCTTTATTTCAATGCTAGCTTCAGTTAACCTTGCTGGACAGTTGACCCTGCAGGCAGTAGGCAGAAGAGATGCTGTTACATGGTTTTAAGCCAAACAGAAATCCATTTTTGACTCACACCTGTTCTAACTGCTCATTAAATTAAAAGAGTTTCCACTTCAGTGGGCCGTACATGGTGACTACTTAATAAGCCCAGTGTCTGAGCTAGGGAATCCTACTGAAGCAGTGATTTCAGGTTTGTTTGAGTGCAGTTGTTTTGTTGAGAGTTTGTTTAAATTTTATTTCTGTGAATATTTTTGGCAATTATTTTTTGCAATATTTTTCTGTACTGCATAGAGAATGTTGGTGTGTTGATAATAGATTTTCTCTTATCAATTTTCTTTCACACACTTTTAGGATCACTCCTAGTACTTCTGGGAGTTAATGGAAAATTACAGTCTCCTTTATTTCAGCAAAAAGAAGCAGTAGACACAGGAAATAACCAGTCAATCCAGATTCTGCTTGTGAAATATATGTAAGTATGTAGGCAATCTATTTGTGTGTGTAGGCATCATCACAACTCCCTTCTGTAGGCAGTAAGAGCTATCAGGAGTATCCTTGTCTAACATTGGCTATATATACTTTCTCATTCTTGTTAAATGCAAAGATTTAACTGAACACAATTTAATTTAAACTAAACATAAAAAAATCGTTAGCTAAAAATGTCTATTTTAAATTATGCTAAATGACTATGAATTTCTGACTTTTAATAATGAACTTTTGAACACAAGTAATACCTTGCTTTGAAATCCATCAATCATGGAGAGAGCATACAGGCAGCTATGATGCTCTGTTCCTTTAATCAGTTTAATCACTAATTTGAAATATTTTATAGTATATTGAAGGTAAGAGCTGATTGTGAATGACCTTGTACCAGTAGTTTCATAATAAATGAACTTAAAATCAACCATGGTACAGCACGGATAAATTTGATTTATACTGGTAAAACAACTTGTTCCATTATAAAAGATAAGTAGTGTGACAAGCCAGGAAGTCAGTATTGATTTGCTAAAATATGACAATAACAATAGAACAATTTCTAAAAGATTGATACTGTGGGTCATTCTCTGTTTACAGGCATTGCTGATAATAAAAGGTGAAAGAAATTGCCATTTTTATAATTAAAGAAAAAATCTCCCCATTTTCTCAAGACTGTTTTGTATGTAGCCAAATATTTACTTCCTCCTGCAGATATAAATATTAGAATTTAATAGCTTCTTCTTTTTGATGCACACCATTAGACTCTTTCACAGAAGTAATTTGTCACTGTATATTTAAATCATGAGTCAGCAAGTCCCAGAGGAGAAATGAACCTCTTTAATGTCATATTTCTTATCCATTTTGGGTTGTCTGATATTCTATCTATCCAAATTTAGCATAATAAGATTTAGATTCTCAGAACTGATGCATATGAAAATACATATACATGTTCATATTAAGCGCATGTATTTCATGAGATCCTCCAGGAATTTCATTACTCAGTTACACTATAGATGTAGGTTTACCCAGATGTCTAAATAACCCATGCCCTAGATGCCACATTGTCTCCTTCTACAATAGTACTTTTAATTAACTGATTATAATCCAAGCATTACCATGTTTTCAAACATATTCACATTACTAATTTCCTAATATATAGTTATTTTCCATTGTCTATTGCAGAAAATAAATCAACAATAGCCATAATTATATCTTTGATTATTTTCATGACTATCCAGTCTTTTCCTCGATGAATTCCTTTGAAACACACTGAAACAAATAACTTATTTTCCTAGGAAAAAGAATTCTTGCCCTTTCTAAAATAGTAAGAATTTTCTCTTACGCCTTTAAGAAGCTATAAGAAAGAATTTCACCCTTTGACTCCATGCATGGAAGAATAAATAGTGATATGAGAAGGTAAAAAGTCAGCTGATGAGCAAAATAGACATGTGTTCAAAATCAGACAACCTGAACCTGATTAGAAGAAAAGCAGTACCCAGTAAGAAGGGGTGGAGAGTTGAAGGAATGAAAAGTGCTCAGTCCCTGAATTTGTTTTAAATGGGATGGAAAACTGGAGGGATACATGCTGCAGTCAGGAGGGATTTAGCCATAGATAGCAGAAATGATTTTTTTATTTTTTTCAAGTAGTGATTCTGAATCTGGAGGATTACAGAGTGGGTCTGTGAATGTTTTTGTCATATATAATTTTTCCAGGAATTAGATTTTGTTACATTTGCCTTCTCTCTTGCTCATTTGCACACACACAGACACAGATGTGAGGTGCTGGGAAGTAAAAAACCAATATAATTTGCCTTTGAATGCTTTGTGCCATTTCTATATCTGATTCATTTGCTGAACTGCAGGACACTTACTGCCTGCCTGTGTATTCCCAAGATTTTCCTTTCAGACATTACAGCAGAAGGTTTCTTTTACATTTTTGCCTATGGGTGTGCAGCATGGTTGTATAGCACAGCAAAGCATCATTCAAAATTTTTGTGAGCTGTTTTATGTTTCAAGACTTCTATTATAGAATAAAAGGATTACGAAAAGAAGTAATTGTGGTAAAGTAAGAAAAGGACCCTGCAGTAATTTGGAATTCTAGAGTAGGGGATTGGTCTCCCATACAGAATGCAATTCACTGGGGACAAAGTGTCTATGGACTTCGTTTTTAGCAGATCAGGATTTTCAACTGACTTAGCAAGAAGTTCTTGAGGCAAGTCAGTTCTTCATCTTAAAGGGCTTTGCTGCCACACTGTGGAAAAAATATTTATTCCTTTTAAACCACTGTTACAAATAGCACATAAGCTGAGTTCCTGTCTCTCCCCAGCGTCTACTCCACCTCTCAGAAAGAAAAAGAACTGTAAAATAAAAATACCATGGTGGGATAGTTACCAATCTAATTTCAGTTTCAGCTTTGGCCTTAGTTGTATACCCTAAGACAGGAAAACAATGGCAATGACATGAAGAATATTATTTTACTAAAGGAAGGATAGAAATCAACTGAAGGATTAATCTGATTTATAAATGACAGCTCCAGAAAAATGATTATGCAGAAGAAGATATATCAAAAGTCACTGTCATTGCAGATTAGATAAATTACAAGTAAGGTGTTTTTTTTTTAAAAAGAAAAAGTAGAACCAAAAGAAACTTTCAGATAGTACTCTTTTGAATCCATATTTCCATTTTTTTCAGTCTGGATTGATTTCTGCTTTTAACAAGCAAGGTGCTGATTTCTGTATTAGCAGTGTAAGGCATGTCTGACAGGAATTCATCATGTTTTGGGGTTTTTTTCCCCTTTTTTCCTGTAGTTATTGTGATTTATTTTATTTCTTTTATTTTCTTGATTGTCATTTCATTTTCAAGAGCATTACTTCAAGGACCAGAATTCTAGCCTGGTGTAATGCACTGAGGATAGTGCTTGATACAGGTTTCAGTACAAAAGGCACTCAAAACTCATGAAGTACTGAATAAAAATTCCATTTCTTGTGCTAACACTAGATGGGAAAAGAGCATAGTATCAATACTCTTGCAACCCCTCAAATGAACCAATGGGCAAAACTCACCACTTTTTTTTTTTAGCAGTGAGCAATTCCATGCACAGTTTCTACTGGCAAGCAGATGTTCACATGAGAACATGCTGCTTCACATCAAGACAAGCATAAGCACACGCCTGTGGTGTACTTTTTGGTGCCAAGTGAGAGCTGCCTGCAGGCTTGCTGGGGATGATTAGTTGGTGGAGTGTGTGCTGTGGCCTGTGCCACGTGTGGGACGGCACAGCCCTGCGCCCTGCTCAGGTCACCTGGCAGGAGTAGCATTATTTTCTCCAAGGGCAGTGTTCTCCCATTAGCACACCTACACTTGGGAACCTGGTTGCAAGGACTAAATCATCTTACCAGTTGGATTTCAGATGTTCTCTGTTTTACTAGCTTAAAAACAGTCTGCATTTTACATGGGATGTTGATGAAAAAAGTGACAGGACCTTAGGCAGTGCGGCAACTCCTGGCATGAATAACTATTAGACTTTAAACTTAGTAAAAAAAGATTTTTATAGAAATACATTTTTCTAGTTGCCCTTATCACTTTCATTTGATATACTTATTTCTTTATTTTCCACAGATGTTATTTTCTGTCATCTAGTTTCTGTTATAGTAATTTTTTAAAACTGATCCTTCTGGCTAAGCTAAAAAGGAGAGGAGGAGTGCACTTCAGGCTATATGATGTTCTTCAGTGCATGACATGAAAGTGGAAGTTAGTAAAGAATAGCTTTCAGGCTTTAAGCAAGGATTGCTTCCATTAATCATAGGCCAAGGCACAGTAAACAGGTGAAGGTGAAGCTGAAGATGACACAATTGAATTGAATTAATTTGTAATACTTTGATGACATTGGTATCTACACTGGCCCAAGAGTTCTTAACAGAGGCATTAAATACATGAAAATAGAAAAGAATAGCACAAAACCATTAAATGTTTTTAGATTATAAATAATAAAATAAATGTCTGGATTCTCAAACCTGGTAAATCTAGGCATACTATGAACACCTAAGTATAGAAAGAGGTAACTATATAATTAAAATAACTGGTATTTCATACAGGTAAATAGTAATGTATTCTCTCTCTAAGACTGGAAATGTTAGAACACTTCAATAAAAAAAAATCTCAACTAATTTTTTTTATTCTAACTAGAATTTTCACAAAGCTCCTTGGTGTCCATGTATAAAAATAGACTATGTTTAACTGTCTCCCTATGGAAACAAACTTAAGAAAAATGTGTTATACAGAAAAAATTATTCACTTTATTACTAAATATAAAATCTACTTGCCATCTAGTGTAATGTTAAGTGATAACATCAAAGATAGAAAAAGGGTTCATGAAAATTTTTTTTACATGCAGCTTTTTGAAGAGAAAGGCAAAAGCTAAGGGAAACATTTGGAGTGGTAATGTGTTTATTGCAATATGCATGCTCATTAAAAATCAAAAAGGAAAAAATGAAAGTGGTGTTAATTTAGCTACCAAAGGGATTCAACTCACTTCTCTGTCATTAGAAAATGTAAAACTAAAATTCATCTTGGTTTATTGTGAGCATGTGGGAGACAGTCGAATACAATAAGTGCACTTTTCACACACTTCTCTCGAGGTTAGACTTTTTCTTGGAAAGAGGTTTGCAACAGAAGGTATTTGTCAGTTAATCACATGGTGTTTTGATGAACTTTTCTTGTTCTCTGTCTCATTACTAGTTCCTATGATAACTATAGTTGTAAGGCATAGAAAAACAGATTGTCCTACCTGAAAAGACATGGGTAAAGTTAGTTTTGGAAACAAGACAGGTTTTACATGGAAAAAAACCCTAGAAATCTGTTGGGATTTTCTGTGAAAAAGTACTCTTCTCCCATGAATTTTAATTCCTTTTAATACCATGTAAGGAAAAGAAATGTCAGTTGCTCAATTATTAGCTGACATTGCTACAATAAATCATAAAATTAAAATTATATGGCTGGAGAAATTGTAACTGAACTTAGAGTATGTTGTACTTAATTGTTGGTTTAATTGTCTTAGTAACTTGTTCCAGAAGTAGTCATGTACATACTCATGTACACAGTCATGTAATGTGAAAGTACAAGGTAATTTCTAAACGCTTAAGAAGCATTTTAGTCAATCAATCTGGGATTAATCTCCAGTATATCAGTGTTCTTCACCATTCTTCCACCAAGTGGAAGCAGTGGAGAGACGAAAACTTATCTTTTAGCAGCAATTCCACTAAAGGCCTGGTTAGCAGTTTACAAATATGTAGTTATTGACCCTCTAATTAACACTGGACTAATAAGAAATAACAGAAGCACAACAGAAGCTTTGTCCTTCAATCCAAACACACTGATTAAGTTTGGCTGAAAATTATTTTGAAAATAGGATTAGTTTTCATTTTCTAAAGCTCTAGAGCTTAGAGCAGCCTGTGTAATCAGAGTATTCAGTGCAGGTTACCTGGCAGTGTTGGTATGGATGCATAAGCTAACTGTGTATTGTGCTTATTTCAGCTTCTTTTTTTTCTTTTTTTTCACTTGATTTCTTCCCCTCCCTTGCCAAACAAATTGCCAAAGATGTCAACTGTGTTGTACTCAGATATTGCTTGAATAACTGGAAGCTGACTTGCCATATGTATGGCAGCTGAGGAGGAGAATATTGAAGGGATTTGGTGTTTGTCTTTCCTGAAGAAGTTTCCATTTATCTCTAACATGGAGAAATACAGTTGGCACACACACTACTACATTCATTCTTGTCCACCATCACTTTGTTGCCTTCTTTTGACCTGAGGAGTGTGTCATTACTTAGTGTTTTTTGGAAGCACAGGAGATGATGACTAGAGAGAATTTAACACAACCAACAAGATGGCTGGACAGGAGAGCCTGACTGAGAATATTAGCAGCTGAAATGTATCTGGACTGACTTTAAGAGTGGCAAGAAAGGCATTAATCAGCTCCTATATCAACATAATCATTACTATGCTTAATTTCTCATTCCACTTTTTTGAAAGTAAGCTGTGCTGAGTGCATTAAACAAATTGTGATTAAAGAATCAATTAAACCAAATCATATTTAACACAAATTATTCAGTGCATGCTATACCAAAAATGCCATGTGCACTTTAATGCTGTGCTCAGAAACTTAATGTTGGTGCAATTTCTGGAATGTAGGAAGGAGCTGTGAAAAGGAGGGGAGAGTGGATGAAAATTCAACAGTGGATACATTTTTCTGAGGAATTTGACATAAACAGAACTTCATCTTAAATTTGTATCAGGTCAAAAACCCACATCATTTTGTTTACTAAAATTTAAATTTCCCACTTACACAAATTTGTGAAAAATTTCTTAACATGTATTTGCATGTTTTGTAAAGCATGCATTCCTTCCTATTGCTTTCCCCATCAGTATTACAGCTTCATCATTCCTTTATATCTGAAAGTTTGCAGGTCCTAAGGTGAAGATGAGCATAATCACCACTTATACACTCACTGAACCTGGAGCGCATAGTGCAGTTGTTACAACTTAGAAGAGCATAGTTGGTGTTTGTGAGTGCTAATCATGCTTTTTACAGCAGTGCCTATGAGCTAAGACCAGGATTCTGTCCTTGGAGGTACTCTCTAAGTATAAAGAAACCTGGGGAAGAGCCACCAATATAAACAGGCAAAGCAGACAAGAAAAATAATCAGCTGGCTGTCAGAAAATTTCACCTTTTTTTCTTGGTTTTCAGGGCTCTGGAGTTGATATCTTTGTTCCATCTCTGGCTCATGGAAATTAAAATTCCAAACTGACAGTGTTGTTTGTGTAAAAGAGATGCAAATTATCTTAAATGTGTAAGATTCCAAGGGCAATCTAAAATGAAAATCATGCATAATCTTTTTTTCCCAAGGAAAGAGAAATATCCACTGATTAAAGTGAAAAACATTTATGAAGTATTAACATTTCATTCACTGGTAAAATTGGTACTATCATCACCATTCATTCTGAATCACATTTGTAGAACATGGACTGTATTCTGCCCTTCACAAATTCCTAATAATGTTTAATTTTTTCTGGATCATAAGCATTATCTATACATCTACTGTAACATTCAAATTTTATAACTATTTTAAGAGTTAAGAAAAACCTATGCAGAGAACAGAATCCTAAAGAATTCAGAGTAGATGTAGGATGAGTTCTAGTCACAATCTTTTTCTGTAAACTTCACAATGACATAAAATATGAAAAACTACTAATGATTTTGATTCCCCACTCCAAAAGTACTTAATTGTTCCTTGGTTCCATTTTCTTTGGGAAACACAAAACAGAAAGACATCAGAGAAGTTAGCTGGGCATTTTGTGACCTAACCAACCTCCAACTAGAAAGTTTAGTTATTATTCTGAGAAAAACTCTGAAAGATATTCAACCACCTGGTTTATTCCAACTTTTGCAGAGTTATCCAGGCAGATAATATGACATGGTAGTACATCTTGATTTGCTTTTTTGCATAATATTTTCTTGTCCTGAAGCTAGAATGGTCATTTGATTTAAATAAGGTAACATAAATCCACTGCGTATCACTGGTCCTGATTGCATTTTTTCGGTGGTTTTTGTTTGGATTTTTGTTTAGTGTTTTGTAGGGTTTTTGGGGATTTTTAAAGGAGTAGGAAAGCTTCTGTTACTGACTGAGGCATAAATTATCTCAGTTTAAAAAAGCACCAAGCTATCAAGCAACAAAAATGTGTCAGAATTGAATTCTTGAGTAATATGCTAGTGATCTGTTCAGGAAAAAGCAGATTTTCTTCTTCCATTCCTCATCAAAGGATTGATTTTAATTTTTCTTTTCATTAACTGTAGTGTTGTTTTTACTCCTTCTTGCATGCAGATGTTCTTTTGCTTTGCAGTAATTATCAGAGTGTGTCAGTGCTTGCTGATGCATTTATTGCTTCCTTCTGCACAAATTTCCCAAAAGAGTTTGCTATATTGGGAAAACAGCTGTCTCTCCCTGCCTCTGTTTGCATTTCAGATAATTGCAATGCATGGCCAGTCTCACAGTAAAGTTTTTTTAGCCAAACAAAAGAGTTATACAAAGTTCAGTTGTACATCAGTTCTGCGGAGCAGGCATGTTCAATGTATACTCTGTCTGTAAACCAAGGGCTTTAAAATCACGAAGAGCAAGGTCAAGCCACAGCTTCAAAGTTCTGGAGTGTAATTATTTTGTTTTAAAAGTATCTGGTTTTCTATAAAGCTCTAAGGCAGATAAAATTATCAAGCATTTCCTTCCTCTGGTCTATGATTTGAGGGTGACTTTTTTTTTTTTTCTGTGAAGTAGTTGTAACAATTATGTGTGTTATAGAGCAGTGCTGTTAAAGATGAAAACCAGAAATGCCTAGACCTTGTGGTGAAATTCTCTGAGGTTCTGAGGAGGAAATTTTCTGAGTTTTTTTTCTTAATTGTTCTGTTGTGATTCTCACAATGAAGAAAGCACACTACATCAGTGATAACTACCACAAATTCAGCTAGCTGGAGATTGGTTTCTGCTAGAGTGATGAGACCTGTGGATTTTACATCTACTGACTTCTTATATTAAATATTTGACCAAGTTTTATTATTTCTACTGGGTTTATTTCTCAGAAATGATGGAGTTCTGTTAGTTTTCCTGGGAGTTATGAACACTTGATCCCACAGAGGTTATGGGCAAAGGAATCTGACAATTGCTGGATTTTCTTTTAAAGAAGCATCAAAGGACAAGGATGTGATGATTGTATCTGGATTAAATGTCAGTTTTGTAGGCCCATATGAAATTCAGAATAATGTAAAGTTTGTAAAATATTACTTTTTTAAAGAGTTTTTTTTCCCTAGGGTCTTACAGCAGAAAGGAATGGATTCTACATTTTTCTATCCAATACTACATCATGATCCATTCCTATTTACTTAATTTTAATACATACTGCACTCTACCCAGGCCACTACAAAATAAACTACTTTTTCTGTTTATATCTTCAGAACACTTGAACTCATATTTAAAGAAGTGAATACTGTAGTGGTGCCTGAGCAATGGGAAGGTCAATTACTTCAGATGTTGAGGATACTATTCAAGCTCTCTCACTAAAATGTGTGTCATATATTGGACTATGGATATCAAGCTAGAAAACCTTGAGAGCCCAGCATATTCATATTAATACTGTAAAAAGGTGTGTGCTCATGTTGCCAGGTGGCAACAAGTGTTACTTTCTTTGGTTTTCTTTTCATAATCTCAGTCCATTTGCTATACAGTGTGTCATAGAGGATCTCTAATGCGGCAAATGAGTATCAAGAAACAGAGATATGGGACAGCAGGTGAAGACAGGTGTTGCAATTGTGACTTTTTCTGGTTTATTAAGTAGGAGCGATGCAGTGGAGATGTCAACCTTTATCCATTTCATGTATGGAAGCATATAAGCATTTTCTGCAAGTCTGCATATTATTTTAATATAGATATATATATGCATGTGATGTCTGTATCAAATTACACTTTGAAATTGTCTGTGATATAGAATTAAGCATGATTTTTAATGAAATTACTCTCCTGGCTGTAAGATTTTTTATGATAAGCAAAAAACCTAATTATCTGCAGAGGAATTTGAAAGGCCAACTACTTAGACTTGAAGAGCAAAATACTCCACTGTATTAAGTAAATTATTCACAATCATTTTTGTCCTATCAGTGATGGTCCAGCATAGTGAAAGTTCGCTCCATGGCACTGTTTAGATTTTGCTTGTAGGTTTAGGAAGCTATGATTATGGTTTTAAGGTTTCTAATTGAGCAAGAAGATTTCCTCAGTTTTGACTTTACCATTTATAAAGTCATATCTAAACGGAAATAACAGCAAAACTGACTTCAGCAAGGACACTCTAGCAGGGTATTACAGATACGGTCATGGCTGCCAAGGCTCTGGTTGCAGGCAATCAGATGTCCTTGTCACATTCTGTGCTTGATGACCAGCAGTTTGGGTTGGGCTATTCATCATGCCTGCAGCACTAAATATTCATGTAATAACACAGAAAGATGGCAAAACTCTCGTTAAAAAAGCAGAAAGTAAAGTGAAGAAAAAGGGAAACCTTAAAAGGAAGTTATTTTAGAGAGAGTTCTCCAGGCCAGATACTGAAATATTTTCAAGTGTATCTCATTGGTATATATGCAGAAGTTTATATACATGTGCATATATGTATGTGGACAAAGAGGGGATGATTCAGGAAGAAGAACTCTAGTGAGGAGAATGTATAAGAGATGTAGGGTATTTGTTATTTTTCTGAATTATAGAAGCTCAGCAGCTATCACAGAATGAAAAAATAATTGCTGTGCATAACTGTGTGTAAAGAGTAAATAATGTATAAAACCTTAGTTTACAGAAGATGTGCAAACACAGCTATATTAAGGTCACATTCAAAAGTATCTTTTCGGTTGAGGAGGGTTCTCAGTTACCTCTAGTAGCTTCTACTGATATTTGAGAGCAGGTATTGTCTTAGAGTATTTTTTCAAAATGCAAAGATTTTAATGATTTCTGTCCTTTTTAGTAGTTTTAGCCTGTTATTTTTCCTTTTAACAGTTGTTTTGACATCTAGAATCTTTGTTACTGTGGATCAAAACCTACTAAAGCATTCAGTGAATTTCTTACTTAAGAAATGAAAAGGTTGTGCTGTGATAAAATAGGTTTCAGTATCGCATACTTCTAGAACATTTAGGTTATGACAAACTGTCAGAATGTTCTCTTTTCCTAACTAAGCAACATTGTTGCCATTTAGAACTTGGTGTTTTAGAAATACTTTTCATTAATGATTGGATAGCAGAAAGCTGTCACAGTGACATAAATCACCTCAAAATGAATAGGAATTTAAGTTAGGTTTCTCAATAATTATTAAACACAGGCAGCTTTGGCTTGAATAATTGAAGTACAAGAAAACGGGTTCACAAAATAGAGGTATCTGAACTGGAGGAATGAATCCTAAAAATAGCTGATGTTCAATTCTCTGTAAATACCACATCTTGTAAATTTATGGCTGAATGCAAAAGGAAGAAGGGAATTTGTAAGAAATGAACATTCCCCTGCTTTTTGATATGTAACAATACAAACTTTGAAGTAAAAATTAAACTTTGCATGTAACTACAACATTAACCATAACTTCCAAAGGATTTTGGATAAGTCTTTAATGACCTTACAGCTGACAGTATAAACCCAATCTGCCAGATTTTTTTTTTAATTTTTTTTTCAATACAGTGCTTATAAAAAAAGACAGTCTTGACAATTGTGAAGAGATTGCCAACATTATACCATATTTTGCATCAGTCTAATTGTCTTAAAATATGTTAATACTCAAGTCAATGAAAACCCATTGAAACATGTATGAGGAAAGAAAGTTGAATACTAAGGAGATAAATTTATTTTCTTTTTTTTTCCTAGGGAAAAAAAAAAGATTGCAAAGATTAAAGGATAATGTTCCTTTAGCTCAGCACTCATAGTCTTTGAAGTAACTAATAATACTTCAGAGCTATTAAATTTTTTTCCCAAACTCCTCTGACTTAAAGGCTCTCATACAATGTTCCCAGCCTCATAATCAAAGCTTTCCTCTTTGTTCCAAACAAGTCCTTTGTGCCAGATCTTCAGTCTATTTCTTGAAGATGTGTCAATTCTTACTCCTCTCACGTACAATTTCAAACTTTCAATCCTGAGAGGATGTTTCTCTCAAAACGAATGCTGCACATCTGGCCTTCAGCAGGGACACTGCCAGACTGCTCGTTTGTCATTATTGTATTTTTGTTAGCCAGACTGACAAGTCAAAATTCATACACCTAAATGGGCCTACAAAAATGAGAGGTGTTGCATGTGTGGAAAGCCAGTGTTTTATGAGCTCTGTGGCTACAGAGAAAGCAGTGGAAGTTTTGGCATTTGCTCTAATAAGGCTGTATTATGTCTTTTACCAGACAGACCTTCCTAAGCAATCCTTAAGACCTTGGTCCTAAGGACCATTGTTTCCAACCTCTTAAACTCAGTGCCTGACCAAAGAATGAAGACAAGTATTATGTAATTTTGTTTGTTTGGTTTAAATGGGAAGCAATAAATTTACCATCAGGTCTCATACTGAGAGAGAGTCCAAACCTCACATATTGTTATAGTGATGTCTGATTTACCATAGATTTAAATACACTTCTTAATTACCTTTATTATAGATAATAGGAAGAATAGAAAACAGTTGCTTAATTTTATCCTGAATTTAAGTATTCACCAAGGACTCTGAAGGTCTCCGAATAAAAATAATGATATTTTGAAATTATAAGACGGTGACATGACTTTCATCAGTCTCTGTATCTTGTCAGATATCTGTCAGCATACAATGCACACCCCAAGAACTAATGCTGTTATTTCTAATGTTATCATAATCTTAATCCACTTTTCAGTTCTTCAAAACTATTAAAAATCTATGGTGTTTAGTTAGATGATAATTACTATCTAAGTTTTTCATCTATCAATAGATTAAATAGATTTTTATCTTTGTAACTCTGCCATGCTTTTCAGGTCAGTAAATCTCTCAGATTATTCAAAATATCCCTTAGCCATTTTAGCGTTCATTTTTCACTCCAATTTTACCCTCATTTAAATTGTTTCCATTAGTGTCCACAACTGCTGGATTTTTGCAAAAAAAAGTTGAAGTCGGCATCATTAAGCAAAGACATAGTGAATTGCCCTACATAAGTATAGAAATGAAGAAAGGCAAAACCTTCAAAGTAACAAGGACCATTGCTGTCTAAGTCTACGGTTTTCAAATAAAAAGGTTTTTGACTAATAGGAAAGTAGCTATAATAAAAAAAAAGAATATATTTTTAACTGAGATTTTTGAATCTTGAGACTGTAATCTGTATTAAATTATTGCAGTAATATGATAGATTTGTTTAAGTAGGAAAAGAGTGCATAAAGCCATTCAGCACCTCAGCAGGATGAAAGGTCACCAAGCTGTCCGTGGAGGACTCTGTGCTCAGTAAAGTGAGGGAGGGGTGTCATTTGGTGGTTTAAAATATCTGGTTGGATTGTCTGTGAACTGATGAACTGTGAGCTTTGGTTCGTAAGGGGACATTGGCTAATGGGTACAGCACTTGTGATGAGAAGAAGCCTCTACCTTAAACCTATGAGTGCGTAAATGCGGTATTTCTGAAGTTTGATAAAAAGAAAGAAGCTGCAGTGGGACAGTGCAGATAGCTGTGATGTGAACTGGAGGTAAACATTAAACTGTGGGAAAGAAGGGTTCACTTTCTTCTTCATTCATCCAGAACATGATGTGCCTAAGCTGAGCTAATGAAATAGCAAATTCTTCAATATAAATGACAAATGAAAAGAATGAGAACTGTGTTTTGTCTTTTCATAGCTGTTAAATAGCCTCACACAGACTTTCTGACAGCAGCTCAGACATTGAACTGACACCAGTGAGTCAGATGAGATTAAAATTAAATAACAAATGAGAATGAGAAGCAGCGTAGCACAGCCATTAAACATGACAGAAGTGCAGCATTTGAAGAAATAACATGCTTGAGTGATCCAGCGAGTAACACTATCTGCTGGCAGTCAGCTGTACCACTCAGTGTAGTTTGTGCTTTTGGTAATGAGTTTCCTTGGTGATTCATTGGCAGGTGATCCATGGAGGGAAATGTGGAAGAATAGCATACAGTTACTGGAAGCAGGTGGTATCCTCCAGCAATAAACACTCCTTCAGGACTGTAATAATGGTATAGAGAACAGGCAAACAGAAAAGCCTTTCTCAGCTCTAAAAGCATTGAAATATGCCAGTTTTAGAAACAAGAATTCTTATGAGGTTTCAAGCCATATGGAGCATCATATGTTTTACGTTATCTGCTTGTCAGTTTAAAGAGAAGTAGTATATTTGTAAGGCACAGTCATTTAGCAAACTTTGCAGGGACTGTAAAGAGAATGAAATGAGAGATGTCCTGGAATCCTTAGCACACCCACTGAGGGAAGTTTTAACAGGCTTCATGTTTTAAATTAAAAAAAAAAAAAAAGGTAGATGGTTTAGAAATTTGTGGTTGTCATGTTCTTATTACATCTTATGTGAAATTAAGCATCTAGTATTTTTACACTGCACATCTTTAACTGGCTTCACATGTGCATTGTGTGGGGCATGTCTGACTTGATAACATGTGAAAAAGATCTACTGTCACCTTGATGAAGGGTCAGTGCTTCTAAGGTACTACATTTCCATGTGCTTCATGAAAATTAAGGATTGGTGGTGGGAAGGAGCTTGTTAGTGGCCGTACAGATGGAAAAGCCATGAGAAAGGGGATCGATCAAATATCATTTAGGAGTATCAAAACAGCTGCAAATTGCAGCTCAAGCAAGAGTGTTGTATTTTTGACATTTTACTAACTATCTAGGGCTGTGTTTGTCTTGATTGGTATATGATGAATATACTTAAGCACCTCTAACTGAGAATTTTTGCATATCTGAGTCAATCATATAGAGTACTCAAGTCTATTCCAGTGTACAGTTGCTTTATAACAAACATGCAAGACTTAACAATGTATAAATAATCCAAGTAATCAGTAAAATAATTTCCTGTTCCCAGTATCTATTAGAAAATTCTAAGTATTTCACTAAATATTTCAGATAAGTTAAGGCTTCTAATATTTTCTTTTCTCTTTGCTTATTCTTTTAGTGGTTGGTACAAAATAGCAAGGTGATGTTTTTTAACATTCTTTCCCTTTCTAAGGTAATAAGAATAATAATAATCTTTTCTGTACAAATAGAGGAGAATTGGAGGGAAAATAGGTACCCATTTTTAATTGATATCAGTATTCTTTTATATTCCTTTTATATATTTAGCTTTTCATATCTGGTTCTTCACAGAGGTTCTCTTTTAGAAAATTACAGGCTTATAAGTAGTCGTCTTGTTACCCACATTTATGGCGGAGAAAAAACCTCTTTGCTACATTTTTTTCTTTTTTGAGTCTTTCCTTTATCCAGCTGTGGTTAGTTTTATTACATTCATAAAAGATATCAAAGTTTCTTACAGCTTTTTTCACGGCAATTATTTTTTCAGCTAAGTCCATCCTCTGTTCCACTTCATAAGGCAGCCATGGCAGCCAGTGTTGCTGCACAGCAGATGGGATGGAATATGTAGCCAGCAGCCTAGGTTGCTTTAGAACTGAAGGGAGGAAATCTAGACAATAAAGAGAAGTTCAGACTAGGCTATTCAATTTCTCCCCAGCTTTTTTGTGCTCATACTCCACTGCGCTACAACAGGCACAGTGATGGTGAGGCAGCCCGCATTGTGGTCTAGATCAGGTAACTAATGCTTCCGAAACATAAGGAAAGGAAAAAAATTGTCTTTTAGCTGAACCATCCCTGAGCCATCCAGCTGCATGAAGTGTTGTGCAAAGAGAGCAGACAGGGAGATCAAAGGCTGGGAAGAGATCCAGGACAGGAAACCAGGGAATCAAAAGGTGCTAACACCATGAGTAAAAAGGCTGCGATTGGTTGCTTTATGGCAAGTCCAATTTGTGTGGGGGTGACAGCTGTATTTAGATTATAGTGGGCACAACATCCTAGGCTGAGTTTTACTTTACAATAGATTATGAGCGTAAACTCTCCTTACATCCAGCTGATGTCAGTAGTGTATCAAATATTTTATTAGGCAATAGCTGTATAAAATATGACTGAAGAGGGCCCTTTGAAATCTTACTGCAGTATACAGCTAGTATTGTCACGAAAGATGCCACAGTCTGCCCTTGTCAGCAAAGACAGAGTGAGCCATGAAAACTGGAACCATTCTGTTAAAATGTATTTTCATCTAGCACTTTTATATTTGGAAAAGTAATATAAGGCAATTTGTACTGCAGTTGTCTCTATTTGAAGAAAATGCCTCACATACTGGTATAATTTCTAAATAAAACTTGTGGGTTAATTGAGATTGGCATGCTCATTGATGAGGGGGAAAAAAACCCCAAACTAAAACAGGGAATCTTGGCATTTACACTTAAATTGCACAACTCATATGTGGGATGTAACACATCAGCTGTGTTTCCCTACCCCAGACCATGTGTTATGTTGCAGTTCTGAGCTTTAAAAGATGTCATGAATTAATGAGCACTAAGGAGTTTGATAGTAGGAACTGAATGTAGTCAACACTCAGTGTGATCCAAACACCAAAAAGTCATGTCTGTGCTTGTGGCCACATAGGTAGCAAAGTTATTACAAGCTCTGATATTGCATTAATATAAACTTCCAAAGCAAAGTGCCTAAATTTTGAAGATAACCTGGAAAGTCTGTCTATGCTGGCTGTTGTATGGAGCTTCAAAGTCAAAAAGATTAGCAGAGGGTGTTTCACAGACTAGAGGGGAAACAGGCCTTGTCCACCACCATGGGGAGGACTGTTAAACAGGCTCAGGTGCCTTGGGAAACACACCTTGGCTTGCAGCCTAGGCTGTCCCCTCACCTTACCTAGAACAGCAGTTTATATTTTAAGCTGGATCATTCACAGCTTCTTTCACTGCAAGCTCCAAACAGTTGTGCTCACATAAATGAGAGAGATGGGTGGTGGGTAGATACAGGTGGGTGAGTGAGAGATGGGAGGTGTTGCTTAGATGTCATCTGTGGAAGCCCTGTCACATCACCTAGGTAACGTAGTCTTCACGAGTATGGATAAAAGCACAGGAATATTTACATCTAATTACCATTTATGATGGCTGTTTAAAGAACAAGGCAAAGCAATGTGGTGAAGTGCCAGTTGCTGTAGGGATCTCAGAACCTTGTCAGCAGGGTATCAGTGTGGTCTGAGCAGCATGAACCCAGCCATGGGTGCTCCAGCAGCTGTAGGTACCGATGAGTGCTGATCTGTCTGCACATCTGTACAGAAATAGCATGCATGTGTTTGTAGACCTCTTATTCATGGCTACAAATACTTAGTTAATGAAATCTGTTGAAAGCCAGTGCATCCCTGAGTCCATCACTTTGTCCCCTTTGCTGAGCTCTCCCATTCCCAGGAAGTACTGTTTTAGTTTTCTGACATTAATTTATGTAAGCATATATATGACACATCAACTGCTTTACATTACACTGCTTGCCAAGTGACAGAAGAACATGACATAAGAAAGACCTTCCTTGGTGGAAAATCGTACAAAGAGGAGTCAGTGTTTTAAGGATTTAATAGTCCTTTCATGATGATGGAAGATATTCAGAGTAAAAGCATTTCAGAATGCTTTTTGTTTGTGGAAATTAAAGCACTAGGTGGTACAGCCATCTGATTTAATTTATAATCTTTTTGTCACAGTGAACATTATATTTCCAATTCAGTAGCAGTCATCTAATGTGCTATGATGGCTAATGATTTCTCAGATATTCCATATTCCCCAAAGCTTTTGTCTTTATATCTGCTGTATAGATGCATTTGCATTTTAATTAAAGTGTTTAAATTAGTGATATGAAAGCCTGGAAAAGGGAATATAATTTTCATATCCTCTCTAATGTGATTTTAAAATACTGGATTTAAGCCATTTTATAACATTAAAGTTATAATCAATTTATATTTATTATTTTCCAGTTTATTTAATAATTGCTCTATTTTAATTAAGAACTTTAAATAGAAAGTTGTTTATAAACTACATTGTTATAGCATAGCGACTATACTCTGTGAAACATATAACTTCCTAAATCTTTATGATTTTGTTCTTACAGGGTCACCAAAACATAAAAGTTTTGATTACGTATAAGCCTTGAGTTTAAAAAAAAGTAGTGAGAAATTAAATGTCTTCCAGAGTTTTGTTCCATGTCTTACTTAGATTTTTGACTGAACAGCAAAAGCATAAAATCATAAACAAACACTGATTCAATAGTAGAATAGCAGAGAAAGACAGCCTGGGTTGCTCCATGATCTTGACTGTTACTCTGCCATTCAGTGGCTGCTTTTCATATTTCTCGACTGCAGGGACATAATGGGTTGAAAGCATAAATCTGGAATGAAGAATTGTATCTCCACTGTTTCACTCTCCATTAATTTCCTTAAGGGTAATCTCAGCAGTCAGGGAGCCAGAGATAAGACCTTTGGACAACTGGATTGCAATGACTTACTTGCTATCCATGTTTAAGTTGGTATTTGAATTTGTACAAATCTGCCTTAATATCTCCTTCTGCCTTCATGCTCAGCAACAACAAGTTTAACTGTAACTAAAGACTGGAGAAGTTAGAATTATAAATTATTTTGGCAGAGAGTATACTATTGGTCGTAAGACAAGATATTCAACTGGAAGTATGAGAGGAATTTTCCTTTCTGTTCCCTCTCATTAACCTTCGGATTGGACTTCAAAGTGAATATTTGAAAGCAAGCAAGGAAATTTGCATGTTTAAATAAGTGGTTTTAGTTTTTGCTCTATAAAAAGCTAGTTTGAGGATTCAGCCTACAGCAAATTGTCTAGTTAATATAGAAAACAATGGATACCAATCAATTCACTTTTTTTTCAGTTTTAGGATAACATTTTTCCCCTCAGTACATTGGTCTTTTTCACTGTGCTATTAGCAAGTGTAAGTTTTCATGGCATTAAAAAAATGACAAATGAGTGCATCCATAATTTCT
Source organism: Campylorhamphus procurvoides (assembly GCA_013396655.1). Lineage (NCBI taxonomy): Eukaryota > Metazoa > Chordata > Aves > Passeriformes > Dendrocolaptidae > Campylorhamphus > Campylorhamphus procurvoides. The sequence goes on along the minus strand of WBMV01009009.1, from coordinate 225,944 downwards.
ATCACTCCTGAGAAAGTTTTAATAAGTTATTTGAATATGTTTTTCTTCAGAAGACGTAATAAGAAAGAAATATGTAGAAGAAATTAAAAAAGAGACCAGAAATTAAAATTTACAGATAATCTTGTTGTATATATGAAGAGAGTGTTAAAAAAATAATAAAAATAGGCTCCAAATAATTTTCTATTTTTTCCCTATTTATTTTACAACTTTATAATAGTTAATAAAAGATTACCATACCAATATATAATAATGATATAGTATAATATTGATATATTATACTCATTTATGATATTATTTAAAAAACTAAGGAATTTCTATTTTTTATATAATCAGAAAAATATTTATGTTATTGGAAGTAGTTAGAGTCAAAGCAGAAACAATTTGAAGCGCTTTGTTGCTGAACATAACAAAGTTTTCTCTTTCAGCTCTGCTGTTCTAGCAGAGGGCTTAAGAGGGCAGCAAAGAAGCTCCTAGAAGTAAAAATGCTTTTATTAGGAAAGAAATATAAACTAATGACCACTTTCAGGGGAAAGATTGAAATTATAAAGTGACTGCAAAATAATGATTGCAAAGCTAATAGATGAACATTCCTGAAGATACGTTTTTCTACAGCCAGAGTCATCTTCCTGCTGCCTATTACCACTAATAGGATTACTGGAATACAGTCAAATAATACTGTTTGCCTTATAGTCATGCTGAATGAAAAATAATAGGACTGATAGCATCACTGAAGATTTAGTGAATAAAATATATAAATAATCACTGTGAAGAGAGACCTGACCCCTAAGGTTCTCTGTGGCAGGAAGACTCTTTTGGACACCATGCTCTTTGCTCTTTAACAAGGTAGCTTTTACTGTCCTAAATTGGAGTCTGATTCAACAGCCAGGTAAGGAATGCTCTGCCAGAGTCCCATCCTTAGCCTGGCACTCAAGGTCCTGTTGTACAGGAGCTATGAACTGCCAAATGGAATTGGTGTTCAGCACCATCTCTTCCTGGATCACTGCTTGATCTACTCAGTTACTGTGCAAACCAAACTTACCTCCTTTTCTTCTCCCTCCATCCTGTTTTTGCAAAGTCAAGTGAAAGTGGAGTACTTTGCTGGATTCTCTCCCCTGCTGTGAGTGAATGAGGCTTCCCCCGCACCCCTCCAAACCACAGCTGAGCCCGCTGGGTCTCCTGCACTCCCAGATGAGGAATTGAGCAGTTGAAAGGCTTGGGCAATCACATTTCTTTTTGGAAACATGGACATCTCCTACCTAAACTGTGAGTTTGATACTTTGAGTTCAGCCTAAACAATGTGCCCTGAGTGATGGAGGTACTTGTGGCTAAACAGGATTCAAACACAAATCTGTCCCCAGAAAGAAGCAGTGCTTAAATCATTAGGCCAGGGTTTTCTCTGTGAAAATTAAATAATTACTTGTTTGTCCAGTATTGATGCTGTGCCCAGAATGTAAGTGAATGAAAGTTTAGGATTACCAAGATAGACAGGTTAGTATATTTAAAAAAAAGATAAGGTCCTCTAAGGTGTTATTTTACTATTAGGAAAGAGCCTTTAGAGACCCTAATCCTATAAAATGCTATATCATAGGAGAGCAACACATCAGACTTAAGCTGACTCAATTAAGTACTTCCTCTGATTTTGATCTTCTGTGCCAACCTTAGGAACACACCCTTGTTCCAGCATCTTAATGAAGTAGCTCAAAACCTATAGCTATATCTTTCTTTAGCTGTTGAATGTGTTCTTAAACTCACTGAGTTGTTTCAAATTACTATCACTAATTAGACTGAGAGACCTATGACAAATTAGCAGTTTAAAGATATTATTCTTATTTTTAACTGTTTTTTAAAATTCTAATCTCTTTGCAATGTTATATTTGGAGACAATTCATCTCTGCTTTCCCTTCTGATGCTTCTCATATATTATGGACTCTCTTATGCTGTATCTTTAGAACAGCTGTACATTAAAATGGCCCTTGTTTTTCACTGTAACTTCTGGAAACTTTTGCTTGTGGTTAAAAAAAAGGCAGGAAAAGAAGAAAATTAGAGGAAGAGACACTGAGAATAGAATAGAATAGAATAGAATAGAATAGAATAGAATAGAATAGAATAGAATAGAATAGAATAGAATAGAATAGAATATGGCTCACTGGCTTCTATCCTTTAACTATAAATTCAGATTTTTCTTCTACACAGTAAAAAAGCATGTGCATTTTAAAATTTGAACTCACATGTGGAGAAGAAAATATATTTAATGTTGAGAAGTCAGGAATTACCTTTTCTGGGGTATGTTTTGCATCTCCTCATAAAATGCATATACTATAAATGAGATGTTGAATATGAGAAGCATCATACAAATGCACCCCATGGTAAATGGTTACTTCTGGTCATGTAGACTGAAAAATTGTTCATTGTTGGTTTAGGTATATTTTTTACTTCCTTTTTGTTGTTTTAAAGTAGTATCAAAAAGTAAAGTTATCTCAAACTCTAAAGCTTAGAGGAAAATGATAAATGAGCCTTTATAAGTGGCATTCAAATTTGGGAATAAAAATACTGTATTTTTCAGTTAAAGTACTAAGGAAAAGGAATTTTCTGACACTAATTTAAATCCTTTTTTTGTTTTAATGTTCCTTCTGTAATAGTACTGTTTGTAATTTGAAAATGTATTGTAATATTCCTAAATTACTCATTTTAAAATGTGCTACAATGTTCCTAAATAAGTAATATGTCAAGGGAACAGTGTTTGAGCATTCAGTAAATGTAATTAAGTGGCATTCTGCTCCCTGGATTGTTCCAGTTAGAGCATATCTGCTGACTTAGGGAGATAAGGTTGTGTTTCTGAGCCAGACCATGGCAAGTTGCTGAAATAACCTGTAGACATCAGTGAAGCAGCTGGAGCTAGGCTGCTGGAGCTGGACTCTCTGCTCTCACTTAAACTTACGTGAGTGTGCTGCTCATACATATGGTACCTAAAAGCTTTTAGAAGGAGATGTTTACAGACCCACTGCCTACCCCACGTCTTGCAGGTTTACACACTCCTCCCCGCTAGGGTGACTTTGTACTGTGGAATCAGTGCCTTGCAGGAGACTTCAAATCCTTTGCAAACAAAGGCTTATCCCACTGCACAAAAGCAGGTAAGACGCAGAGAGAAAAGCAGAAACCACTACAGTGTGTTCTTGTAGGTGTGGGCCTGGGTATCTTTCAGAGGCAGAAGGGAGGAAGACATTTTTGATCCATGTAAGTGTGGCAGCATCTCTTAAAAGCTGGTCAGTAATAGCAGTGTGTACCAAAAGCTATCAACTGTTGTGAAGCCTCAGAACACATCATAGGACTTACTTTATAGAGTTCATGAAGCCATGGGTGGCTGAAAGTACAAGGACCCCCTTTCTGTTTGTTGGAGCTCACTCTGGTGTGGTCCTGGCTCACAGCTGATGCTCTGAGGTATCCCGTCTGACCTCACTGTAATTGCTGCAGGGAGTGCAGGTTAAAAAAATTGAACTTGCCACTATGTGAGGCTTAGTTGCTGGCTGGGGTTTAAACCATGATGATCACAAAATAGTTAATGATATAGATGATTTTTATAATACCTTTTATAATATTGCTTGCCTTACAAAGTCACCAGAGTATAATACAAATGCTACAAAAATAATTTTTCTACTACTCATGATGTTTTGTTCTTTTAAATTTTGCTTAAGAAATCAGTTTCTTGGACTACATTTTCCTCTAAAACAGCTTATAATCAAAATTGTTTAATTGGGAGTGGGATTTTTTTTTCAAAAACACTAACAATGTTGTGCTGCCCACATAACCAATCTTGTTTGTTCATTCTAATTTGAAGGGAATAGATATCCTACAGATGTGAAAGTATTAAATAAATAAAAAGTTTTCTTTTGTTCAGATATCAGGTGTGTTAATAAAAGGTAATTATGTTGACTGAAAATAACTAAAAGCTCCATCCAGCAGACATGTATATTTTTTCCATAACTCTCAGTAACAAATGCCTTTTAATATGGTGGAAAATTACTAGGCATGTCTGAAATAACAAAGCAATTATTGAAGGCTTTGTTTAAAATCCCTCAGGAGAATGTCACAAAGAAAATGATTGCCATTATTTCAACAATGAATACAGTACAGCAGTTTCACATGAAAAATAAGCTCACATTTAACTATCAATTAGCTGCTTTTGATACACTAAAATTGTTTCAGCATTAATATATTGATTCATGTACCTGTCTAAATACACCTGGAGAAAAATGAGAAGAAGCTCAAGTTCTAAACTACTGCACTTTGAGTGAAAGTATTGCAGGGGAAGTTGACTCTTGTTTAATAGGTAATATTGTCATAGGTAAGCCTACTGGACTTCTTATTTATATCACCTGAATAAGCCTGAATATCTGACTTATTGGCATGTGGATTTTCTTCCTGCATGTGAGCTTCAAGAAATACTGCCATTCAAGGCAACAATATAGGAATAATGGAGGACTTAAAGCAAGAGAAATGGTACACTATATGTCTCTTTTTGTTAGAAGTCAGATTATGAGTTGGAAAATATTCTTAAAAAGGGGCAGGGAGTCTATTTTGGGTTTTTTTAGCAAATGAATGTCACTGGGCACAACTGAAAGTCTGTGCTCAGTGCTAAAGAGGTCTTAAAATACATGCGCCTCGTACGTAGAAAATGTTGCTTTCAAATTCAGGGAGCTAAATCTCAGCTCCTTCCTCCTGCTTCTGTAGCATCAGGGTGGAATTCAGTGCTGAGACATAAGAGAAAGGGTTAAAAGCTCCTGCAGAGGATGCACACTCCCAGCTTGTTACCAGACAGTTTCAACCTTGAAAAAAATTGAGCTATGACACGGAGGATAAGGTAAGGATAAGCTGTGCAGGGTAAGGTGAAATGTCTCTCCTTTCTTTTGGTGAAATTGCCTGGCAGTAGCCTCAGCACACACCCTGTGATTTTAGCTGGCAGGAGGAAGACTACCAAAACTCTCAGCTAAATATGAAACATTCATTTTTTCTTTGATGAAATCCTCCTCTATTCTCACTAAGGTAGGAATTACAAATTGTTATGATAGTTCCTCTCAAAATAATGCACATCATACCTAAATTTTGAAAAGATGATTCCCACTTTCAGTGAAACACCCATGTACCCAATTTACTTGAACACCCTGCTGTGATTCAATACTCACCCCGTAGGCTCCCAGCTATTCAGTAGCTGCATGAGTTGTTAAAAGCAGTAACTATGAAAGCTAGTAGAGCTAGTGGGAAAATAACAAACTTAAAAATTACAGAGTAGAAATATATTTGTGACACAGTCAACAGCAACTCACGACATGCTCCCTTAGCAAAATTTGACTTGCCCTGTGATTTTCATTGCAAGTAAACAATGTCTTCAGGATTGAAAATAAAAACATTCTAACTTGTCAGCAGCAAATACCTACAATCATCACAGCTTTATTGTGATAGAGAAGTGTCCTCTTGATGCCCATGTCAAAAAGTTAATTAACAGCAAGACTTAGACCTGAAAAAGCACTGTCATGCAAGTAAATCTGGATATGAAATTGTACATGGGACACTTATCAGGAAAATATTTTAAATTACTTTTGAAGTTTTCATGTGATTCAGTAGAGACACACAAGTCAGAGAGTTAGGCACACAGTCTACCATCAGTGCCATAAATCACACTAATAAAAGCTTCTCATTTAAACTTTCTGACAAAGTGGGGCTTTGGATCTCTTCACAAGAAGGAAGATTTCAACATAGCAATGGAAGTATTGAAGTTATAGGTCTGGTTTACTTTTTAAATGTTTCCTATTATCACATCAGAAAACCGTTTCTGTCCATATACTCATTCTTCTGCTATCTGAGAAAAGCTAGGTTTTCCATTTACCTAATCAGCTTTATAATACTGTAAAGTAGCATGTATATCTACTGCTGTATTTTTGGAGCCTGTATATCTCTTTTTGGATTAATTGTATGAGTGAACAAGCATTTTCTGTCCAGATGCTTAGGTTTTTTCAGACTTTTTTTTTCAGTATTTAAATTATGGTTAACCATGTAGGAGACAAAAATAGACAAAGTAATTGCCTTTGGTTCCTTTGTCTCATTGTGTCATGCTGTGCTTTAAATGTATTTAATCTGGACAGGATCAAAGAGGTAACAAACCTTATTTAATAGCTATCAAAGGTAGGAACCTTGCAAGAAAGACTGCAGTTAGACTCAAATCTACTGAAGGGGAAAAAAAAGAAGAGCAGAAAACAGAAAAGCAGAAAAGCAGTATGTCTGCTGAAGACTGAGTCTTCAGCAACTCTTAAGGAAATTTTCTGATTTTCTGCCTAAACTTATTCATGGACAGTTTAATCATTGTGCTTCCTTCAGTTTAAATAACTTATCTATCTTCCTCATATTTATCATGTATATTCAATTATTGTCAGAGTTAGTATCTTTACCCATTATTTTCCTATAAAACAAGCAAGCCAACCTTTCCTGACCTCTCACACAAGCTAAGTCTGCAATGTCTGTCTCTTCATGGAAGAAAACAGGATTTCAAAGAAGAGTGCAGTCCTCTTTTTGCTTATTCTGACATAGTTCAAGCTAATTTTTCTTGGACTTATATGGCCAGAAATGTGTACTTGTTTTTCGATTATAACCTGGTAACTTCTCATTCATAGAATCATAGAACGGTTTGATTTGCTAGGGACCTTAAAGGTAATCTTGTTCCAACCCCCCTACCACAGGTAGGGATGCCACTCACTAGACCAGAGACCCACTACCCAGAGCCTTGTCCAACTTGGCTTTGAACACTTCCAGGAATGGAGCTTCCACAGCTTCTCTGGTGCCTCACTACCCTCACAGTGAAGAATTTCTTCCTAATATCTAATGCAAACCTGCCCTTTTCAGTTTAAAGCCATCACCCCTTATCCTATCACTATCTACCCATGTAAGAAGTCCCTCCCTGGCTTTCTTGGGAGTCCTCATTTAGGTATTGGGAGGTTGTTCTAAGATCTCTCCAGAACCTTTTCCAAGCTGAACGACCCCAACTCTCTCAGCCTGTCTTCATAGGAGAAGTGCTCCATCCCTCTGACTATCTCTCTGGGCTCCTCTGGACTCTGTCTCCTGGACATCAAGCTGTTGACCATAACTTTTTGATTGCAACTATGCAGACAATTCTTTATTCACTAAGTGGTCCATCCATCAAATCCATGTCTCTCCAATTTAGAGACAAGGATGGCATGTGGGAGAGTGTGAAATGCTTTGCACAAGTCCAGGTGGATGATGTTGGTTGCTCTTCCTTTACCTACCACTGCTGTAACCCCATTATAGAAGGCCCCCAGATTGGTCAGGCACCATTTGCCTTAGTAAAGCCATGTTGGCTGTCACCAATCATGTCCTTATTTTGCATGAACCTTAGCAGAGTTTCCAGGAAGATTCTTCACCAGCTTGGTAAGCATTCCATGATGTTTATACTTTCTTCTTGCCTGGTTGTTACTATCCTTGCATATTCTGTAATCACATACTTCTAATATTTCTTCTTTCACTCTTTTTTTTTTCTTTTTTTTTTTTTTGCAAAAGTAATACTTCTACAGATTTTTTCTAATGGGAAGTATAGGCAGAGCTCCTGAATCCTTCAGAATCTTCAGAAATATTATTGGAAACAACTTTAGAATTTTCTGAGAATCCAGTATTAATTAACTGATTTTCACTAAGAATTTGAAAAGGTGTCATAGGTCCATCAGCTTTACTGACCTCAGCTAAGAATCCTATGCAATTAAAATTGAAAAAGAGATTTGTCTCAAAGGAAATGCCACTGAATTCATACACTTTTCTTACTATAGTATTCATGATGCTTGCTATCATTTTACTTTGTATATTTTAATTTTAGTAATTCATTTAAAATGCTGAGTTTTGTATTATTTCTGTGTATGTGCTTAATCTTGCATATGCCATAGAACCCATAGGAATAGCTCAGAAAAGATTGATTCTTTCATGGCTGTCAACCTGAAGATTCAACTTGCAAGTAAAGTACATCTAACCTGAATTGCTAATTCATTAATAAATGTTGTAGGCTGCAGTCAAAAATAAATGCTAAGTACTTATGAGATAATCAGAAATAGTTCATCCACAAAAAGCTATTAAAATAAAGAGCTACTTCTTACAATTAATTTGAACAAGTCAGAGAACACAAATAGGTTATCAGGTCTTCAAGGGCACAGCACTGTCTTAACTATATCAGGTGTTACTTGAATATTTTCTACCCTTTAGTGAAAAGTTTATCTTGCAGAAGATTTAAGAGACTGCTCTTTAAATCTATGAAATATAGAAAACTGGGAAAGAAGTTTTATTTCTACTATTCCTTGTAAATTTTAATAATTTCTCCCATTCCACTTTCTTACTGGCCCCCAATGAGTAGCTACAAGGTTTCTTACAAAGTTCTTCGTTTGAATTTCCTGGTTTAAAACAGTCCTCACCAACGCAGAAGGAAAGTGAAACAGTTTTTGACTGAAAATATAGTTTCAGAAAATCGTGGCTGAAATTCTGAGAGATTCTGCAGGAAAAAGAACTCCTGTCTATGTTTTATGGGCAGTTATCTGAAATACCTATGGCAGAGAGGAGAGGTTGAAGGACATGTTATAACTCTTTGCTCCTTGTTCTTTACAGTCTTGGTCAGTTTAGCATGATAAAAATAAAATTATCTCTCTGTAACTGAAGGGGTGAGGTCCAAACCAAAGTACCAGATCAGTACTAAGGGAGAAAAAAGTCATGTATCCTTCTTCTCATAATACAAATTCCCACACAAGAGTTTGTCAATTAGTATTTATTAAACCAATAAACCTTTAGTTTCCTAGAGATTTGATGTGGCCTAGGACTGAGGAAAGCAAAGACTGCCAATAACTGAAGAAAGAGCAGAGATGAAACAGAGTCAGAAATGATTGAGGGCTGAAGACGAAAGGTGATTTGAAGCATGGATGGATTCATTATCACCACTTTTCTCAAAAGAGTTTTCCTTCCTTCTCCCAAAACAGCAGGCACAGACTTCTTTCTTGTTTAATCTGATTTCAGTGGAGGGGAGGAGAGATAAGGCTTTGCTTTCTTTTGAACTTCACTCACTGTATGTGAAAAGAATTTTATAATTGCATTTTTGAGAAGGAAGACCATATTAAAAGCAGGACACTTTTACTCTACTGAGTTTCTTTCTGTAGGATTTGTTAAACAAGTAATGGAAAAGAACAGTGTATCATACTTCCTTTACCTGGCACAGCACAAGCCACATAGATGTGAAGAGACAGGATGAGCTCTGAAGGGCTCTGTCCTTCAGCTCAGAAAGTAATAGGGAGCAGCAGGAGATGCAGCCCTGCATCTTTTTTTTTCTGTCAGAGAGGATGGTAACTATGTCTATGAAGAAAGTAAGAGGAAGGAGGGCACTTGATTCCTTATTTCCTTCGCCTCTTTGATCTAGACTGAGGAAAGGATCATTTTTTCTCTCAGGTGCCTGCATTTCCAAAATGCTGGTGTTAACAAGCACATGGAGAGCTCCGAGAGTGCCAGCAGCATGGCTAATTGCATGTTCTCATACTGAAGTGCAGAGAGTGAGCAGAAATACTTCAGAGGGAGGTGATTTCTTCGTGGTCATGATCATCTTCTATATGAATTCTGATATTTCAGCTGATCCAGATATATTTGTTTTGTGAGTGTCTCAGCTAGCAAAAAATTCCTTTGATTTGAAGTCAGATTGGTTGTTGCTTTTTATAAGCATACTCAGTGAGAGCTGGCATTACTCAGAACCACTGCAAATGTGCCAAATGCCACTGCTAGTCAGTGTTGTCAAATAGAAGATGGAGCTGTCATACATTTCAGTTTTTCCTGGCCAGAGCTAGTGCAAGAAGAAGTAGTGCTGTATTAACTTATACTGCTAGTATTTGCTGAACATTTTAACAGCTGGGGTAACATCTGACTTTCAGGAGCAAAAGAACATTTCTGAGGCTTTCAGATAGTAGTGCCTTATGCTCTCCCTCTATTCTGTTTTCTTTTTTTTTTTTCCTTCTTGTTTTCCTTTTTCCCTTTCATGGCTATGGACAGGTAAACTGTGAATGGAACTGATAGTGGATTCTATTTCTTTACTTTCCAGGCAGAACATGGAATGCAAAAAATGGCATCATTTTGGGAACATTTGTCACTGAGCATCCACAAATACTACTCTTTTTCTCTGGCCTCCAAAATCCACAAATTACGTTGTGTTGCCTCCTAAGCATTTCTCTTTGGATTTTGGGGCTAGGAGACATATAAAATGGAACAACTGAATTTGAAACTCACTTTTTGACTTGAAATCAAACTAATGTTTTCCTACACAGTATGAAATTAAGTAATTTTCACTTTGAAAAATAATTTCATATTCTGTATTTTATTATTGGCACATTTCAGTGTTTAACCTACTCTAAAATGTTCATTAAAATAAATCTTTCTAGCCACGTATAACAGTACAATGAATTCTAGAATTACATTTCTGCTGTTACTAGTATTTACCTACCTACATAACTATGCAGGACTGGTCAAATTTGTTTGATATAGAATGTTTTGAAGAGGTGGGAAGCAATCAGATTAGCTTGAAATTCCAATGTTGAGATTGTCCAAGATACAAGAAACAGTGTCCTTGAAGGCTTCCTGTCTTACTGACACATTGTTGGCACATGTTCTTCCCAGATTTCTAAGTAGAATTTACCTTAAGAGCCTTATTTTTCTTTTGCACTTCCATGTAGCTATCAGAGAAGAAACAATTTGGTATTTCCACAACACAACTTTGCTGCAGAAAAACTATCCTTGTCTCTCCTCAATCAGGAAAAAGAGGAGTGCTGTCAGTATACAGGTCAAGGGATCTGGTCAAAGTACAGTATAAAAAGCCTGTGAAAGGGTTGCCCCCACCTTCTATCGCGAGTAAGGAACAACAGCAATTAACATATGCACTTTAGTTTGTTTTTCCTGGATGCAGTGATTTCCACTGCATAGCCAAATTCCCAGGACAGGGTATGGATATCCAGAGAAAATGACAAAGTACTTAGAAAGGTATTCTGAATGGTCATTGAGAAACAGAGATTGAGAAAGAAAAGACATTTTTTAAGCCTGTCCTCATTTCCCCCCTTTTTTTTTCCCCCATTCCTGTATAGGAGATATAACATTAAGGTTTATGTTTTACTGGGAGGCAAAATTAATCCTTTAAGTACTAAAAGAACTGTGCTTAGAAGAGATGAGATTATTGTAGATTGTTATTAAAAACAGTAGCTGACATCATTAATTGTGTATGGGAAATGTGGTGCCAGCACTGTTCAATAAGTTCAGGGTTAAGGTATGAGAGAGCCTTAGTTTTGCAAAGTCCTTGAAAAGTGGGACCACTGCTTTTGAGGCTCATCCAAAGAAAAATTATCACAATATTTCAATTTCGCCCATGCCTCTCTGCTAGTTTTCAGGACTTAACACATGTCCCAAAGCATATAATGCAAAATAGTAGCAACACATTAATTAGCACCAAGCAGCTCTAACTGAAGTTAAATGACTTTTTGTTATTTCTTTGTAATTTTTTAGCCTCTGGCTAATTAAAAAAAAAACTCAAAAATGTTCAGTTGGAAAAGATTTTGTTGTGTAAAAAGCAAGCAGCTTTTCTGGCAAGAAATCTGAAAAATGGACTTTACTAATGATCTGCCATTCTCTTCCAACAGTAAGACTTAGATTGAAGTCTGCATAATGATTAGCTACTTTTAGGAAAATGGCAGCTAGTAACTCTGTTGCAGGGAGATCCTTTAGCTTGCATATTATTGCAACAAATTTTGTTCATTCTCACACATACATACATTTCAGCGACAAACCTAATTTAAAAATAGAGTTTATGTAAAAAATGAACAGCAAGCAAAGGTTCCTTGCTGTGACTGATTGCATTATTTACAGTACTGGTTCAGATATAACCAGGATTATTTGTCTTTCTGACATTACCACAGTGATATGAGATACAGTATGCTAATATGCTTATCTTGGGTTATAAGGTGTTATTAGTCCTTCCTTTCTTTCAGTGTCTTAATTAGTGACTGTTGTTTAGTCATCCATCTTTGCTCACATTTATTCAAATATTCCAAATTATTAATAATAGCATCAATAGGGTCATGTTTATCTATTTTTTTCAAGAAAATATTTTTCAAAGAGCCTCATTTTAAATGTAGATGTGTTGAGGAGCAAGGAATTACTGCCTATGAATTTAAATTATACAAATGTACTGTATCAATAATACATAAATGAACATCTCCATCAATTGTACATCAGTATTTTCACAGAATACTTTGGAGTGGCACACAAAATAAGAAGCTCTGACAGCATGGCCAACATGCAACTAAGTGATTATATATCCATATTTTTAAATCACAAATACTTCTATTTGCATTGAATAAAAAAGAAATATCAGAGAAAACAGTCAAAAAAATACAAATCTATAAAAGATCTGCTTTCTAAAGGCTGACTGGTAATTCTCCTTCAGCTGTGTTTGTGTTCCTTGGTGATGCATGAGGGACTTGAAAGAGGTCAGAAATCCCTTCCCCTCCCCTGGAGGAGGTACCTGAGTGAAGGGCAGGAGGGAGCAGACAATGCTAAGCAGGTCCAGTTGACTATTCCATGACCTGTGAACAGCACAACAGGTTCCTGTTTTCCTTCTTTCTCCCTTCCTTCACTTGCTTCCCTTTAGAGCTTTGGCAGTGACAGTGAGAAAAATTAACTAAAATTTTGTGGAGGAAGATGTTGTGTGATCAAAGCATCCACTCAACATAATTCAACATCCTCTGACGAGGAGTTACAGGAGTACATTTTGTTCCACCTCATGCCATAGCATTTCCCAGGAGATGGCCCTTTTATGCCTGCCTGGGTTCTGCAGTTTCCCCAGTTGGATGTGACTCTCTGAAGTATAAACCTGGTGTTTATAAATACAGTGAAAGTGCCTCTGTCTTTGCTGATCTTACTAATGAGCTGGATGCTTATTTTGCTATGCAGTTATGTCAGCTTAATACTAAGGGCCTAAGAGACTTTACAAGACTGAAAAAAAAAAAAAACCAAAACCCAAACCCCTAAAATTTTTAATGAGCTTGAAAATGAATTCTTACTGGTGCTAAAACAATATATGGAATGACTGAGACAAAGGAAATTTGACATAATTCTATTCATGTATGAACTAAGGGCATATTGTGTTTGAATGTGCTTATAACGTGCTTCTTTGTAAGAAAGCTGATAAACTGATTTTATAAAAATGTTTGGCTGTTTTTTGGAAAGGTGTTCTCTGAATATTTTTTCTTTCTGGGCTTGGTTGGGTTTTTTCCATTTGTTTTTAAACAATTGTAAGTTTATGAATTATTTTCATTGCAAAGTACATGCAACATGTCTTGAATAAGATAACTGCAAGTGAAGCATTCTTATGAAAAGTCTTTGGCATGTCTAATTCCAGTGCTTCCAAGTAGCCTGGAAACGAACAGGAATCTTTTCCTAAATGTTAAAATGAGCCCTGTTCATAGCTGAGGGAGACTTCTGTTGTAGAAGAACAAGAGAACAACATTGATAAAGCAAAAATAAAATCAGTAGTTTTCTTTGGAACTTCTTAAAAAATCAGTGCTGCAGTTTTATCTGTCCTTTTGTAAAAACTAATTGTAATTTTTGAAGTATATAATACCTCAATTATCAACATTTTTACTGCTTTCAGACAAGAAATAGATGGAAAAGGAAATAATAAAAATGAGCTTTTTTTTTCTGCTTAACATAATGCATTAAAATAGGAATTTACCTGTTTGTAATGAAATTCTCTCTGCTGCCGTGTAAAAAGGCATATTGGCAAATGAAATACAGGAATTGAAATTAAATTACTGTTCTGATTTTTCAGAATATATTCTGTCAGGAAAACATGTGAAAACTGCAGTTTGCTAGCCTGCAGGTAATGAGAAATAAATTGGTGTACATGAAAAATGTTTGAACACTGAAAGAAAATTCACTTTATTTAGAAAAAACTTTAAAAGTGAAATTTCAGTGGTTTGTGACTGATTACAACTTTAGAAATGTACGCTCTCTTGTCCAAAGACCTTTCAGTGCATATTTTAAATTATATAAAGTTAATGGGAATAAGCAGTAGTTCAAAATTAGTTGCTAATCAGTATCTGTAACCTACAAAGTATTGAGTTCATTCACATGATGGAGCTGTGTGTAATCAGGACATATTGTGAAATAATACAGAAACCTGAGTTGGTATACAATAGTTGGCTTGGAAGCCTGGAAGATATCTGATAAGTACAGCAAGTGTTACTGGGGCAAGGGAAACTAAGTGCAGAGCATTCAGAATAAGGAGAAATATGACAAAGGTTAATCAAGAAGAGAGAAGCAAAATTATGAAGAGTGTTGACACTGAGGAATTGCCTTACTTCTTTTTGGCATTTTCATCTGTAGGTGCTGAGGCCACTTTAGAGATCTGCTGGTGCAGATCTGACCACCAAAGGACTTTATTTTCATGTTTCTCCTTCCAGAGTGTTCCTTCCCCATTTATATATATATATATATGTATATATAGCCTATTGTTGTTGTTGCAATACAGACATTCCAACTAATTGCTGGAACAACATAAGCAATTCCTATTAATTGTTTGAATATATTAACTGGGCATTCTGCATGAATAGATTGTGTCCCAGAGCAATGCATTCTGTGTTTACAGTGGTCATTTATCATTATTTAAACACATGTAGCATACCTTCCTGTTCAAAGCACAAAAGAGCTATTCCAGTATGAGGAATCACCAGATGAGGTGATTACTAAATGTCTCACTTGAGAGTGACTTTGCAGGTATACTAGCCCTTTGGAACAATTCCCTTATTAGCTACAAGCATTATTTGATCATGTTTGGCATAGATTTTGCTTGTCTTTAGTAGGAACAGGTTGCTGCTAAGAAAAGCAAAGGGCAGTTTAACCAAAACCTCTAATCTGGTTTTACTGTAGATCATACCTTTGTCACGTTGTTTTGCTCCAAAGCTCCAGCATGCATTCCAGATGGAAACAGCCCTGCCTATGCCCAGTACTAGCCCTCTGTGAACATGTATCATTTATCATTTTATTGGAAGCAGCTGAGGATACTCTAAAAATAGATGTGTGGAATGATAGACAGTTCATGATTTGTTGGCATGGAATCAAGACAAGGGACCGGCGAGCCAATTGCATCGTCACTGCTGAGAGGTTACCATGGAAGCTTTAACTCTTTACACTCCCTTTGTCTCTTGCTCATGTAACTTGTGCAGTGCACTTTAATTGTTATGGATGAAATGTATTTCATAGTGTAAAATCTACCTGCTCACATTAACTGAAGCTGTCAGACATGATTTAAGGAGCTATGTATATTCCATAAATTCTCATGGGAGAATGGAGGTACATCTGCCAAGGTCTTGAGGCAAAAAAGCAGTAGACATGCAAATTTGAAATGTAAATTAATGCTCATTTGTGTAAATATAAATGTATTTTAATGGTGGGAATGTAAGGAAAAGATCCCCAGTGAGAAAAGAAAAAGGACCGAAAAATTAAAGACAGGTAAAATAAGGAAAAGTGAACTCTCTTACCCAAGTCTCTTCAGCTGGTTTCATTGTGGTCTGCAAAGATTCCATTTCTTACCCACTCTTCAGTTGGTCCTCAGAGTATCCTCATAACTCTGAACATTTTTCCTTTTCTGTCATTTCAATATGTTTTCCTCCTTCAGCAAGATACAATATTTAATTTAGATACCTCCTTGTTCAGTGCAGACATCCCACAGCTTCCTCCACAAACCACTCATCAGTTTCTTCCACATACAAATATTGAATCCTATTTTTTCGTCTTCACAGACAGTGTGTGAAGAAAATAATGGCTTTTAAGACTTAAAATATTGTGCTTTCCCAATTGTTGATACCCAGAGTAGATGTAGTGATAGGAACCTTTTTCCTTTTTAACTTCCTATTTTATTAACCAAGTAACAGAGACGTCTGACAAGAACTGTGGGGAGCCTGCCTTCTTTACAGTTCTTTTATTCCATTAAGCTTAAAGATTTTAACAATGGCATATCAACAGGTAGGTAAATGGCACTATTTAGAGTGTCCAATTTCTGGGACAAATAATTTTCCTACTTTCTCAATACTTACGCACCAAAGGAATATTCCTTTTCTCTTAATTTCTGCTTTCTACAACCCAAATAAGAGAGGTAAAACTTTCAGTCAGATTCCCTTTGGCCTTTTTGATAGCGCACAGATAAACCCATCAGTGTCTCTCTCTCTGCCCTAGAACTTTCTTCTACCACAAGCCAACATTTTGTTTTCTCACATAAACACTACAGGTTTTCAAATAAATGCCCGGGGTAGGAAAAGCAAATGTGTCTGGTTTTATTTTAGCTTAAGACTCAAAAAAACGTGCTCCACTTTGATTTCAAGCTAATAAATAACTGTGCGTTCTGTTTTGCATAGCTTTCATTGGTAGTGGTTATGTCTGCTCCTCATAGCAAGCAGCGCCATAATTTTAACTGAACTACAACAAGCAGATCTAGTTAGAATGGTCTCGTCTTTCTCTGAGATGAATCATGACTTAAGGGGTATGTCTTTGCCTGAATACAGTTTCAGAAGTCTGGGATTTATTTGGAGCTCCTGGACTTCACAGAGTACAGTGGATAACCTGAAAGCTTTAGCATATATACAGCAATTCACTGGAATCTCCCAAACATCAGACAATGCATTTAAAGTTGTAGATTCAGGCAAGCTGAAATCTGCCTACCAGACCTACTCAGGTGAGTTTTTTGGAAGCTGGTCCTCACTAGGCCCTGTGTGATTGTGCAGTCAGCAGTTCTGTGCAAAAGTCCAAGGGATTCTCCTTGCCATGGAAATTATTGCACCTCTGCAGAACACAAGCAATACAGATCAAGCAGGTAGGACATGTCCAAGCTCACTGCTCTCACTGCATATTTAATAATGAGTCAGTTTTAGGGAAAAGCAAAATCCAGAAGTTTTTTTATTTGTTTAATACATTTTATGAGTTTGTATTATGCATTAGCCAGCAGGTGTTCCAACAGCATGTGTAATTCAAATCAAAAGTCATCATAGCTATAGGCACATGGACTCAGAAGTATATCACCCTGTAATTTTTAAGTGCTTCCATCTAGGCTTTTCTTTCTTCCATTCAACATCAGTAGAGAGCTATGAACTAAGGCTTGGATTCTGGTGTTACTATTCTGGTGTTATTAAAATGTCTGTTCTTTATTCCCAGAATATAAAAAAAATAAAGTTTGTCAACTCCAATGCTTTTTCTAGCCCAGATAATACAGTGAGAAATGAGGAGAAATGGTTAATAACAATCAGGCAGTGGATTCAGCTCTTTCATTCTGGTGTCTTCCACTTGTTCCTCACCATTATTTGATAATTCTTTGAGGAAAGGTTGGAATGAAGGCAGCACTAAGATAAGTCCTTGCATTCCTGATTATTTTTAGCTGCAGTATTACCAGAAGCCATTACGTCATGTAGCATCCTATGCCACTTCATCCAGAACATTTTTCACACTTTTGATTTTAAAGAGTTTGTTAGCTTCAGCTGTTGATTAAGCCACTATAGCTGAGACTCCTTGTGAAGAAACTCTTTAAGATTAAAATTTCAAAGAACTTTGGAGGCTCTTTAATTTTGACCCTGTAGCCAGATGTTATTTTATAAAGTAAAACTCTGCTTCTGCCTTTTCCAAATTACTTTTTTGTTTTCACAGCAAGAGCTGTACTCTGCCTTCTCTTTTTCAGTCTTTCACAGCAGCCTAACATACTTAAAGCAATTACAGTAATTGTGATAAAAAAACTAGAGTGTTGTAGATACTTAAAGCTTTATTACAGCAGATAGACCGAATACCAGGATGGACAACAGGATATGCAGATTATACTTTTAGCTCTATAACTGTGTTATGAAAAACAGTGCTTTACCCCTTAATTTTTTTCCCCTATTTAACTGTGAGCAACAAATATTCCTGCAAAACACTTTGGAGAAATACTTTGTGATTTTGGGGAAGGTGTCAAGGCCTGTGTACTGTTGGTTACAATATGGGAAGAGCAAATACATATATAAATGAAGCAGTTCCCAGAATACACTGATACATTGATAAAGCTGAATTCATTGTAGAAACTTAATTTTTCTTTGCACAGAATCCGACTCATAGCCAAGAATATTTACCGAGGAAAGTGCTACTTGTCAATATTCCTCTCAAGGTAAAATACCAGATCTCATTATCTGCTTCAATACACGACAGTAACAATGAGGTCTATTGCTTTTCACAGGGCCATTATTGCTGTTATCCCAATCACATGAAGTGAGATTAACTATGTTCACAGGATTTTGATAAGGATGCAATAGGATGTGCAAATAAGGTTTTTTCTTAAATTGAAAATAAAGGACCAAAGAAAAGAAACATAATTGAAAAGCTGTGACTCATTTCTCTAAAAAACTGAGGTGCGTGTCTATTCATGTACCTTCTATTTTTAAAATCGTAATGACAGTCTGTGTTAAAGCAGGCAGAAACATTGAGCTGAATTTTGTTTGTGAACGTCCTTTATTTGGTTATTATCTGCCACATGAAAACAGCACAGACTAAGTAATGCAATGGGTTTCAATCCAAGTTGGTTTTTGGGGGATCTGGGGGGATAGAGGAGTGGGATGATTGTGATTTCTTTTTTAAAGAACTGAATTATACTTTAGGAAGATAAACTTTTTATTTGACTACAGTTATCCAGAATACAAGGTGTCTGTTTTCAGGATGACTAAAGGCCCTTTCTTCAAAACAAGTTCCTTGCTTATCTATTTCTGTAGAAAAAGAATTATGGCAAGCAGGCTTCCATTGGGATCTATGCTGCCCCATGCAGATGCTAACAGCTGGGAATCCTCCCTCTCCCCTCATCACACAGACTGGGAGAGAAGGCTTGAAGTCATACCTTTTCCCCTGGGTAAGCTAAGACATAAATTAACATTTAAAAAACTAGTTAGTAAGTAGACACAACTTCATCAGCTGTCCTTTGCATCAGTTAATGACTAGTTGCACAGGAATATGTAGCAGTTGTGATAAGACTAATCAGTCCCCACCCTTCAAGCTCCAGTAATACAAGTGCTCCACAGAGAACATTTGCATGTTGCCATATGCGCTCCAAAAGCACAGCCAGCAGGCTGCAAGGCCATAACACAGCTGCAGAGAAAAAGTACAGGATACCTCATTCTGTCTTTACCCTTTCACTTTCAGTTAGATAAGTCAAATCTTGAGGCTAAAACTGTAAGCATCGCCTTCAAAAGGGAAAAGTCATGCTTTGCAGTTTTCAGCTGACCCAGGTCACCTTTCCAATGCTGGCATACTCAAATTCTAAATAGGAATGTGCCCGCATGGTGTTTAATACCCCAGTACTAAATAAATGTCATGTATCATTTTAAACTAGTAAACTTTTACCTCCATTTTATACTTTTGCAAAGGACCATGTATTACAAACCAATAGTAAATTAAGTCCAGTACCTTTGGGACCACTGATTTATGTAGATCTTGTTGCTCACAGATTGTGTTACAGATTGCATGGGGAGTTTTGCTTTCTTTGCTTGTTTGTTTGTTTTTAGCTGATCTCCTTCAGTTAGGAGAAGAGAGACATTCTCTCACATACAAATCCTGTGATCTTTGTAAAATCTCATGCTTTCTCATTCTCTTACTCAAAATGGGCTTGTGTATACACTAAGGCAGAAGCAAAAGTGTGTCCAGATGAGTCTTAGCCCAATATATCAAGACATCTTTCTCCTTTACTAACAAGACACACCAAATCTCAGCCAAACCATTTTATTTTCTGCACACAGATGCACTGGAAATCCATCTGTCTTTTTGGACACTGTAACAGATGCTATCCTGCTTTCCAGCATCCCTTTGAATTTTGCTCATGGATGACCATTCATTTGTACTAGATTTTCATTTCATTTATCCTGAACCTTGTAATAATGCTCTCTAGTGTTCAGTAAATTACACAGAATTGAAAGGCAGCCACATAAACTGTTAACGTGCAATGAGACAGTTATTTAGGGCTCGTCTCTGCTGAGAGATCAACACATTCAAGGGTAGAATAATTTATATGCTGGATATTTGGCAGCAGCTCCCTTGGTACAAGGTAGTTTCTCTGCTGGGACAATGAATGTCTCCAAAAATGTTCATGAAGTCAGAAATACACCTGGCTTTTCTTGAGTAAACAATATAAATTTTTATATATTAAAAAAAAAATAACTGGTTTAACAAGTCAGGAACTCTATGGCTACACCTAATTTCATTTCTCTTTCAATTAGCACAGTGCTCAAAATGCAAAACCATTGTGGCCAGACATTCTTGGTATTTGCAGGGTTTCTGGCAGGACTTTCCTTCCCAGTGCAATGGGCAAACAGACTGCGAGTCTCCAGCTGCCATTTGTTTTTTTCTTTTCAGTGAACATGATCCTGGTACTTAATCACCTGAGTCTGGGATACATGCTGACCCCCATTAAAAAAAGTATACCTCAGATAATTTTGCTGACTGAAGCTGATCTGAATTTGAGGGGCCAAATAAGTTTATAGAAACAATGGTATTTAGTGGTTTCCTGATTAAATAGAAATCATATCCCCACCAGACTTCTTAGTTCCACCAGACTTCTCAGTTCAATCATGTTCCACTTAAATATAAAGCCTAGATGCTTTGCTTCATTTTATTAACACTTATCATTTAGGATATGATACACCTGGGATGACATTCTGAATGTATATAACAACACAGTGAACGCCTAGGGAAGCTCTTAACCAAAATGACGAAAAATAGAGGAAAGAGTACAGTCTAAAAGCAAAGTAGTCAGTAGTCTGTTTTAATGAGAGCTATGTTTTCCACAGCTGTGGAATAATTTAGAATTTATTCTGGATGGTTCTGAGATTTCTATATTTGTATGTTAGGAAAGATGCATTTCCCAAACTTTTTCTTGGGTTGGTTTATTTTCCAGCTTTGAAAAAAATGTTTTAAAAATAGGCAGAACATCTTAAATACTCAGTTTGAGGTTAAAAAAAAAATGTACCATAAGTAGGATAATATGAAAGTATGAAAATTGTCTGCTTCAAAGAATTCTAATAAGTTTCAGTTTAAATTTTTTATACCAGACCTGCTATTGTGAGGGACAGGTTGACAGAGATGTGTGCATAAGCAAGAATAAATGGGATCAAACAGCAGCAAAAGATATTGGGGAAACAAACACTGCATTGGGTTCAAATTCCACAGAGTGATGAAATACTAGAGTTTAGGGGTGCGTGCTCTAGTTCTTTTCATTTATTTTTTTTTGTAGGTCTGTCAGTAAAGTACAATGCAAGAGACTGGCCTAGGTGAATTTCTGAGATCCCTTAAAATTCTACAACTTTATAATTAGGAATCTACAGAATTCTCTGAAAAATAATTATAGTTGATGCTTCTCTCAGAACTTTTTTTTTTTGCCAGCTGTATTTTAAGTCTTCTTTCCCAAGGGCACATATGGGTTTTTTTGATTTTGTTGTCTTGCATAGGCCATGCTTTCTATGGGTTCATTCAACTTCAGTGATCCCATTTTTTGAACCTAAAGTGTAATTTCTGTATGAATGTAACTCTCAGCAGAACTAGGTGCACTTCTGATGGCGATTGCTAAAATGCTGCTCTGGTTTCAGATAATTATTATATTAAATCATTAGCATGAAGCTTCTACTACTTTTACAACAAGAGGAAGTAGTGATTCGGGAATAGGAGGGATTTCAAAGCTTCAGAAACAGAACAAGTTTCACTAATGTAAGTCATCAGAATGAGGAATGACTCGCTGCAAATTGTGCAGTTTTTCAAAATGTCTCAGAATTTATTCTGGATCATTGATAATTGTTCCCATATGAAAGGAAATAAAACCACCCGGATAGTCTGATAACCTTCCCTACCTGCAGAACATCTTTAATTGCAGGCATATCTCAAAAGTTTTCATCCCTAGTCAATTATTGGGTTGTAATATGCCAAATCTTTTTTCTTTTACTGTCCACTTGATTTTATTTTTTAAAATGAGAAGCTGTGAAATGCCTAATATTGATTACTTCTGAAAGCCACTACTAAGCACATTAACATCTAATTGAGAAGAAGGATCAGCATTACTCTGACATCACAAACTTAATATTGTTAGAGCTGGCAAGTAAATACTTAGCTTAGGATCATACTTGGAGACACTCTACGCTTTTTTCTACGTATGATTCACAGCTTACTAGTATAGGGACTATAACTTAGATTTGAAAGTCATTCTAGGTACTTTCTGAATATTGCATCAAATACTTTTATATTTTCCCTCTGTTTATCAGAACAAGCCACTCCATTATTTTTACAGAGACTAGCAGGTAGGTTAAATGTATTAAGCAAAAAATCTACATCCTGGGCTTTCTTTTGTAGCATTTTATCCTGGGTTTGTCAGACTTCTTATTTAGCATGTTGTAAGGTCACCTAGCAAGGGTACATGGACCTGTGAAAAAAACATGTGATGGAAGTTTAGTTCTTCCCATAGTTAAAACCAGCTTATTATATTTCCCTATGACAGCACTATTAAAAAAGGTCATGGTGGAAAGCCACAGCAAAGATGTTTCTCAGGGTGTCACAGGTAATGTATTGAGGATAGTATACACAGCTATAGTGGACCATAGACAGTAGAATAGAATCCCAGTATTGAATGGGTAGAGCATCACATCCATTTCATAGCAATATGTTATTCACAGTGAGATACCAGATGGGAAGAGGTGGTTAATATGTGACATGGGTGAAGAACTGGTCTGAGATCACTCATTTGATACACAACTGAATTGTCAAAGTACAGTAATCTGTGGCTCAACTGCAAGGTGATCTCTATTGCAGTAATAGTTCAGACTAGAACATGGAAAAAGCAGAGGCAAATTTTCTCCTTGTAATCTGATGTTCATGCTTCAAATTATTAGTGCTGGGGACAAAAGAGAGCAACAAGAACTTTCTTCAAAAGAGGATGCTACAGAACGACATATGCTGTTAGTGATTGGCAATGCCATCAGGAAATAGTGCAAAGATACCAAACAGCTGGAAAAGATTTTACTGAAATGAAAAGTTCTGCAAGCAACAAGATGAAAATACTGCTTTCAAAAATAAAGACCTAAAACTCTGCCAGCAATTTAGTAGTCAAGCACACAGGCCATGTCAGGTAGATTTCAAAACAGGAATTAAAAAGTCACAGCTTTAGGTTTGTAATACTTCTACAGGTAAAACCATGGGAAAAATTCTGAGCCTGGTTCTGTTGCTGGGGGGTGGAAGACAATACAGTGGGATTCTGTGGGAATTCTACTTTCACTGAGGAAGTCATGGAACCTACACTGTGGAGGAGGTGGATATTGGGAAACAGAAGCAAACTCATCTTGCCCCATCTATCTATGGGCTGCCTTCCTCATATGCAGCAAGGCTGTAAAGAAGTGGTGGACTCTGCTCCAGCCATCAGTGCCGCTGCATTGCATTTCTGTGGAAAAGTTCTCTACTGATGTCTGCACCCATGGGCTTCCTCTGCCAGATCCTGCTGTTTGCTTTGAATAGAGCTCAGGTTTCCTCTTCTCATGCAAAACATTGCAAATAGGTCAGAGGGATATTCCTCAGAGGAAGAAAACACAACCTAAAATTACAAAGGAGGAATTTTGCATTTGAAGCATACTAATAATGCTAAAGGGATGGAAGATGTGAGTCTCTGTTACTTCCAGCCACTTCCATTTGTGTATATGGGTATGCATATATTTCATTTCACAGTTCTCCTTCCTCTGATAAGGCTGAATCTACATTACATTCTAAAATTAATTTCTAGGTAGCAGTCTTAGGATGCCATTTCTATCTAGTTCCCAGCTTGGGGAAGAGAAAGTGTTTCAGAATCTCTTTTCCTTCTTCCATAACACTCTTTGGGCTGTTTAGTTTTAGGCTTTACTTGTTTTGCAGGTGATCTTGAAATATTGGTCATGATCTCTTTAAATGGCTTTCTTTTTAACCTATCTAGCACAATTTTAACATTAGTACTTTTCCAGACAGAACACAGACTTAGTCTACTTGCTTCATTAGTATTTTTAAGTCCTTCCATGTGAAGGGAAACAATCAATTTTATTTGCTGGTTTTACTCTGCAGAATATTTTAATCACCCGAGAGCCTGTGGAAGTCGTTTTGTCATATAAACTGATAGACAGCTGGGTGCAAGATTTTTACTGGGCCATCATGCACCTCATGCGTCCTCTGATGCCTGTCCTTAAGGTGCTCAACCTCGTTACTTGGGTAAGCCCTTTTATAGGGTTTTCAACAGATGAGGAGAAAATGTGGGTCAGTGGGGATTGGCCATCAAATAACTTATGAAATATTCAGAGAAAGCAAAATAAAGAAATACCTAGGAAAGCTTTGAAGATGTCTCATTTGTTTTTTGTTTCTTTTGACAAATGAGGTGCATTAAATGCCATATTTCATATTGTTTTACGTTTCTGAACTCCCTGAAACATTTGGAGCTCTCTTCATGATATATTGCTAGTGAATATAAAAACAAGGCAAGTATTACCTGGCCTCTTGTAGAAATTCTAATAAGATACTAAAACAAAAGAGCAACATTCTCTTGATACATTTAAAGATTAATATGTAAACAAATTTTATTGTCTTGTTTGTTCTTTGTGTCTCCACTGAGTCTGTGTTTGCTCCAGAAATTTTCACACCATGTTTGAAGGTTACCAGCTCACACAGAAACACATTCACCTTACAGACCCAAGCAGAGAAGGTGTAAATCAAGACCAGTGCAGAAAGTATGAATTTAAAGAAAAGTAGCTTTCAATCAGAAAATAATCAATAGAATTATGAATCTGTTTAAAAACAATTATATTTTTGTATGCAAATAACCATTTTATAAAGAAAAATGTTCACTGGAAACTAAAGAGTGTAATAATGAGGAAGGAAGTGGCAATACAGACATTTATATTGCATAAAGACAGGGAAGGGAGAAAGAATTTAGGTAACAAGAAGAATTCCCTGCCTATTAGTTTAAGAGTATTCCTGCTAAGTTTAGCAATGTGGAAAGTCTCTAATTCTTCGTGCTCAATGCACAGAATTCTTCTGTTCATTTAATTAGCAAATGTCAATGCTTTATATCTCTCTGGACTGCTTCACTAATGTTCTTCAAACCTGTTCGGTAAAGACTACACATGCAACTGATCTAGTTAGGACTGATTGCTGAGACTGCTGAACCCACTGAACCCAAGTGTGTGTTTCTGTACAGTTGTTCACATAAAAAGACCGTCCATCTATCCTGGTCAGATGATTTAAAACAACCATTAACAATCATTAACTATTGATGAAGTAAAAATTACTACTGAATATATAGTTTTTATATGTATTTGTGCTTGTTTCACCATGACGAAAAGGGTGTAATGCCCTGTGATTCTTCAGGCACCCTTATGCACCCTTCAGTGAGTTTCTCTATAAGATCACCCTCCTACCAAACCAAAACTCCTAGCAAAACTGAGACTGATATTTGAATCTAAAATGAGCTTTGCTTAGGCACATGGATTTGTTTGTATCAGATTCATACATGGTAGAGATCTGCGGGAAAAAATTTAAAGGCTGGGAGATTGTTAGGAAGAAACTTGTTGGATTTCTTCATGGTGCTTCAAGTCAGTTAATTGGGCAGAATTGGAAACTGAGTGTAATCTGTCTGCTTGCCTTATTTATTTTATTGATGTTGGTTAGCTTTGTATAACCAGCCTGAAAACCAAAACAAAACACACAAAAAAAATTGAACTTGTCACTCTTTTGTTCTGTCATTTGTCTTAATAAAAACTTCTGGGCAAAGTAGGAGCTGACCCTTTGGACTAATAGCACTCTAGGGCTTAAGTCAGGCTGTAAGGCTCTATAAACATCAGCTTCAGATTTCCCTGACTTTTTGGTACTGTCTTGTTTTGTGGTTGTTTGGGCTTTTTAAAGTAGAACTATGAAAAACGCTGTCTTGCTCCAATCTCTCAAGCTGTTTTCCATGGGCATATGAGCTAGGCTTTCCTGTGACTTTTACTGTTGATTGGCAAAGCAGTCTCTTGTTGTCTGCAGTGAGCTACTAATGAACCAACAAGGGATTAGGAGTGAAAGTCTGGCAAACATCCACATGCTGCATCAGCTGAACTGGAGGAACTCTTCTGTCAGTCAGTTATTTTGAAGCTGTCGCTAAGTTTCCTTATCATATTTATGATAAAGTCAACTCAATACAATGTTCACAGCTAAAGTCTGCAGGAAGTTTGACAGTTTTCCAATAATATGTAGCAAAAAACATAGCAAAACACAGAATGTATTTCTAATTATTAATGAGATTTCTAATTATTAATGATGTGTCTTCTCTTTTTGCTATCTGGATAAAAATTTTACCATGTTGTCTCATAAATTTCTCACCTTCTGTCCATAGTTGTGGCTTAACAAACATCAGCATCCACATGCGGTGTATCATAGACACTTTGAAGCACAGGGATTTCAGTTATAGTAATATTTCAGAATGTTAGAGGGCTGTATTAGAGCTATCAACATTTCTTATGAATAAGGTCTAATTTATTAATTAGTAAGGCTAGCATTTTTGCTTGAGTGGGTTATCACCTCAGTGTTCTCTAAAAGCCAACAGTGATTGGGTATGGCAGTAGTATGTTAGGACTGGTTATGTAAATATTTGGTATGTGATTATGTGGAACCATTAGAAATGCAAAGAAAAAATTGAAATAGTTGGAGTGGTAAGCCAGACTGATGATTTTTGTGGCAGTGGATAAAGAGGAGCAAGACAACACTTGATGAAGACAGAAAAGACAAGGTCACAATAGTTGAGGAGCGAAACCACAAAAGTCTGAAATAAAGCTTTATTTGCCCAACAGGGAAAAAACACTGAATCTTAGAGCTGTTCCACTGAGGGCATTAGATATACAATAGATTTTTAAGTATAAAGGGAGAAATAGAGGTGATATCCAGGTTAAAAGGCGGCAGGACATGGCTAGGAAATGTTCTCCGAAACTACTTGTGTCATGAGTGTTAACTCACGTGCTTACACCTTGGAAGAATAACATAGCCTCTTAAATACTGAATGTACTGGAGGTGTGGGTCATGTTGTACCAACAGGCCCAATGAACGAAGGTGAAATAAGTTGCTGGAGGACTGCTACCACCTGTGGCTCACCACAGCTCTCTGAGGCATCAAACATGAGCTATTTGAGTCCATGTGTCATTCAGAGAAAATTAAATCAAGTATCATAAAGCACCATCCCTTGATGTGCTATGACTATCTCAAAAAAATGAAATTAAACTTGCTGTATTAGTTCTTCATTGTGGCGGATGCATAGGAGGTTTACAAATTACAGTTAGCAATTCTCTTGTAATTCTATGTGACAGGACTTTCTCGTAGTTTGGAAAATGATCAGTATGCTCTCTCAAGTGCAAACACTTGAAAAGTCATTAAGTTTTTTAGGACAAAAATCTCTGCTAATAAAGAGGTAACAAAAACAATCATGAGAAACAGTTGAGCTTCAGCTGAGGAATTACAACAGTAAAGTATTTTTCAACTTCAGTTTTCACAGAGAGTTTTAAGATATAGTTGTCTGATATTTTTAAGACATTGAACATTTTTGAAGTTTTTTTTTCTTTTTAATGAGGTTTAAGGACCTGTAGCAAAGATGGAGTTATCAGAGTGGAATGCAATGAGAAAATTTCTGTCTTCTAATGACACGTAGTCCATGGCCACAATTAGTGTAATAGTTTCCAGAAATATACACTTACACTACCAGATTCAGGGAGGCATACTTTCACTGCATGGAAAGGGATAAAATTGAAATAGAATTCCATTTTAAGTGCTCCAGAATACACACATAATATTCAGAATGTTATTGAGAATAACTGATATATTGAGAAATTTTTTGATGCTTCTGACATTTATAGCAACCCAAAACTTCTGAAGAGGGATGTTATGATATTATCCTGTTCTTCAGGTGTACTTTACAAATGGAACTACATGTCTGTTGGCGTGTAAGGATGTTTTCTGTCAGTCTTTGAAAAGCCTGCTTATGAATATTGTAGGACGTAACTTTTTTCTATTTTAATCAGTTCTGTAAAAGCATAGTATTTATGTATTGCCAAGTGTGAAGAGACACAACTTCTATTTCATTACTACATATTGGCCTACTTCCACAATGGGAGACAATCTGGGTGAGATACAACCTCCATGCCTGCCCATAAAATCATGCTACCTGCAGATGTGGGGCTGAACTGGTTTAGGGAGTCATCGTGTGTATCTGTGACTGTGGCTTCCCGGGTGGGACGGGGAAGTAGTCTTCTGACATCACATAAGAATCATCAAGACTGAACTGTGGCTGCTCCATGAGTTGTGACAAGTGAAAAACTTTGGACACGGTTCAGGATGTAAACTTTGATTAAGTTGTGAAAAGGTAGAAATAAGGAGCTGTCATATTAGAATGCTGTAATCCTTTTCTTCCAGTGGTTCATCTGGGAGAGCTATTGAAGTCAAGCCATGCTGGCTCAATGCCTACAGGAAAGTTGCCAGGTGTGGGCCATTATAAAATTTTACATTTACAGTGGCTGAATGCATCATAGCATTTTGTATCTTTTCTTCAGATTCATTAAATATATACTAAGAAAGAGGGTTACAACAAAGGAGACAAGTTTGTCTCTTTTTGCTGGTTTTCACAGGGATTTGCTGAATCAGATTTACGATGTTTCATTTATTTATTTATTTTAAAATAATGTCTTATTTAATTCTCTTGATTTATAATGATATTAGTAAATTTAAGAGAGAGAAAAAGGTGTAATAGTGTTAAAGTGTAATAACAGCTAGCTGCTGAAATAATACAGTATTTGCACTTACGATACATCAAGATTTTCTGACCCATTTTCTCTATTGGAAGGAAAGAGTGGGTTTGCCCCTTTTAAGATTAAAAAACTATAAACTTCCTTTAAATATCTACACAGAATACCTATTTTAGTGACTTTATTGTATGCTGGAATATTTGTTCAAAACTGTACCTATTAAAAATAGGAGAAAATTATGTTGGAGGGACACCAGCTCTAAAGCAATCATTAGATTGCTCTGGCTCTATGTCATGGTTTTTACCCTTGAAAGAAAATATTAAGTTTTTCTCAGTTAAAATCAAGAAATTGTATCTTCTATTACAGGTTTTGTTCTCGAACTTTATGCGTGACATGGGACTCCCACTGGTGTTATTCCATTCCATCCTTTTCCTGCAGCATATAGATCTCCTATTTGCAGCCAGCTCTGCCAGTTAACTCTACCAATTAACTGCCCCCACCAAGGATATCCTTCCCCAAATTTGATAGTGCACATGTGCATCCCACATTGCTTATGCAAAGCCATCAAGGTTATCTCAGATCACTAATCTGAGTGTTTTAAACAAAATCCAATGGATTTTGACTTATGCAGGCCAGATTCCCCATAAACTACTTCCATAGGTGGTAAGGAATATCAGAGGTTAGTGGTTCACCATGGAAGCCATGGTGAAAATCTGGGAGTGGCTTAGTGGCATCCAGATGAATATAAGAGCATGAGAAAAGGAAGCGTAAGGAAGAAATATTACCATTACTGGGACTCCCATCTGTAGACCAACTCACCATTTTTCAGTCTCAATTGATTGCATCTTTTCTTAACATTAACATTTCATGATATACAGCATTAAGCAATAATGCTCTGTAAGATTAATGGTATCAAGGATCTTAGTCATAGTAATGTGAAAGGAGTCATTGTGTTGTGGTTTATAGCTGCATCATAAGATGAGAAGTGACCATTTAGATATGTTCCTAGCTCAAAATATAACCAGTGACTTCAGTTTAATATATTTACTCATGATAAAAAATAATGCTGCAAAACGCCTTAATGAAAAGAAGACAGAATTTATAACACTTTCTAGACTGAAACCTTTTATTCGCAGTTACACATAAGAAAAACAAGGCTGTGTGCTGTTGTTTATAAAATATCTATATGGCATGTAATTTATTATTTAATGTATTTCCTCCCGTTTCCTATTTCCTGCATTCCTACTTGTACACCTTTCTCAATCTTAATTCTACAATACATTAAGGCTTGGATAGTTAGGCAAGAGAAAAAATAGGGTTTCAATACTTGCAATTGTTAGCTCTGTTCTTTCTGTCACGTTTTGATAGAATTGCATAGGTAAATGAAGATCACTTTTTCTTTTTTTTTTAATAGAAAGCAAAGAATAAAACAAGAGGTCACTTTACTGGTTTTGGTAAGGTACTTGGAGATAGAAATATGGATATGCTGTTTGTCAATAAAGTCAGCTCCATTTTTAAGCGGGTAGGAATGTGAAGATCAGAGCTTTATGCTATTTTGTGTTCCTACTGGAGGAATATTGTAAGGTTTTATAAGGTTTTTTCTAAAAAGCAATGACTTAATGAGGGAAGGTATATTAAGCTGCATATTAGATTACCTATATGTATATCAAAAGGAGAAAAAAAAGGATGGTTCTCATGGCTGGTTCACAGCGCTTGAGAAACCTGAGTTTAGTCACAGCTTTCTTGCAAAATCCTAGCCTTCCCTGGAGATTATCATTCTTATTGTGCTTTGTCATCCATTTGTAAAATTGTAGTAATGCTAATTCTTCCTTTACGCTATTTCTCTGCTGTGTCTTGGAAGAAGAGTCATAATTAGCCATAGGTGCAGTAGACCTACACCTCTGGGAAAAACTATTCACTCTGCTGATACCTAAGGAGGCAGATGCCTCCAGCTCCACATGTGTGTTTGTCTAGTCACTGACAGCCCTGGGGTTCAGGTTTGTGGGGCCATGGCATTTGCCTTCTTTGTAGAACCACCATCACGAGCTCTGCTTTCCTCTTTTCTGCTCTCAGCACTGAGAAAGTTTGAATGTCAAAAAAAGCAAATGCCCTTTTTTAAAAAAAGGGTTTTCATTTTAACATTTTCAGCAGACCAGTATTAATGAAAGTTATTAATGAAAATTAGTATGTCCACTGAGGTGGTGATGTTGCATGTACCCAAACAGAACTTGTATCAACGTTTTGGGTAAAGGCATACAGATTGCAGATGTTATGTTGCTGATGCTGAGAAATCAGTCTATTTTAGTCCCAGATTGAAGGAAAGCTGGACCTACTTTTCGTAGAGCCATTGATAAGATGGTTTAGAGGGAAAAGACATTTAGTCTTGTTTGGGATGAAGACTGAATGAGAGAAAGAAGAATGTAAGGAGAAAGTTTGCAGCAAATAAAGGCAAAGATACCCAAGGAAAACCTGCCTGCAGAAATGAAACGAATACAATATTTAGGATAGAGTGTTAAATCATAGATTTTATGACAGAAAAAGTTTAAGCAGCTTCAAGGAGTCCAGTCTGGAGCAAAAATCACAGAATAGTGACATCTGAACAGTACACTATATAGATTTATCTATCCACTGTACAAAAAAAGGTACCTATATTATATCTGTTAGCCCCCTTATTCCCACATCATTCCACTGTTTTCAGTAATGACAACACCCATTATAACGCAAGTATACCTGGAGGACTTAGAAGTTGCTCTCAGTTCTCACATGACACAATGAAATTTTTTTTAATCTTATCTAAGAAAAGAAAGAAAACTGAGCACTTGGCAGTAATTGATTTCAACTGAGTGGGGGACAGTACTCTACCAGACAGGATTAAATGTGTTGTGATTGTACTCCTGCTCATTTTTGGTTGCAATAGGGGCACTGTTTTTCTATTGTAAATTCCTCCTTAGATGCTAATTTATTAAGGGATTTAAAGAGTAAATCCTTAACCATGAATATATATTGCATGTGGCAATGCCAGTACTGCAGACTGTTGTAGATAGGCCAGTGGCTGTTACTGGTTCAGTCATGTAGACAGTATCCCTGGATTTCACTGCTAATGTATTCCATGGAAAATACTTTGTTTAGCAAATATTACTAAAGTGAGAAACAATCAAAAATAATGAGCTTGTTTTTCCTTTTCCTTGCCCCATCCTGGAAGTGTTCAAAGCCAGGCTGGATGGAGCTTTGAGCAAACTGGTCTAGTGGAAGGTGTCTCTGCCCATGGCGAGGCGATTGGAACTGGATAATCTTTAAGGTCCCTTCCAAACCAAACCTTCTATGATTCCATCTATGATTCTCAATCTGTTCTTTTCAATTTTTGTATTCCAAATCAGCCCACAGAATAAGCCTTAAAGAATTTGAGACAGCTGGGTTTTTTTTTTTTCCTGTAATTAAAAATAAATAAATAAATTCCTAATATGCTGCTGTATATAAAATGTTGTGCATTGCTTGCCACATGCAACAGGTGGAATCTCATCGTACTGAGGCAGCCGTTTTACCCGGAGAAACTCACGGACAAGTTCAAGTTGGCGAGTCTCCCACCGACACATGCTTCTCCCCAGCCTAGCTGGAGGCAGCCACAGCTGCGTGCGGCGAGGGGACTCTGGCCGCGGCTGCCCGCCAGCGGGAGCGGCTCCATCCCGATGCCGATGCCGGTCCCGATCCCGCTGCCGCCGCCGCAGCTCCCGTGTCCGTGTCCCGATGCGCGTCCCGATGCGCGTTGCCCCAGTCCCCGCGTTGCCCGGCAACGGGCTCCGCCGCCCGCCGGGATGCGCCGCCGGCGCTCCCACAGCATCGCCTGTTTGTCTTTCCCGGGGCCATTTCCCGGGTGACCCCGGGGGTGGGTCGCGGGCGGCCGGCACCCCACGGCTGCCGGGTTGTGCCGGAGCCCGGCAGTGCCGGCAGGCCGGAGCTGGTTCCCCCCGCCTCTCCTGGCCTCTGCTGGGGTAGCCGGGATGTGTTCTCTGCCGCTCCCCTCCCACTCGCCCCCTTCCCTCTCAGGAGTCGTCCGCGCCTAGTTTAATGGCTTTGCAAAGAAAGCCAGGCAGAAGAGCACTTTTCTCAGTGGCGGTGGTCAGACCATGACCTAACTCACCATGAACTTGGAAGGGCTTGAGATGATAGCGGTGTTGATCGTGATTGTGCTTTTTCTGAAAGTGTTGGAACAGTTTGGGCTGATTGAAT
Organism: Campylorhamphus procurvoides; assembly: GCA_013396655.1. Lineage (NCBI taxonomy): Eukaryota > Metazoa > Chordata > Aves > Passeriformes > Dendrocolaptidae > Campylorhamphus > Campylorhamphus procurvoides. The sequence continues at coordinate 192,846 of WBMV01009009.1, read as the reverse complement.
CAGGTTTAGAAGGTAAGGGAGTGCTTTTCAGTGGCTTGTCGTTTTTCTGTTCTGGCTTTTCCTGCAGCGGGGCAAGAGCTATCTGTAAACTGGATGTAAGGCACTACCTGAGTCACCTCGAGAGCGACGTGCACATCAGTGGCTGTCTGTTGTGGATGTTAGAGTTGTGGTGGTTTAATTTTCCAGGAAACATAAAGTGCGATCCTGAAAACTGCCAGTGTAAACTTAGGTATTAAACAAAGATAATTACCTTGAAGTCTGAATCTCTTATTCCTGTTTGAAATCTGCAAATTTAAAGTAGCAGGGGTCAAAGCCGATTTTAGGATGTTAAAAGGCAAATACAGTCATATTGCCTTAAAACTGTTTTGTAATCTAGTCAAAATTGTTTTGTAGTTTATTCATGTTAACATAATCTGTACTGGAATACAAAGACAATGATATATATTTTATGGTGTTTAAAAACCTGTTGAATAATTTGCTGTTAACATTTTAAAATGTGCTTGAGGAAGAACTATGATACTCAGATTCAAAATAAGAAACTTGAACATTCACTCAGAGCAATCAAGTGCAAGTTTTGTTGGTTGATGCTTTTTCTAAGATCCCCTCCTTTATTAGCAATACTATTTCTTTATAAAGCAGTAAAAATGAAAACCAAGCAGCTTACTTGATTTTGTATGCTTTACATGTGCTTTCTATATGTGAAGGCTGGTGTAATATTGATCATTTTTACCTTATTTCTAAGAGTGCTCTTATTCTTACCATATGAAGAATTAGTCTAAAGAAAACACTGATTGGAGCATGGTTGATAATGTAATGATAATCATTGCATGCCAGTGTTCTGTTAGGTTTCAGTATGAAATGGTCTGTTTCTCAAATACTGAAGGAATACTGTATTCTCAAATCTTCCTGTAAGCTAGCATTTGAGTACAGTGTATATACTTCTGCCTATGAAAGGGAGAACTTTGTTGACAGAGGTTGTGGTTTCATGTGTTAACATGTAAGAATATGATCAAAATTTGCTCCTATGAAGCGGTCTAAAGTAATCCTGTTTATGTAACCCTTTCAAGAAAGTCTTCAAGTGATTTTAAATAAGGAAGTCACTCAACTGGTTCTCTGCAGTGCTGTCTTACATGGACTTGCTAGTATTGATTACAGAATCTTAAAGCTCTGCAGGGATAACAAAAATATATTATCAAGTGCATTTTTATAAAGAATTTATAATACATTTGATTGAGTTTAAATGACAACAGAGAGATTGCCTTCAAATGTATGAACTTCTGCTTTTCTTTTTGTGCTGTGTTCAGTTGTGAATAGAAATGTCAATCAACTTGAGAACAGTTATGATAAAAGTTATTTCTAGCAGTAGAGGCTGCAGAGATTGGGGGGGGGGGAAATAATATTTACTTTTTAGGTTGTTCATCATGGTCAGGTGTGCTCTGAGTTTGATTGCCACATCTGGTTGGGTTCCCTGCTGAAATACATTGCTTGATTGTTGTCTGTTCTTGTTTTTGTGGCTGGAGAAGCTGATAATAGAAAGACAATTAAAAGTATAGTGCAGATGCTGTAAATGGTTGTAAGATTTCAGTAAGAAATAAGTTTCTTGTGCAGCTGCATGTTTTGCCTGCCTCACTGGCCAAAAGTCTGACAGTCTGTGTGTGCATAAAGTCTTAAAGTTCCTTCTTACCTAGTGCAGGACAGGTTTCCTGCATGCCAGCCAGAGGAAAACACAAGAAGACATACATGCCCCATTCCATTCCTCTGTGATGTTCAACTTTTGTGAATGGCAACAAAGGCATGTTACCTGGGAATCTAGTAGTAGATACAAACAATAATGTGTGTTAGTGGACCTTAGCTAAATTTCACAGGCTGATGAATATTTGTCCTCATAGTTCAGGAGCAGTGCAGATTTATTCCCCCTTTTTTTCTTAAACTTGAGATTTAGAGGTCTTAACTGATTACAGTAGGAAAAAAAAAAGATATTTATGCTTTTACAAGGGAGTTGAAAAAATTGTATTATGTTAATAAGTATCAAGGCTATTCATTTCCACTCGTGAATGAAAAGTTAGAAATGTTAAGAAAAGTTTTTAAGTTGAATGTTAAGAAAAAGGGGGTTTTAGAAATGTAGTCAGACTATCTATATGACTGTCTAGAAAACAGTGAGGAAGTTGGTAACAACTTTCTGAAAATGTTGGTTTTTATAAAGACATTTGTAGTTTTCTGGGTTTGGATAGGCTATATCCNCAATGTTAATATATCTCAATGAAATCTTTTTGCATTTTTCATACACACTAATAGTTTATAACATATAAAACGCATCCTACATCTGCCTGGAAATCAGAGTCAGTAATAATTGGAAACACAGTGCTCCCAATGCAGAATACTCTAGCTGAACTCTGTAAATCATTCTGAAGGAGTTTGAGGTTTCCGAATCCTATTGTGTCCCCTGAAAATAACTTATCTTCTTTCCTACACTGGATTGTTGTGATTCTGAACTTCGTGAAACATTTCCACATTAACTTGGAAGACTTAGGTGCAATTGATATAAATCAAGAACAAAATCTCATTCTCCTCTGTTCAGTGTCATAATACCTATCATAAATGTAACTAATATTCTTTCTTCAGAGTCTTCAATACACATTATGTGTATAATAATAGTAATGTGCAATTATTTTCATTATGAAAATAATAAGGTATTTTCAGAATAACTATTGTATATACTTGCTTATACTTGTACTGCACTCAGATAACATTATGCTTTCTGTGGTTTTGCCCGATTGCCTTCAACTGCTGAGTGATTCTGTTGTTGTAGGAGAAGAATTTTCAAATAGATGTTTTTAATATTGTATGACAGCTCTGAAAGTGATAAGTAGCAGAATAGATTTGTACACTTTCGTAGGTTGTGGGTTGCAGAGACTTTATCTCTCGGTTAAATATTATTTTATGATGTATTGCACTCACTTAGATTGCAGTACGCTTTCTGTGGTTTTGCCTAGTTGCCTTTGACTGCTGAGTGGTTTTACTTTTGTTAAAAAAGTATTTTCAAAGAGATGCTTTTAATATTGTATGACAGCTCCTAATGTGGTAAGTAGCAGAACAGATCTGTTCACTTTCAGAGGTTGTGGGTTGCACAGGCTTTGTCTCTAGGTTAAATATTTAGCTCTTCATAGATTAGGTTATATCCTCCTTGATAAACTTTACTGATTTTTTTTTTAAATAGTAATTTATTAAGTGTAAAGAGTATTGATATCTAATCAGGAAAGTTGTTCCTAGACGTACCTAGATATCAATTTAAAGTTATTCTTGTGTGGCAAATTTTTCCAAAAGTCATTCAAAACTAATTGAGATACAAGAACTGAGTAAGCTGTATGTATGGTATGTTACCATTTTAAGATTATCCAGTATTCAGGACAGCCATTTATAAGATTTTAGTATATTTCAGTACTTTTCTGAAAAGATTGTGATGTTCATATATAAGGATCATAGGAACTTGATGAAGATATGAAAGAGGTTTTCTATGTGGATACCTTCCTTGTATGTCAGGGTAAATTTTCTAGGCAGATTGTTGGAGACAGACAGAAGCATCATGAGGTCAGCCCATTCCTAAGTTAAAATGTTTTTGTTCCTAAAGTTTCTTGGGAAACCTAGATAGCTTTTCAAAAGCTAAATCACTTATTAATTAAATAAACAGGACAATAAACTTCATCAAGTTGAGCATTGAAACCTACATCATGAGGGGTAAGGTTCAGAAAAGAAATCTGAATGACTGATTTACAGAGAAATACCTTCTTTGTTAGGAAATACTCTTGTAGCAGTTACTATCTCTTAACAGAAAAAAATTGCATAGAAGTAGCCATATATATTAGTCTAACATGTGGATTCCATGTATCTCTATTATTGGTATCTGTCTAATATCCTTGCTTAGGAGCCCCAGGAGTGGCCATAGTAGAACTCTGCAGCTAAAATCGTAATAACTGAGCTAAATTGCAGAAACAATTAGGGTTTCCTCTAAAATGTCAATGCAGTTTCCTCTAAAATGTCAAAACAGTTTCTAATCCTAGTTTAATAATCTTGGCTACTAACAACTTCCCATTTATCAGCTGGAAAACAAAACAAAACCACTGCCACATAGGTAGTTACTTGTGATATTTACGATTATTTTTGACAATGACTGGATATGACTGGAAATGTGGTTGCTTGCAGTTGCTCTCAAACTAGCAGCCACTGAAGATGTTTTGTCATCCAGGCTATGATCTTCTGAGAATGCCAACATTTCCACAGTGATATCCCTCTTCACAATGTCCTTCATGGATGGAAATGTAGTAATACCACAAAATCACAAAATGGTTGTGTTGCAAGGGACCTCTGGAGGCTGGGTTAGTTAGACCTCTAGTCCAACCCCCCTGCATGTTCACCTAGAGCAAGTTGCATGGGGTCACATCCAGGCAGGCTTTGAATACCGCCAGTGAAGGAGACTCCATAAACTCTCTGGGCAGCCTGTTCCAGGCTCTGTGAAGCTTTTCCTCAATATTCATTTCAGAAGATTCAGAACGACAAGCACTGCATCCTAGAAATAGCTTCTAATAAATATAGGGACTTTTATGACATTTTTCTTTTCTTAAGACTGGTTTGGATGTCAAGAGAGTTATGCACAGAATTATGAAGTATGGAAGCAAATGTGAATTAATATGTGAAATGATTAGGCAGAGCTGACACTATATGAAAGAAAATTATATGATAGAAATTTTAATATTAGCAATTTCAGGCATTCTTTAGAAGTAATTTGTTCAATTAAGCCTTCATAGATTACAAGATAAATTGAATTAAAACAGCTGCTGAAACAACAACTTTTATGCGGGTGAGTGAGCAGTAGATAGAAATCTTTAACACAGAACTCCACTGAACTTTTTCTTGATTAAGTATTTAACTCAAACAGCACTAACAAGTCATTTGTAGGCATGGCATGTATTGTAGTTGATCTGGAATTATGTCCATGTGAGCATCTTACCTGCATGACTGGTCAGCAGGCCACTGCTGGGCAGAGTGAGTAAGAGGAAAGCTCTTCCCATTTTTCATGCTAGAAGTCTCAGTTAATGGATACAGTTTTAAGCCAGAAATAGTCAGGTAAGAAAAGAAACTTGCTAGCCGGGGGAATTTGTAATAGGTACCTTCAGCCCTTAAATGCCTGCTGTACGCAGTCTGTCGTCTCTGAATCATCTTCTGAAAGCTCCTTTGTTACTGAAAAACTTTCTGGTGTTCCCAGGTGAGTGTCCACTGACAGGTGTCTTTTCTCAACACTTATTGTCACACTCAATGATAATGTACATGTCTGCTGCTTTACATCCACAGAGTGTAGGTAAGTACTGTTACTGAAGGGATGCCAAAGAAATAGGTGGTTATAGTTCTATACTCAGAGTTATCAATACAATACCTTTTGCAAACTCACTAGTTTATAACCTTTTAAAAATATTAATTTCATATGTAAATTTTATATATGTAGTAATTTATTTGGTTATTTCCCTTTTTTTCCATGTGTTCATTGTTATGCTCACATTTATAAGTAATTTAGCTACTATGCCACAGAAGGAAAGTGAGTTTTTAACTAAAGCTTCTCTCTTTATTTCAGGCTTGTAACATTTTGGCTATCTGATGCATTTTCCTACAGAATTCCTAATTTTTTTAATATTTTCTGACTCATTTTCCCATCAATCTCCTTCTCTCAAAATACTCCTCAGCTTCAGGATGTCAATCTTTTTGAGACTCCAAGGATATATGGATTTAGATATATTTGATACACACATTTTGAATTCAGACTGCATTCATTTTTCTCACATACAAAGCAGAGATGCTCAGCTTTGGCCCTTACACCCTTCTGTTAACTTTCAGTCCACTTTGGTCCTCATGTTTTTCTAGTGTAAGGATACTTAACACATAATTTATATTTAACTCAATGTCTCTTTTCTTAGAAAAGAGTAGTTCCAAATTCTAGGAACTTTATTTTGTGTGGTTTCAAGCTGGTGTGTCCCTAACATCACAGTTCACTTGTATTATTGTAGTGTAATTGGATCCCTCTAAAAACCCTTAGTTTTAGGCTTCAGTAAGTCCTTGCATTGTCATGATTACGAGCTTTGTACTATTTTTAAGTTACTCGATGCTTTAGCTATTCTCTAAGCAATATGCTGTGTTCTGCACTCTGCTGAAGGTTCCAGGATCTGATTCATGTAGACCTGCGAGGATCAACATCACAGTAATCACATGTAAAGTGGCTGATTTCCATTTATTTTACCTTTGCATGCTCTCATTCACAGAGTAAGAAAGATTAGTTGAATTTTTCTGGGTTTTTTATTTGCTTGATTAAGTCAGTTAAATTTCCTTAATAATTTTATTCCTATGGGTTCTTATATCAAAGGCAAAAGATTAGGCAGCATCACTGAAAGTGTGTTACATGGCCTTATTATTTAGGATTATAGTTTGCATTTTCACATTGCCCTGTGGCCTCTAGCAGAATTATTTGCCCAAATTTATTTATATGAGTACAAATGATTCTATATCTTCTTAAGGCTATAAAGAAGATCATGTGTTTTAGGTCTTGTGATTTGGTTTTGGGTTTTTTATAAGAGATTTTTTCCTTTAGTTATCTGACCTCTTTCTCTGGTGGTTAACTGTTTGGTACCTGGTAGAAAGCTCAGTCCAGCCAGGCTGCACGCTGCCTAAATCTAATGAGTCAGATGATTTAACCTGATTCATCTCTGGTTTTCCTTTCTGAAGACATTTTCCCCAGTGGTATCTCTAAAAGTAATTTCTGACTGTAGTTTCCAAACTTCATTTCTGGAAGCCCATACTATTATTTTGTGATATATGATTCTCCGGGCACATTTTATTTTTTGGATCAATAGTCTGAAAAATATTCTCCAAACAGACAAAACTTTGATCATCCAAAGTGGGCTACAACAGCTATTTTCTTATTTTTGATGGTGTGAGATAATGAAAAAAAAGGAGATTAGATCAGGTGAATACATGTTTATTAATCAGATATTTATTTCTCAGTATCAAAGTTATTGCAGGAAATACTGAGTACCTTTACATAGAAGAAGGGCAATTCAAAATTTTATAGTCATTACTAATGACAAATTCTAATGCATAAAACTCCAACAAAACCCATACATCTGAAGCAGAAGAGAAAAAAGTTACCAGAGAAGTGGATTGTTTAGAACATTAAGGAAGGTATCTTTATTGGACATAAGCGTGATGAAATTATGATAATACATAACTCACCAAATGTTGTAGATACATCAGGACAGACTTGTGTACTCCAGGATCTACCCCTACATTGGAAGGCTTGATAGGGAAGTATCCACACATACCTGTTTCATCTTTTCTCTTTGCCTATACTTTGAGTGAGTCTCATTTGGTTTTGCCTTTTATGACAAACTTCATTTCCAAATTATGTTTCCTATAAGTAGCCAGCTTTATTTAAGTATCTCTTTTGGAAGGAAGCAGAATTGAGTTGCATCAAATCCATCTGATACTGGATTTTTTGGTCTCCCTGTTACTCTTTTTCATCAAGTTGACAATCTTTCGTGTTCAGTGATGCTGTTGTGAAGACAATCATGGCATTACCTACACAGCTAAGGAATTGCATAATCTTGTATTGAAATAATTAATGGGATTGACCAAATATAAAGATGAGTTTCTGTGGACATATGTGATGAAAGGGAAGGGAAAAAGATCTAGAGAATGTCCTAATGACCATGACCCAAAAACTGCAAAATACATTACTTGCAAGGTGAGGGAAAAGATGAGTTATATGCAATATGCAAGGAGTATCACACCTCACAGTTGCATGAGTATTTGCTGGAACATATTGGAAAAGATTCCTTTTGCACCCCTTACATTACCCATACTCACCATCTCCGGCTTAGCACAAATGACTAATTGATAAGAACCTCTTGTAGAAACTACTCATGCCTGAGTCCTCAAGGATGCCATTTTTCTATATAAAGTATCTAATTTACATAAGTAGTTGTAACCAATACCTATACTTTTGAATGCTTCAACTTATACATTAATGTTGTGCCTATATTACAGTATTGTCAAACTCTGTTGTTGCCAAGATTAGCATTTGAAAAGCAGTCTGAGTCCCGTAATGCATTGTGAGGACATATATTAAAACAAACTTACCCCAATACTTCAAACTTACAAATACTTCAAAGCTAATGTAACACATTTCAAGGTTAATTGATACTATTATCTCCATTTAGAAAACTTTATGCCCTCTCTCGTATTAAAGATAATTATACAGCTATGTGTGCTTATGTGCCATATCCATTAGGAGTATTGGAGTAGTTTTATCCACAACTTCCTTTAGTACCTTGACAAGGTGAGGCTGCATGTCATGTCACTGAGGCGCAGAAATGAACTATTCTTTCTTCCCATCCTGCTTTTCAAAAAGTCCTTTAAGAAGATCAGACAGTAGTCTTGCAGCTCACATGGTATTTGTTGCTTGAGAGACCCATTATTTTGGAAAATACCTGCTTGAGGATTTCAGATGCCAGCTACAATTTGATCTATTCTTTTTGGTAGTAGAAGCTCAATCAGCATTTTTCCTGTTTCTGCCAAGTGGTGGGGTGGCTGTGGGTCACCAGAAAAGAGTTTCTGCTGATGGAAAAAAACTCATCTATGTACAGCCACTTCTTGCCTGTGTCTGAGGAACTTTCAGTAGCGATAGAACCAAAACAGTCTGCATAAGTTTCTCTGACAGTAACAGCCTGTGCTTAACTGTTGCACCTAAAAAGCAGGCAGAGATTTATCTTGTAGTGCTTGTATAGTGAACGTGATATTTCTGGAAAGCCCACATTTCTGCAGATAATCCATAATACTCAAGTGCAGTATTATATCCCTTAGAGAGCCAGACCATGGTCTGCCTTATGGAAATGTGTAGTCTGTCTGTTCGGAAAATAATCCATCATCTGAGGAAAGTCCTTGACTGTTTTTTCACTAGAAAGAATTTTATTCTTTTTCACACTGAGTCAGATTTTTATTTAGCCTTAGTATATATATGTTAAATTTTGAAATTATATTAACATGCCATCTGAGTTACCTCCTTTGAAATCTGAGATTTAAATTTCCATTTGCAAGACAGTAAGAGTACCTGTACCTTCCAATACAAACTTTGCCACTGAACATCTAGCAAGATCACAAGGATAGGAGGTGCATTGGAGGTCTGCCTTGCTTCAGTTGTAACTCGCAGCTGGTGATAAAAGTTGAATTTTATAAATTTTTAATACATTCAGACAGAAATTAATATGCTCATGAAGTATATTTTATTAAATATCAATATAAATGGCTTTAATTTTCATCTTACTCATCATCACAGTTCACATTCTGATCAGTTATAGGGCTGGATAAGTAATCTGAGATGAATCAGATTACCAGAACAGGAGTAATTGTTTTCTGAAGTAAAGAGGTGTAACAGAAGGCAGAATAGGGTGCTGAAATTGTTTAGCAAGTTGATAATTGAGATATGATAAAATGTAGTTCGTTTGCTCACAATGAAAATTGCTTTAATAGTTCAGCAATAATAAAAATGTTATTAAGACAGGAAGGTATTCTCAATCAGCTCAGATGCTGACCCATTCAGTGAGAACATGACTCACCTTTGAGTTATCAATCTGTTAAAAATTACACTTTAAATCCTACTTATTTTTCTATTTGCTTCCTTACCAGTCTTTTACAGAGAGAAGCTCTGTAATATAAGAAGCTCACTTTCTGTGTGCTACTATTTTTTGACTAAGCCAAAAATTGATAGACCCCAAAAGATTTCTGTTTAAAAAACAATCTCTCTGTAAAAACCCAAGCTAAAGGTTCGTCACAACATCCTTTGACAAGCTGGCCCAGCACTGATTACTTTCAATGCAAGGAAAATACCTGGTTTAGGCTTTTGTTGCTGTTTAGACAAAGAGTTACCTATATAATAGCTTTGCCAATTATTTGCTAGATTTAACATACTGTGTGGTGTCTGATATCTTTAATCTTTGTAGATTAATTTTTAGTCTGTATTTAGGAGCTTTCCCTTTTTATTTCAGAAACTAAGTAAAACTATTTTAGCACTTGTACCATGTGTTTTCCAGACTCAAAAACAAGTTTTGTGGTTCTTTTCCAAACCTTTCTGAGTTTTTAATAAACTTCTTAGAGGATCAATATTCAAGACTGGTCTCAGACAGACCATATTTGATAATTTACCATTAATTCAGCTGACCAATAATTAGCTCATCTTTTACTTTCATGCAAAACAGAGATATTCACATTAATGATTCTACACAGAAATAAAGACAAGGTTTTATTAGAGGAGCTCTTTAGAAAGTCTTTGGCAGTTTTGTTTTTTCATTTGAAAAAACCATATTATATTCCGTTCTGTTGTGAGAATATGCATTAGTAGAAGTGTACCACCTCCCGTGGTTTCATTCATCTTAAATTAACCTACTATAAAAAAGGAAATAACATATTGGATTAGGAGTACTACTTTAGGACTGTTCCATTTGGATTTTGGGTTATCAAATTAAGTTTTAGAAAAAAATTACTTGCAATTTCTTTTTTTTATTTTTGGGGGGAGAGGGCTTTTTCTATTATAATTGAAGAAAAATAATTAAACTTTTTTTTTTTGTTATCATGGTATTGTTTTCCATTGTATAAAATATGATGGTCTTGGTAACCACGTACACAGTTATTTGAATCCAGTTGAAGCTGATTAGAGTCTTGACCCCAGCCTGTTTCTTGGGGGTGAGCTGTAAATGACAAGTGATTCAAGACCTTGAGCACTGCCCTTGCTGTGAAGATACAAGGTGAAAAACATCCCCTCCCCGCCCCGTCCATCAGATAGCTTGTCAGTATCAGGTCTTTTCTTAAATAATCACTGAAGGGAATGATTACCTCTCTACAAGTCAACCACTGGTTCAGCCTGACCTGGTTTGGACTCATCCATTTTTCAGCAGCAGACATGCCTGTGAGGGGCTATCCTAGTGAATGGCAAAATTCAACAAGTAGTGAATCAATCTCATCTGTAGCTGTGTTTTGTAGTGCCATAATCTTAAGGACAGATCACTGTTATTGGGTCCTTGTGCTTATGAAAGAAATACATCTTTTCTAGTCCTGTGACATCTTACTTTAAAGTTGAGGGAAGTGTGTGCAACAGTGCCACAGAACTGAAATGCTTGGTATTCCTCCGCGCTGTGATCTGTTGGGAGTTAAATCCTCAAAAATATCTTCAACATATATAGAAATGCAGGGATTTTCCTGGCTTGATAGAAGCTGAGAGCGTTCCTCTCTAATTGAAAAATAGAATCATATATATATATCATATATAATCATATAATGTTAGGGCTAGAAGGAACCTTAAAGATCATCTAGTCCCAAATCCCGTGCAGTGTGCAGGGACACCTCCCACTAGAGCTGGTTGTTTAAGGCCTTACCCCTCCTGACTCAAAACACTGCAAGGTTTGGCACATCCACAGTCTCTCTGGGCACCCTGTTCCAGTATCTCACCACCCTCCCAGTAAAAAACTTCTTCCTAATATCTAACCTAAATTTCCCCTCTTTCAGTTTGTACCCATTACTCTTTGTTCTATCACAACAGTTCCTGATGAACAGTCTCTCTTTGCTTTCTCTTTAGGAACCCTTGTATTTGGGTAGAATTCAATGTGGGTATTTTTGGTCTGTGTTTGGCCCAGCCACCTGTGAGAAGCTGGGTTTTCTTGTGCCAAGTTATGGGAAAACAGTCTGATAAAGATGGTCTATAGCCTTGAGAGAGAGATTTCTGTGTAAACTAAAATTAATTGGTCTCTCATGATTGGCGGATTGGCCTTCCACGGGCACTTGAAGGAGAAAGGGAGGAGGAGGAGGATGAAGTAAACCCCCAGACTCAATTAAGGGAGACCCTCTGAAATGGACTGCACAGGTGCGGAGAGACTCACGCAAGCGCAGAGAAGTACCAATTATGTAACATTAGGGGCCGTGCCAAATACCTTTGCCTGGGCGGCCCTGGCCACGTCGCTCAGGTAAACATCATTTGGCCAAGTAGATAAAAGGCAGCTGGCTCATGTTTTGGGGCTCGCTCGCTTCATGTGACAGGGCAAGGTTGCCTTGGCAGGGATGCCCACCGTCACCTGTGAGCCAGCTGACCCTTGAGGATGCAGCCACTGCTAGGGAGGTCTCGGCATTCCAGGGGTCGGTGAGACAACTCCATGGGGGGCACCTGGGCAATTTGGGTGTTTGCACCTGAGGGCTTATTTTCTCCTCTCTCTCTCTATTTGGTTTCTTTCCTGTTTACTTGGCCACCTCTGGTAATAAAACTGCTGTTTGGGTTAAGTTTTCTGTGGTGTCTCAGTTTCGGCTTCCACATCCCTTCGGACCCCTATTTTTCCCTGGAACACCCCTTCAGATACTGGAAGGTTGCCATGGAGTTTCCACACGACCTTCTCCAGGCTGAACAGCCCCAACTTGTCTTCCTTATGGAGGTACTCCAGTCCTCTTACCAACTTTCTGACTCTCCTCTGGACTTGCTCCAACAGTTCCATGTCATTATTTTGGGGGCATCAGAACTGTATGCCTTCATGAAGATTGTACCATTATACCTCACTTAACATTGATAGTGCAAAGGTCCATTCCGTCCTACCTTCCACTCTTGTCTGTTTATTAACCCCTTTCTGTTTATTTTTTCCCCACACTCTCATGACATCTTGAGCTCATGACTCCTAATGATTCCAGAGCCACTCTACATCCACCTGTAATTTCCATTGATATTTCAGAATACAAAACATTTTCACTTGTATTCAGGAGTCAATTTCTGAATTTCCATTGTGACGCCTCTAGGACAGCCACCCATGTCAAGAGCAGCAGAAAAGGGGTATGTTAATACTATACAGTAAACAAACACTATAAATCTTTCATGTTTGTACAAAAGGGTAGGAGTAATGTCAGACTCTAAGAAAATTGTCATCCATGTCCTTGGGTGTATGTGATTATTATTTCTTTTTCTTCTCCACCACTTATCCTAGTTCTTTCCTGGGATGCTTACACAAGCATGAAGTTAATGTTCCAGTGCTAGGAACCAAATACCCACTCACTTCAGGAGGCAGGACATTTACAGCAGACATTTTAGATGTCAAACAGCATCCACCTTGAGCCTAAAGAGGACAAATATTTATATTTTTATTTTTGTTAATCATTACAAATCCGTTTCTTGATGATTTATTTGGTTTTAATATATTAACTTCTCGCATACTATATATTGTACTATAGGTTTAGGAAATGTGTTGTACTGTAAGTTTAGGAAGTATCTTCACTTTATGATGTCTTATCATTTGATCCTTCTATGCCTTACCTTCACCAGTGTCCTGGTAGTATGACCCAGGTGAAACGGTTAACAGTTTCCTGGTGAAGGGCAGAAAGAGCTCTCTATACTATTATTAGTACAGTGTTGGTAAGTAATATTGCTTCATTACTGTTACTAGTACGATTGTTTCCTGAACTTTCCCACAGCTAGATTCCATCTGTCTTGGAACAGCTTTCAAATCTGAAAGTTCCTAAAACATCTAGATGGTATCAAGGTCATAATGGCTTAACTAGTTTTATAGAATCATAGAATCATTATATTTAGAGAAGACCTTCAAGATCATTGAGTCCAGTCTTTGACCAAACACCACCATATCAGCTAAACCATAGTATTAAGTGCCACATCCAGTTATTTCTGGAACACTTCCAGCAATGGTAACTCCACCGCTTCCATGGGCAGCCCATTCCAATCCTTGACAGCCCTTTGGAGAAGAAATTCTCCCTTACAGGGTTGTACTGCAGTATGTTCCAAGGTTACACTCTACTACCTGCAGTGAATTTGTGTCCTGACAATCACTTTAAAGAGGAAAGAAGCTTATTCAGCAGCAAATGGAAGACACAAGTAAGCAGGTAAAAGGTTTTTACTCTCAAACCTCTGAAAGTGTAATTGAGATTCAGCCAGAAGTCTACCGATGTGTAAAAAGCAGATGGATTTAGGAACACAGCTTGCTAAATCACTGTCCAGTATTAATCCATTAGTTTATGGCTGTCTGCTTGATGTGGCAAAGACATTAACAATATAGGTAATGACATCCATAATCCATTTGGGAATACTTTTATCTACATTCCAAATAGTTAGATTTGACACAATGGCTTTGTATACTCACTGCTCAGAGCAACTAACTTGGAGTGAGATATGCATTTTCAAATGCTGTTTTCCTCTGAGCTTCTTTTGTGTTTTATCATTTACTGCAATTTACAGTTGTTTTGTTTAAGTCTATGGGCATTGATGTTTTTCTTGTGCTTTCCTTTGAGATCATAGCTCTGTAATGTAAATCTTGATGGTTTTTACCTTACATCACATCTGTACTGGCAGCCCAGTTTAAACAACACTTCTATAGCCAGAGTTAACAGTTTTCAAATCCCAGTCACCAGTTCAACTCACATGTCTACAGCCTTTTGCAATGCCAGTTATGGTTCAAGCACAAATCATTCTCCAATACAGGGTTTCATTAGTTTTATTCTTGTGGTGACTTCAGACAATTTTATCTGCTGTATTTTTGCAGCTACAGTCACATGAATATGATCACTGGACACCTTAGAGTATGTCCAGGATACTCCAAACAAGTATTAGAAAGGACAGACATTGAATTCAGTTGGGCTTTGAGTGAACAAAACAATTATACTCAAAATTATTAGGTATTTGGGTCGCTTCAAAGGACCATCTTGTCTGGGAGCCTGTCTCTGACCATGGTGTACACAGCTCAGAGAAGCAATGTATGCCAGTCTTACTAATTCTCCAGGCTCATCTTAAGTGTTGGTGTTACATTTGCTGCCTTTTTTTTGCTACATTTGTCTGCATAAGAAACATGCTATAGACAGTATAGATTTTGTAATTTTGTACTAGAGTTCCCACTACATCATCAATTAAAGGAGTATAATCCTGCTTGCTATAATTTGCTACAAGTTTTACTGTTATAGTACCTTTTTTACTGATGCTTCATTTGAATTCAGACAGTGTCTTCCTTGAATACGCAATCTATCTCATCATGAAGTAGCTACTTCAGCATAGGATTCTGTTCTGAATTATTCTAACTATTTGTAAAAGTGTTCTCTTTAAAATGTGCCATGTGTCCTCCATCAGTGCAAAGCAACAGTAGAGGTACCAGGAAAACACGGTGCTGACGTGACAAACCAAAAGTGAAGGCGGAATGTACTAACAAGCCGATCCGTGCCATGGGGTCTCTGCATTCCATTTCTCACAAATGCCCTCCGCCATCCAGCAGAGATGCTGCACTACCACAATCTGCGTGCAGCTAGCACGTATCTTTTACTTCTCTGGATTGGATCTTCTTTGGTTTTTTTGGCCAGTATTTTAAAACAGCAGCAGTAGTGTTATTTGTTGTCAGTATTTACACTGGGATTAATTATTTTTTGTTGGAACAGCTCAGAACTGTTCTCCAAAGCAGAATCTGAGAGGAATTTATAACTGCCCACACTTTTCTAAATGTAAAAATGTATGCAGTTCTCATGTTGGCTTTTTGGAGTCTTTAGCAGATCACCTGGGACAGTGGGACTAAAACAGCTGCAATAGTCAATTATTTCTGATAGGAAGCATTTTCTTTGTGATAGGAGAAAATACTGGTAGGTTTGTCCCCAAAGGAATTTGTATCAGCAAATTCTGACATTGTGATTTCCCAACAAATTGTTACGCACTGTAATAGGATCTGCTGTGCTCTTACATGTAACAGTCTTACACATGGAAATTCTTTGGAAAGCATCTTCCTTTTTTATCTGATTACAACCCTTTAGCTGGTTAGTTGCTTTCTTTAAAGGGGCTCAAAGGCAGGGCTTTGAATTAAAGAAGTTAATAGAGCCAAACTGGAGATCCTTGGCAGATTGTCTGTGGAACAGGGTGGTCTTAGGAGCAGCAGATAGCCAGCAGCTCTGACTTAGTAGCAGCGTTAAAATAAATAAAACCAGGACTTGCCCTAGAATTTCATAGCTGTAAGCAGCCTTTCTGACAAACAAATACATCTCCACTGATGTTCAGTTGCTGGCAGTTCTATGTTAGAAAGAAGGAGTCTATATAGGCCATATGAAAAGGCTACAAAAAATTAAGCAAAAACTAGTTATAATTTTGAACTTAGCAGTGTGTCTTCAGACTTTACAATTCTAATTAAAATCCCAATACATGTGACTGTTATTTAAAGTTAATGTAGTTTTCATAGATTTCATAGTAAATTTTTACTTACTGCAAAAAATACTCATAAGAGCTCCACTGTTTGCCGCAGTACTTTAATTCCAGTATATCCATATAGAAGTAATTTCTCAGTCATTGTAAGAAAAAGGAGAGCTTTTTCCTAGTGTTCTTTGCAAGGGATGTATAATGAATAATAAAGAGATTGCTTTATAAAGGAATTTGCTTTAGAGCCTAACATGTAATTATCCATTACAGAAATTGAAATGCAGTTTCTGGACTGCATATGTCAGTCCTCCTCTGTTACCCAACAATCACATTTGGTTTTTAATTGCTAATTTTCTTCTGTTATTCTCTTGGAGCAGCCATTATATTTCTTCTTCACATCATCTCATTTTGAGCCTTTTTCTAACTGAAAGCACAGATGATTTTTTCAGCAGTTTAGTCTAACTAATAATTAGCATTTTTCTTGTTTATACAGCTTTATGAAGATTAAACAAGGTTGTACAGCAAAACAGGTTGTAACCTGTCTCTTATTTTCATGGTCACTGTAACTGAAAAGATATCTTTGGCTTTCTAGCCATTTTTTTCAGTTGCATGTATCATGCAGATTGGCCCCTTCCAATGTGATCTCTGCGGTACAGAACAATTTGAGTTCTAAATAATACATTTATTAGTACCTTCAGATAAAAATTTATATTTTGGACTTACTGTATGTAATTAAAACAAGCATAGCATTTTTTCCTCTTTCTTAAATGTTTCTGTTGTAGGCTGCAGGAAGTGTTGCTGTGTTCTCAGGAGCATTAATAGCACTGGTCTGAAGTTGGGAATTCCTTCAGTATTTGTTCTTATTAAGCTGGAATTATTTTGTGTATCTAGGGAGGACAGTATGGAGAGAGAAAAGTAAGAAACTGGGAGGCAGAAAAGCAGACATTTCAGTCATTAATTTTCTACAACCAAATGCATATTTTCTAAGTAAAAGGAGAAGTTAAGCATTAAGTCCTTAGGTAAATTTCGCCGGATACTCGGTATATCCTGGGATTATTTCCCCACTGTGCTTTAATAGTGATTCCAAGTTTAAAACTAAAAGCAATGTAACCAGTTTGAGATTGCATCTGAAAGGAGAATAGCATGTGATTTAACATGACAGCATGATATACTGGAATGTCAAAATGCATCCTAGGGAAAATCATACTTTGCTAAGCACAAGGGTTTGTACCTGTCTTGTCAGAACAGAGAAAACTACACAGAAGAGAGAGACCTGATCATTTAAAAGAAATTGCAGATAACAGTCCCAAAGTTTAAATGCATACATGCTAATTCTTCATGCATCTTTCAATATAGAAAGATTTCTAGATGTTATAGATAATATTTTCCTTTCTTTGTTAATCTTACACATTCAATACTGATTTCTAGGCAAACATATATTTCAGTGCAAATAAAAGAAAAACCTCTGTGCATGGTGCTTCAGAGAAACTTTTTTTGTTTTTTAATAAAGCCATTCAATATTCACTTGAGGAAAAAAAGTGATGTTACAAATATTATAGATATTTTGTAGTTGTTTTGTAGGAGATATGAAATTGGTTAAAATTATTGGCTGTTAAAGCTGTTCAATATAGTATTTGTCAAGTTGAGATCTTTATACATTGATTCCTAATGTTTAAGATGTGTATTTACTACTGTAGTGTCTGCATTTGCTAAATTAAATATATTTCATCAAAAGACAAAGTAAAGCATGATTATAGTTCATGTCGGTTTGAGATTTTGTTCTTCATTCCAGAAATAATGCATTTCTATTTTTAAGCTATAGTCTGCAGCAAGAACTATTCTACTGAGTCTAGAAAAAATACTGTCTCGGGGGCCACTGAGTCATATAAAGAAAAACCTGTACCATTAGTTACTAGTATGCTGTTCTCCACTGGTCTTTTATGTGGGGTATTTTACTCAATAATTCAGAAAGGGCAGCTTAAAGCTTAACGCAGTGTATCTTTCATATGGGTTTGGATGAAGCTGAAGGAAATTGTTACTGAAAACTGGAAACATGCAAAGAAATTGGAGGTGCTTCTTTTAATTGAAGAAAGTTGCTGGTTTGGAAAGGATTGTCAACAGTCATATGGAAGGAAAAGGTGGAAAGGAAAAGGCGACTGCACGAACACAGTGCTTGTGCCCTTTTCAGTTCAAAAGTTCAAAATTTTAGAAAGAAGTGAGCAAGACAATAATGCCTTGCTCACAGGCTGTCTGCCTTGCTATTTTTAGGTAGTTTAGCAGGGAGCTCTGTATGCCTCTGTATAGAGATGGTCCCAACAAAAACAACCCTTATTGTTTTCAAGAATGTTTTGAAAACACCCAATATTACCTCAGATACCTTATGATGTTTATTATGTTTTCCTGATTTTTTTTCAAATTTAGATTAGTTTTTCAAGAAGAGCTGCCCAAAGGTCAATTTTACTTTTTAATAATTTTATTATTATTAAAATCTGTGTTTGGTCATCCAAATGTGGAATCTAAAATAAAATGCAGTAACAATGCATAACTATTGGTTGTTAGCTTTTGTTCTTCTTCATATTGAAGGTTTAAGTATGGAATTGATGATTTTAACTTGGTGGTGAAGTCAGCTTTATGTAATATTGCATAATGGGTGTAATACAAAACAAGGAAAATACAGGGAGGTTCCTGCATAGGTTAATAATGAAGGCTTTAAAAGAACATCATAACAATAAATGGTTTAGAATTCAGTTTATTGAAAAGTGGATGTTTGTCTTACTTTCCCTTCTTATTAAAAAGTGTGTGAAATCATGCATGCATGTTTTTGCCTCTCTTTAATGTTAACAGTAGATAAGCACGTTCCACATGACTTATTTAGGTTTAATTTGATGGGGTTTTTCTATGGTGTACCAATTTTCTGATACACAATTTTCCATTAAAGGTTTTAACACTATCCACTCTTATTTGAATGTTGAACTCACTTTACAGAGACAATACAAAATATATATGTATGTTTGATATATAAACCACAGCATTTGTTTTGTACTATCTAGAAACCAATCACAGGAGTGAACATTCAGCTCTGCACATCCAGCTTTGGATTTGAGCCAAATGTTGATTATCTGTTAATCAAATAAACCTGAATCTATCACATGGCACATGAAAAGGGCTATTTTTATATTCCATCTCAGTCGACGTTAAGGTAGAATTAAAATTTGAGAGATTAACTGCTAGAAAGCTGAACTGGAATAATATTTTAGTTGTACAGGATTTGAGGTTTTGCTGTTTATAGAGAGCATTGGTTTACTAAGTTTTAATTTTTCCATTCTTTTACCTTTACTCATAACAGAATCAATGAAGTATCTACTATGATAGATGACTCAGAAAAATATAGCCAAATACACAGTGCTGTGCTGGACAAACATTACTTTTCACAAATTGGATGGATGACTCAGGTTTCCTCTTGCTCCTTTGAAAACTGAATCTGGATCTCACCCAATTTCCCTTCAGATGAACAGACTGATATAACTTTCTTTCACTTTTGTGATAATCATGTAAGTGATGATTCTCACTATATTCTAAGGTGATTCTCACCAACAAAATGAAAACAGTGTTTTATTGGAAAAATCATATTTTGTACCAATATGTCTGAAATGCAGTCTGAACTTCTCTAGATTGAGTAACAAATTAAGAGACGTGCAAGAAAAAATTTTTAGGAGATTAAACAGATTTAATACTTTTTGATTCTCTTTAACATCTGTAAATAAATTAAAAAATAGTCATCATAAGAAAAGGGGAGAAAACTCTTGATTTTTCAGAAATCTTAACTCACTGGTAGCTCTCACGTACTCCTAAAAGTCAGACTCTGTCTTTGACCATGAACTTTTTCTTATGATGTATTTTCTCTAAAAGCACTTTTAGTACTACTAAATTTCTTGTAACTGGTAGAGTACTGTGGACCATATAATGATTTTACATTAGAGAGATGCTGTGTATCTATTTTTATTGTGCTTGTGTTTGGTCTGCATCAAAAATTTTAGCTAGCTTCCAAGTGAAAAGAAAGGAGAAGGCAAAGCAAAATAAATAAAACATCCTGAGCCATGCAGTTTCAGCTCCAGTCCAGGTAATATTGCCAAATTGGCAGGATATGTACAATCTGTCATCTGTCAAGCTGTTACATTTTGTGACCAGCAATTCATTGTTAGCCATCTGTTTAAATCTTTTTCACATCCTGTGGTTGTATTTGTTTCATATTTAATTTTAAAATATGTTAACAAAATGTTACTGACCTAATGTGCATTAGAGTAAATGAATAGATGAATCCATATAGTTCTGGGCTAGGAAGTTTTTACAACTGTGTCCTTGACCCATAGCATATTTGACAGTGACTAATTAGGCAGATCTATTAGCCACAGAATCTCTTTACAGAAAATCCATGGAATTGAAATGATCAGCCTCCCCAGCTGTGTACCTAATAACTTTTTAGTGTATGTGGGTCAAATTCTAAAGAAATACATAGGTTATACTTGCATCACTGTGAACAATTTATCTCTATGCACAATATTTTATAAGGCATTATGTCATTCAAACTTCATCTGAGCCAAAGTTTCTCAAAGCTCAAGGAAATTTGCTTCTGATAGAACTTTCTCTACCTAGTCATTGGAATTAGAATGTTTAGAGGTTTGATCTGCTTTTAGAAATGTGATTATAACTCTAAGCCTAATTTTAAGCTAGTGTAGTTAAATCTTTTAAACAATTTTCTTCCTGGTGAATAATAACAATAAATAATAAATAAGTAAAATTGCCTTCTCAGTGGTTGATCTGGTACGTGCACTGAGTAGTGCTCAGCTGTGCAGTGTGTGCTTCTGTGGGCAACAGCTGAAGAAGCTCATGAGTAAAACAAGAAGACAAGCAAAGTGCAAAATCCTTTATGAACATCTGACTGCTGCCTTAAATATTTGAATTGTGCTCTTTGACTATCAGGAAGAAGAGAAAATATGCATGCATTCATGACTTGCATTTCATCTCTGGTTTTGACTCTGCATTTCAATATAGTATTGCACTTTTTAAAAAACCAAAACCAAATGGCACTCAGCAGTTAATGTTTATGCAGTGACTTCCTTACAGGTGTACAGGAACTAAAGATTAAGAGTTAAATATCAAAATGTATGACAAGTCCATGGGATATTTAAAAGCTAAACTTAATTCCAGATATTCTGAAGATCCTGTAACTAAAGTAGATTAACGATTTTTGAATTGGAGACAAGATCATAAACCCTTACAGGTCATTGTGAGGTCACTATTTTTTCAATGTATCATTTGGGCATATTGGAAAAGGTATATTAGGAACTGATAATTGTATTAGTTTTGGGAGGTAAGACTTTACGAAGGGTTAGAACCCATAACTTTTAGTGAGTTTTTAATGTTTTAGTGCTTCTGTGTATGCACATGTCCCTTATTAGCCATTAATTTATAATTTTTTTCTTTGTCTGGATATGCCAACCACAAGCCAGTTATAAGTAAATTATGGCAACCCACGTAATCTGTTTTGAAGGCAGTAATTGCAGCACAGAAAGCCTTGAGGAATAGGGACTGACTCTTCCATCCTGGCATCTCATGTTTTTAATAGTAAAGCATACACTTCTCCCGTTAATACAGTTTGGAAGAGGGAAATAGTACTATTAGAAGTTCATAGTATTTTCTTAATCATCCTTTAAAAAGAAAAAAAAATATGTTTTTGAGGTTTTTTTAATTATTCTTTAGTTACAATAGTAGCATGATACTGAATTGAAAATGAGGATTAAGTGTGGGCAGTAAAACTTCCAATAATTTTTGAGTTAGGAATATACTTTCCTTGCTTGACTCATCCCTGGTCCTTATATATTTGTTGAATAGCCTGAATTTCCTGGGTATGGGTAAGGAATGTAAGATTGAGTCATTTTCTTACCGGTGGCTTTCTTTTTATGAGCTACTCTAGACACAGTGATCATTAAATTGGAGAAGCAAATATAAGAGTGCTTACAGAAGACTCATCTGCCTCTTCCAGAGCCGGTGAAAAGTCACATACCTGGTAATGTGTGACTGACTTCTGATGAGTCCGTCAGAAGAAAGAAAATCATATGTAGGTGTATCAAGACATAGTCTTGGCAAGACAGACTGGCTGAATGCAGCCCGGTTTTGTTTTGTTTAAATGCCATGTCAAGTGTCATCCTCTCACGTGTGTATGGTGAAGCATGAAGCTGTACATTGAAACTCTGACGTGCTAGTGTTTCATCTCAACAATTTGTACAACTTGCTTTCCCTGAAGGTGTTAATTTGGGAATTAATCCCTGAATGTGTCTGTGTTCTGCAGCAAAACTAAAACAGAACAATATGATTTGTTTCCTCGTTTCTCACTTCATACTTGAAATTTTAGCTGTGACATCTGTATGTAAAACTGCCTTTCCTCAACTAGCTCTAAGGAAGTTACTATTTCTACTCTTTTGAAAAGAAGTTCACTTTGACTTTTTCAGATATTATCAAATTTTTCTGCTTTGTTCTCTTAAAGTCATCTCTCTGATCTGTAACATCTACTCATATTGCAGCTCCCTGCTTTGCTTGTCTCATTTTTTTCCTATATTCATTCTGTATTTCTCTTCCTCCTCACCAATTCTTTTGTTTCGTTCTCCAAACTTTAAAATTGCCCATGTGTTTGCAACATCAAGTATTTTCACACCAAGCATTTTCTTTAGTTCAAAGAGGTGAATGTTCAAACTTTTAAATTCTGCTTGTTATATGCAACTGGCTATACCATTGGTCTCATTCCTTATACTCACTTTATTGATATCCACCTGTAGCTTTTATAACTACTTGTCTTAGTGCAGGAAGTTTTTGATTCCATACAGTCCCTCCACCCACAATAGTTTGTGTCACTGGGGCTTCAGTTGTCAACATTGCCTTATGGCTGGTAAAGATAGGCTTTTGCTTAAAGCATGTTAGATATTGCAAACACTATCCTAGTGGCAAATATAGATAAATAAAATTAGCTAGCTAAGTGGCTGACCTCCAGTAGATGAACTATTGCTAATCAATTAAAATTGTTTGTGACTAGGGAATTTTTCAATAGAGTCTAAAGCAAGGATATTGCTCCATTTATTCTGACCTTGATCTCCGCTGTGTTTTATGTTTTGTTTCCTGGACATTAGTTACAAGTTAACATTCATTTGTCCTTCTTCATGCTGTTAAAGCATTCATTTGATTCTGATGGAGTTTAGATAAAATGTCCCATTTATTTACTGACAAGTCAAAAACACATGTGTACTCTGTACTGAAGTGTGTAGACACCAGTGCATATCTGAGTGCTTTGAGACCCCTCTAAGTTGTAATCGCCTCAGAATATTCAAATATGCTGGACCATAATGTCCAGCATATATGAATTGCGAAGTTCTTACGGGATTGTATGGTATGCTGGCACTTTTATTTTACAGTTTAAACTCCAAGAAGCTTGAACTTTCTGAGCATTAATTCCCTTTTCGCACACTTATGTAATTGTTAATGCTTTAAAACAAAAAAAAGGAAGTTCTGTTTTAATAGTATTGATTAGTGATTGATTTGTGACTTTTGTACAATATCAGTTGAAATTAGTTTTTAATATTCTTGCTAAAATTATTCATAGTTACTTATGGAGTTTCTCATGGATGAGGAAGGCAAAGATTTTTAAATTATATCGGACACTACTGGTCTATCTCCTCCTTTCAAGGAGCTTCTTTCGTACTTAAGCTTTGCTGCAATTATTTGACCTAAGAGATATGGATTTAATTTGGTAAATAGGATCCTGGATTGAATCAGCTTTCTTTGGAGACTGTTTCAAATCATTTTATTGCTATTGACTTGTTCGTTAAGTTCTAACGTGTTTTTCACGCTTTTCATTATTAGACTGATCAGTTCAAAGTGTGTTTCTGCCCGCTTGGCAGTTGTATGACCTGATAGAGTACCTCATATGCAGATAAATAGAAAACTGTTGCTAAGTGAAGCTGAAATTGCATTTCTTTCTGAGGTCTTCCAGAAAAAACTTAACATGCATGTTCTGTAGCATCAACATTTTTATAGAACACTGAACTAACTGTGAGTTCGCTGCCAGGCTGACACAAGTGCATTCAGTGACTGTGTGCAGGACTGTAATGTGTCCAACAGTCATGGATGGTCAGAGCCACTTTTCATGCTCCAGACGGCATACCAGTCTTTATAGAACATAGGAATATTATCTTGAATTTGTACAAAGGTAAAAATTCTTCCCAGATCAAAAAGACAGTGTCCTGAGAAACTCAAATATACACAGCTCTAGTGTACAGGAAGCCATGCAAATAGAAGAAATTCAAGATGGTATATGTTTTGGGTGAATGTTGTTATAAATTGAGCAGGCAGATGACCAATTAGCCAAGTCCAATCAGAATTTATTAAATTGATAGCAAGCGACAGCAAGCAAAATGCAGTGCTGGGCTCCCACCTGAAGCAACCTGCTTCCAAATGTGGCGGGGCACCCAACGGTTTGCGCCCTGCCCTTTTGTACCCCTCAGTTCTGCCTCAGTTTCTCCAGTTGGGGCTTGGCTCCCTTCAAGTTCTCCAACCACAGCTTGCTCCTGTTCCTGCTGTGATCCTGTTGCCATGGGGGATGTCTTCTTCTTCTTCCCTCATGGATGAGGTTCAAAAATGCCAAGTCATGGTGGCTTGTGGCCTTTATGGCTTCATTATTATTATAGCTTATATTCCATATGTTATTCAGGGCTTTTAACAACTTGGATTAATACAGCAAGGTAAGAATTCATTACAATGCTTTACAGAACTCCAGTAAACCTTTATCAACTTGATATAGATTAAAACTTATCTTTAAAGATTCATTTATTACAATATTTTCTCTTTCCCTTTTTGTAAAACCACAGGTCATGTAGTATCAGCAGGCTTTAATAACATTTAATAACAGATATAACCTTTAACCCTCTTACAGTAAGGATTTTAGTGAACAAACACTTCATTTATCTATAACAAATGTGAAATACAACCAGAAATGTCTTCCACCAAAAACCTGTAGAGGTAACTTTATGCTCCTAAAATCATTTCATTACCAGTCACTAAAAGCTTTTCCTTTTGTACTTAGTCTAAACAAAAGATCTTTGGTTTGGCAGTTTGCTTTTGTACAGTCCAGGCCACTGTGCCTTCTTTACACCGCTAGTAAGAATGCCACCATAGCTATTTGGTTTGTTTTACTACAAATTTCAGGTGAAATAAATTTAGGGCTGTCCCTACTGAAGCACAGATGAGCCAAACTGGCATGGTCTGTTCAACAGATGAAATAATGGGTGACTTTGAGATCTCTGAAATAATGGAATTGCCACATTATTTTAGCCCTCTGAGATAATTACACACATGATCCATTTACACTGCTGCACCATTTCTTCATCCTTAAGATGTTAGGGCTCACTTCAGCTGCCAATTGAACCATACAAAGGCTTCAATTAGAGATGCTCTACAGTTACCAGATGTTATTTTCCTCTTCCTACTATGAGCAAGTACATTGTGACAGCTTGCTCTTTTATATTTTTTTCAATTTATTGACTGTTTCTTGTTTTCATTGGATCTTTTGCTCCCTCTGGACCTTGAATACTTCTCTTTATTTTTATATATGTATGCTCTGGGTAAAGGCAATATGAATAATAAAAACAAGGGCTGAAAGTGATCACATTTCTTTGAATATTGAAACAGCTGACCATGTGTGCTGTGCTTCAGGAGCAGAACTTCCTGAGTTACACCTTTAGAATGGAAGCTCTCCCCCAGATGACTTAAAAGCTTCACAAACTGAAAATTTGCATATGCATTTTTTATGTAGTTATTCAGTTGAAACCAATATATCAAAATTATATATATATACACCAAAAAAGTATTGAATTTTTACATAACCTTTTGTCCTAGAAAAATGGGGCTCACAGTTTATAAAAATCAGAGAATCATAGAACTGTTTTAGTTAGAAAGACCCTCTGAAGATCATCTTGTCTAACCTACTGCTTGAAACTGGACCAACTTCTTAAAGAGTTGTTCAACTGAGGTCTGAGTATGTCCAAACCCCTCTAGGCAACCAACCTGTCTCTGTGTCAGAGCAGCCTAATAGTGGGCAATTTTTTCCTTCCATGTGATCAGAATTTTCCTTGTTACCACTTGTTCTGTCTCGGCTTGCTTCCAAGAGCCTGCCTTCCTCTTCTCTCCAGCCATCCACTAGGCATCAGCTACACTCTCCTTTACCTTCTTTGCTTCAGGCTGAAAAAAGCTTTCAGCTTCTCCTTAGCTTAGCTTTGGAAACTTGCCATCCAGTTACACAGACTGCTGTATATCCAGTTTGCTTTCAGAGGTCCCTAGCTTTCCTCAGGACTACACATCCTCTGCCTTGAGCTGTCCTGTGCTTTGGCCCTGGCCCCAGGGACCAGAGAGGCCACTGAGCAGATGTGATCAGGAGACATAGAAGGTATTGAGTAACTCAGACTTTCACCTGAAAAGGTTCGGGATTACCACAAAGATCAATTTTATGGTCAGAAATCATAAAGATTGAGTCAATTTGCTTTATAGGCATTAAATATTCTTTACAACATTCTTATAAAGTGGAAGCAGAATTAATGACTTTGATCTGAATGCAGAGAAATAAAAGATTTTGAATCAAGTTCTCCAAATGAAGATAATATTTAGAAAGCCAGCCTTATTTTATAGGCAGCCTTGTTCATCAATGACTTTCTATTCAGCTTAATGGAAGAAGAATCAATACTTAAATGTGTTTCTAATGTGATGATTTGTGAATTCTGATATAGGTAAAAAAAAAATAGCATGGTTTTGTGTGTATCACTCCCATATATTGCGCACTTACCTCTGCACTGCAGAAAAAGGTGAGTTCCCACAAATGCCGGAATTTTGCAAGTGGGTTTGTTAAAGCTGACGTCAAAAGGGTAAACCTGCACTGCACAACAGTTCTCCTGTACAACAATGGCCTTGAAGGTCATGTTTTCAACATACTTGTGATTGTGGGAACTCTCCTTTGTCAAGAAGTCATCAATTAGTTGTTTTACTGTAGCTTTGCTGCACTGATTTGTGCCACCTGAGGGTCTGACTCCCACAAAACTCAGAAGGATTTCAATTTCAAAAGGAATTGTTTTATCAACTGATGCTTTTTGACAAAATTACACTAATCTCACTTGCATTGTATTCTTTCTAGAGGTACTATAATCCACATAAAAACTGAAGCTGTAACAGGTATGAACACAGTGGATGCTTGAATAGTTTTCTGATTGGTATTGATTACTAAATCCCCTATTGTTTGATCCCCACTCTGCCATTAACTGGCATCTATTATCTTTGTGGTTTTGAAATGTTTTCAGTGTGTCAGCTACTGACCTCAGAAACACAGTTGCTGAGAACTGGTATTTTCTGCAGGACAAAATAAGAGTAATAGAAGCTGGTTTGGTTTCACAGAGTTAATTCTGCAGCATCAAGGGTCTCTCTTAAATCTTCCAGATGCTTATAGTCAAAGAAAAATAATTGGAGAAATGCAGACATCCGGAATAGAGGTGATTCCTGCATCACTGTGTTCAATCAAATATACTTCCCAGAA
Source organism: Campylorhamphus procurvoides (assembly GCA_013396655.1). Lineage (NCBI taxonomy): Eukaryota > Metazoa > Chordata > Aves > Passeriformes > Dendrocolaptidae > Campylorhamphus > Campylorhamphus procurvoides. The sequence goes on along the minus strand of WBMV01009009.1, from coordinate 164,989 downwards.
CATAATTAATTTTCCAACCATTTTACAAATGCTTTACTCCCTGTGTTAAAAGATGCTGTCTAATGTGTCTGTATCCTGTAGGAAAAAGTTTACTGAGATTTTTCAAAGGTCACTTTACAATGTGCATATAAAGCTGCATCTGCTATGTGTAATCATGCTGCTATATGTTTACTAAGCTGAACATCACACATTTGTATGGACAGTTTTCTATTAATTACTCCAATTAGATGTAATGCAGCTATTTAGTAGCACAGTCCAAAGCTCAGGTTGCATTACTAAATGAAATTTTAATTATTATTTACACTGACTGAAGCTCATACCGATAGAATTTCACAGATTGAAATTTTAGAGCGTTATCTTGTGTTACCAGTCAAATCATTAGCGGTAATTACATGTAGAGCTTTTCTTGTCTTTTTGACAGGTCCACTGTCAAAACCAACCTGAATCCAAAGTGCAGAAGAGAGCATGAAGCTATTTAAACATTTTCTTCCCCCAGGATTCATAAAGTCATAGTATATATATATATATCTAACATACTTTTGAACAAGGTATTATCCCTATACCTGCAATGCACAGGACAGTGTATGCAGCGATGTTTGCATGCATTCTTGTAGCAGGAAAATTGTGCAGTGGTAATTAGCTTGGCTTGAGAAGAGAACAACCAACATTGAATGATTACACCTGTCAAAATGTAATCATCTACAAGAATTGTGATGGCTCCTGTGACTTCTTTAGTAGCCTTTATCCAGCTGCATATAAATATTACTTAGAGAAAATGTCATTCAAAGCATGCTGCTGACAAGGTCATTAGATTCTTCATATTATATTGTTTTGGAATTTTGGAGCAATCTTTCTTGGCTTATGATTCCAGCTGTACTACACCAAAAAAAATTAAAAAAAAGATGAAAAGAAAAAAGAAATAAAGACAAGAGGGAGAGGGGAAAGAACGACCTTTAAAACTATCTAATAGCAAGCTGCTAGAAAATGCATTCATAAAAGAATTGGATTGCACTAGTGTATCATTCTAGAATAAACATCTAAGTCTGATCTTTGTTAATCTAAAGATCTATGACAGTGAAAGCCATAGCAATTTTTAAAAGTTTTCACTTGCATCCTTCTTTTGCAGACTTCTGTTGACAATATTTGAAAGTTTAACTATATGCTCATCTCCATCTGCAAAATAACAGTTTTCTTAATATAACTTAATACACAGTTTAATACAACTGTGGCCCTAGTCACAACTCTAGTGCTAAATAGTGTGTAACAAAACCGGTTAAATTAGAGAATAAAGGAAAGGTGAAGAAACTGTCTTTGCCTCTTTCCAGGGAAATATTTCGGTAAACATTCAGTGCTCCTAGTGATGACCTACCATGTTTGACTTTAGAAAAATTCTCTCTTACGAAAACTGAGCTTTTACACCTTGGCTTTTATGCAAATGTTTCTTTTCCTAGGTGCTGGGATTTAAAGAGTGCCATCGGTGTATATGGCAATTTTTTAATCACACGCACCCATTCTTTCAATCTCTTTTCTAGGTTAAATAATAACAGTACTTTCAGTCTTTCCCGCTAGGACAAGCTTCCCAGTCCTTAAGTCTCCTAGTCTTAAATCTTGCTGTCTTCCAATCTTTCTTCAAGTTGTTGACAACTTTCTTGGAATTCATATTGCAGCTAAAATTGTATTAAATCTTAATAGAAGGATCAATTAATGTATCTGGAGCATAGACTCTCCAACCCATTGTAGAGGGGATTTTAAACAAAAAAAAAATTAGATAGTCAGCAATTACCAAAGTGTAAATTGATTTTTTTTCTTCATTAAATGAATGGTTTTCTGTCCCATCAGATTATCTTTCAGCTATACTTTCTATGATTCTCTTAACATATTTTGTACTTTCATTGACCACAATACCTGTAGCATTTATTGTCTACAGTCAGTAATTATGAAGTGTTTTATGAAATTATTTTTCATCTAATGATATGTGTAGGAACATTAAATAAAAGATAAAAAAAGCAAAAATAAATGAAGAATGTTCAACCTTGGTCTATTATGTTGTTTTTCTTCTCGGAGAACTGTGTTAGAAAGGAGAATGAAGTGGTAGCTGTGAGGACTTTCTGTAACCTTACACATTTCCATAACCTTCCACATAAACAAGCACCAGACCCACATTTCCATTCTTGTGCTGGCATCAGATGTTTCTTGTGAAGAACAAGTCATCTGTGGCAACTGGAATCATTTCAACATTAAGAACTCTTTCTCATGTTCACTCCAGTGCTTGAAATCAAATACCAACTTAATTATCAGTGACCTGCCATTCATTGAATTACTTCTGACAAGAACAAAAAGATATTTAACATGGAAATAAGTCCACTCGGACCATGAGTGTGACTTCGCTGTGTTTTACACAGGTTTAAAATGCTCCTGTCATTCTAAGCACACCTAATCCTAACCACCTCCATTTTTCATGCTATATATTTGTCCTGATCCCTGCTGAAACTGGGTAATAGAGGGTGTTGAGTGAGGAAATAAATTTCAGTTAAGGAAAAAAGAACCAAACCAAAACAAAGCATTTGTTTCTTTGCATTGCAAAGCAAGGTAGAATTGATTTGAATTCACAGTTACAGAAAAGTAACTCATAAATTTTATAAGTGCATCCCGTATCAGTGCACTGTATCATAAATTCCTCTTTGTATTAAGATTTTCCACTTGTTTTTTAATGTTTCCTGTGGAGCAGATTTGCTTCTGAGTATACTAAATGACAAAGAAAGGAATGTATGCAGGGATAACTTACACTGGCAATCTTTGTGTATTTTGTTACATTCATAAACAATTCTCTTACATGCCTATATTTAACTTTATTTTTTTTTCTTCTAGGGAAGGGTTTCTGATAAGAAAGCTCCAGCATTGTCTTTCCAAATATATATTTTTTTTTGTTCACAGATCTTATATAAAGAATTACAAACAAACTGAATTTAGTAGAAAAAAACAGCACTTTAATTATATTTTTAATTTGCATAAAATCAGTGTGGGTGGAAAAAAGCATAAATAAGTGTCTCGCTTGCTAAAATCCATTTAACTTCAGATTTTAAAAGGCTTAGCTACACTTTATTGAAAACAGTGCACTTACTATGTTTTATTTTTAGCTTCTACTATGTGCACCTGCCTGATGTAGCCAAACAAAATAATGAGAAAACCTCTTTAAAAGATAGAAATTGTTCATGTAGTTAAATTCAAAATTCATCCCTAATAAAGATTGTAAAGGAAGTCATTTGATCATGTTTCTCTAATGTGCAAATATGTGTATTTCTGGGTTGCACCCATTCTTTCTAGGGAGTGTCCTTTTGATATTCAGCCCACTGCTGAACAGCAGAATAGTTAAGTATTCATACAGATAGTCTGAACGAGTTATCACTTTTGTAACAGTTCTAAGAAATAGTTCATGGCAAGAAAACAGTACTTGGTTCATCACTGATTACAAGACAGTTCAGTTAAAGAGAACCTTGAAGTCAATGGATTTGAATGAGTGTAGGTTTTCCTTAGAAATTAAAAAGCTTGAAAAGTAATTTCTCTGGAATATTACTCTTTATAGCTTTTTAAGCTCTCCACTGCCTTTTTAGTCTTAACCTATCTGTCATATATTTCCTTTCTGAAGTTGACTTGAATTTGAAAGCTGTGAATGATAATAAATTGTTTTTCCTTTGGTGTTTTTATGGAGAGCAGAATGTTCTGGCTTTGTACTAAAGACTGAATTTATGAGACCATGACTTGGAGGAACCCTAAGGCACATTTAAAATGAATCTTACTCATTTCTCTACAATTAGAGCAGTATAATGTTTATTCTTTAGGCTATATATTAGTTCGTATCCCTCTTCAGTAGAGTGAGTAACCATGGCAATTTTGTCACGTTATAGTTTTATAGTTTTTTTTTAGGAAAAAAAACCCAAGTTAGCTAGCAAGTATTGGACTAGTTTTCTCTGTACAGCCATGTGTTCAAAGTCAGAGGCTTTAATGTTTTCTTAGATTTGTCATTCTTCTAATTAGAAGGAAACTTTCAAGTTCTGGTAGAATGTGTTCTTAATATAGAATCACTAATTTATGGCACTACAGGGGCTGCAGTATAGACAGTATTTATAGATAACATAGAAAAAACATGTAAACTGTAAGATTGCTCTTTATTGGTCTTTGCAGAGCTGTCCCTTGGAGTTTCAACAAAATAAATGAGTCACTGTTTGCCTTCTTGCAGACAGGAGGCTAAGACAAGAAAATGTACATATTGCTCTAAGCTAATTGGTAGGTGCTCATTTTAAAAGATTGTATATTTAGTCATGATAGTACAATATTTTGTACTGACCTTCAAAGTCAGTTAAGAACAATTAAAGCACCACAACAGAGATTTGAATGAAAATGAGCCTTCACCTAGCTCGAGGGAGAGAACTGCATCTCTCTGTAATTGTTTTACAGCAGAGCAGGTGGATCTGATCCGGCTCTTGCTTTGCTCAGGTTATTGCAATGCAAAGGATTTGCATAAAAACAACCTGATATTTTCCACTTTAAGGGGTACTTAGGCCAGCTCTAGGTCTAAGAGGGAAGGTTGACTGAGCTCTGACTGGGTGCCTGGGTCCTGGACTGTCCTGCAGCCTGGCTCCCATCCCAGCTGTGCGGGAGGCTGGGAACCAGCACAGGTACAGGCAGTGCAGGAACTGCGAGTCAGGCTCATCTCAAAGGCTGAGGTAGCTACAAACAGCAAGAGCAACTCGTGATCTCCAGTGTTTGGCTATTAAATGCCTCTTGAAATACACATGCTTATTATGCTAACAGCAGTATAAGACAGAAAGGCTTGCAAATGAAGTGGGTTAGTTGGAATTTAGATTAGATGCAATTTAGATTTAGACTAGTTGCAAGTTAGATGCATTTGAATTGCCCCTGGGACAGTAGGTGGCACTGTCAGTCCAACTTTAAATGAACATCTGTCTCTAACTTGAAATCTTGAAATCTGCAGCACAGAAGCCAAAAACTGGATGGAAGTGAGAGGTGAACACTTTACATCTGCTCTGTGTATACCACTGCCTGTGGAAATAGTCTAACTTTTCTCTGTTCCGTGAAATAAACTCAGGACTCTGTTTCTGAGGTAACAATTTTAGTACTTCTCATTAATTATGTATGTTTCAAGTGTTTGTTGTTGCAGCTCCGAGGCTCAGGGAAACTACTAAAGTTATTTCTTGAAAAGTTAGAAGAAAATTAGTTAAAGAGAAATCAATGATGAAAGCGTACGCTTAAATAAAAATAATAGATATTCACACCTAGTTATATAAAAGCAGACCTGCTAATACATGGATGGAACATGAGATTTTCTTTCAATTTCAAAACTTGTGGCGTGCTGGAGAACATTGTTGAAGTGGTTATTTATGTTTTTAATACAATTTTATTTTTTAAGTGGAATTTTGTGAACTTGACATACTGCAGAAGTCAGTAGGTTTTGAAACACAGCTTCTTCAGTTTACAAGTGTATGCAGCAAAATGAGTGCTGAGATAGTAAAGGATGGGACTAAATGTGTTACAAGTGCTGAATTGCAACACAATCAGATAAAAAGGATTAAAACGAATGCTCTTGGGGAAGAGTTTCTCATTGTTTATGCCTTTTAGACTTGAAGACTTGGCAGACCTGCTGTGTAACTATGCTTGCTGCCTGGAAAATAGCTTTTTCTTTTTTATTAGTCTAACTGGGGCTCTGATTTATTGAGCCAGAGAAGGATAAGGCAGCTTTAGCTCTTCCATTAATACCAGCTGGGTCCTACATCACATAACGTTGTGTGAATGCACAGCTTCATCCCATCACGTCTGAGCTGCAACAACCCACAATCTTTGCCAGTAGTACCACAACTTTCGAGATGTTATTTATGCCAGATGTTTCATTAATTCTTTGGTTTTCTGTTTGATTTTCTTTGTGATATTTTTGCTTTAATGTTACACAATCAAAAAGGCTAAAATCGAGGAAGGAAACAGGTATGTGTAGCAGCAGCAAGAAACAATACAAATAACCTTATTATCTGTGATATGCTAGGAATCTCAGAGAACAGTTAAGGGAATGATGTTTTACTTGCTTCACTGAATCTTAAAAAGCCCACTATGAAAACATCATAAATAAATAAATAAATAGTTCAATGGCAAATTTAGTCAATATCTCTGTTATTGAAATGCATGCATATAATTCAAGGCCTTTGTAGTTACTAACCATAGTATAATCCATCTCTACGTAACTTTCACGCTAATATATTTTGAGAACTTTTCAGGCTATAATTATACATCTGCAAAATATTCTAGTTAACTTCAGCTTCTGAGCACTGGATCCAGTATTGCTTTTGTGGTGATACTCAGCCAACCTCTGGTCAACTTTTAGCATACCAAGGTAACCAACCCACTGACTGCCATGTATGTACCAGCAGCTCCTACATTTCTTGGTCAGCTTTTTGTTTCCTGGGCTTTTTCTCTCAAAGGGAAAAGAGCTTTCTGTTCCCTTGTAGGAAGTGGATATTTGCTTTCCTCTCCCTCAGTCTTCAGGGCTTCTCTGGTGGTTCGTTTGGTGGTTCTGTCACCAGCAGAATGAAGAACTGCTATTACAGGCCACTGTCAAAGCTTTTTTTTCTTAGTGGAAGGTATAATGCGTAATTTGCTTTCTTGGCTTAAAATAATGCAGTGGGAATAAAAGCTACTGCATCCAAATGGTTATTCTTAGCTGCAATTTTAGAAGTCCATATTTATCAGGAGATTAAGAAAAGAACCCATCTGGTTGGTCTTCAAATATGAACTAGGGAGGAAAGCTCCCACTTTCAGCTCAATGCTTTCCTTAGTTAAAATTTTTGGAAGTGTTAAATCCATCTAGTGTTGAAAGATGGAAGGTGTCAGAGAAAACTTAATGTCTGTATTGTAGTGAGGGCAGCATGTTATTTCTTCACTTTTGATAACACATGTTAATGAAAATGTGCTGTAGAGTTACAGGGTATTAGAACACTTCCAGGCTTTTCAGCCCAGACCAGTGGTAGTTCTACAGTTCTGTTTGTTGTCTTGCAGATAAGAAGCCAGAAACAAAAGCAGATGTAAATAAAATAGCATTTAATGTCGGTGCTTTTTTTTTTTTTAACTTGCAGTGCCAGAACATAAGATAAAGTGAGCTTTACCCTGTGGGAACTTATCTTGAGTGGTACGATGCTTTTTATCTGCCACACTACTCTAAGTCTCACATTATATATTGCCAGCTTTTCTACTTTCTCCTCATTGGTTTCCTGAAGCACTACATTTGACATTTAACTTACTAAATTGTTAGTCTGTGAAGTCAGCGTAGCATGTCTTGACAATAATGGCATTATACAACAAAACAGTTCAGAAGTTTCAGGCTGTGTCTAGACCATCCTGATTGCACTGGTGGGATCAGTGTAGTTGGGAGCCCTTGACACGTATATTTGTGCTTGGTCATGAAGCAATCTACACAGCTGCCTTGGCTGCTGGCAGTGGATTCATTTGTGGCTGATTCTGAATACACATTTGATAAGTTGACGACGAGTTCACAGTCTCTCACCATGGTCTGCTAAGCCCTTCAGAACTTGTTCAAAACCTCAAATGAGCCATCCATCACTAGTGGGTGCTGGGGGATAGCAAATGCCCCTTTCCGAAGCTTTACAGTGAGTACATTTTCCTGGGCAAGTGCTTGGCTCCTAGAAATGCACAAGGAAAGCCCATCCTTAGTCACTGTTACTTTGCTCTCACCTTGAGGAACGTCCTAAGTGTGGAGAAGGAGACAGGATCTTAAAGGTATCTGAGATCCCTGCTGAAGCCTCAGCTGCTCACTGTTTCCCCCACAATTCCCCTGGAAGTTTTAAGCTTTTGGTTTTAATGTTTGTAAGAAGTGAATTTCCACTGAGAAGTTTTTGCCTTTATCCCAAAGACACCCTGAGAACGTATGATGAATAACACTTAAGAGCATGACAGCAAGTTTTCCCTCTTCTTTTTTCAGTTTTCTGTTACTTTTCTCTCATCTCAGTACGCTTTCACTCTCCACACAGAAATTTGAAATGATTTCCATATCTCTCAGTAAGATGAAGCTAATCAGTCACAGCAGAAATCATTACAGAAAATGATAATGGCAAAAGCAGTTGAGTTCTTTCATAATGTCTGCTGGAGTACTCATTTAAAACCACTGAGTCTAGCCCAGAGCACAGTACAGTTTATGCTTCGTAAGCACTTCATGCTGATCTCAGACTTCATTGGCACAAAATGGTTTATCAGCTTGAGGTGAATGGTAGAGAGGTATATGTCCCAAGGAGTAAAGATTGGTAAGGAAATATCACTGTTTATTAGTTGGATGTTAAGGTAACTTTATGCATGGCTAGACCTAGCTGAATTAACCTGTTGTTTCAGCTGTGTGGCTATAAAAAGGGGTCAAGTTTCTTCACAGAAAAGGGGTGAAGCTGGGTCCCAGATTGTTTATATCTTTAGAGAGAGCATTACTTTTGAGTAGTTGTGATTTCTTTGCTAATTGCTGGTGAACATGGAACTTTTATTGTAAGACGTGCTATACTTTTTGTTCTTATACATAGTCTACCACTTCTATCACATCCAGATGCTTGCCCTTGTGCTGTTGCTCTGAATGAGCACATAGTGATAAAAAAAAAAATCAAGTAAAAAAAAAAAAAGCTGTAGAGAGGTGATACAATCTCTTTGACCATGATGATGCAGAAATGGTGAAGTAGAGTTGAGGCAGACTTGCCTTTGCTGTGTTTGGGAATCTGGCAAAGAGATACATTCAGAAAGAACCCAGTAGAAGAGAGAAAAATCTCTAAATTTCATGTAACAGCATAAATTAGGTGTTCGGCATTTCTCCTAGGCTGAAACTGAGTTTTCCATCTAAATCCATATGTTTTTCAAGACGGTAGGAGGGAAGTGAAGTGGTTGTGAACCTAGTCACAATATCTCAATCACCCACCACAAAAGCATCAAAAGAAGAGGGTTTGTAAGAATCTCAGAGAAAGGAGGTAAGTGCTTGAATGAAAAGCTTTACATGTTGACTTGGTTTAGAATTGTCATCTTTATTTCTCAGCTGATGTGAAAAAGGGTTTTAGCTACATTACACGGACCAAGAGAATCATCTGAAATTTTTTGGGAACCAGTTGGAAAAGCATTCTTGCTTAATAGAGATGGATAGGACAAATCTTTGTGGTTTTTGGTAAAGGAATGATCATTTAGATATGAGTTCCTAGTTCCTTGCACTGAGAAATGAAAATGGCCATAAAGTTTGGAGGCTTAGACTTTGAAATCTCTGTCATTAAAGAATGTCAACATATGAATGTTTTATTAAATTTTAATATTAAAAAAATTGGAGTCAGTGTCTTGATAAGTTGCAATGACAACATAAAAGTGAAAAGGAGAAAAAGATGGAAAACGTAATTTTGTGTTTGTTCTAATCATGTACATTTTTTTAGCTGTTAGTGATGTTTTGGAATAAGTAAGTTTTTATATTATGCACATATATTTGTACCAAAAAGCCTGGAGATTTCTTTCTGCAGCAATATATTGGATAGTTGCTTCATTATGTTTTATAAACTACTTAATCCAAAGTATGGTTTTAGAAAGCAGTCACAGAAATCGCACATTTTTTTTCTGCATCTTATTTATGTTGTCATAAAATGAAATGCATTGACCTCAAGAAAGGTTTCTAAGCTGTTTGGAAATACATTCTTTAGCTAGCAATTTCTTTTAATATTCTGTGCTCAAAGCCAATTCCATTTTTGTAATCCCAGACTATAGCTAAATATCTCCTTGTTGAACTGCTGAGATACTTCATTGAGAAAAACATGAGTTTGCAATCAGAACAAATAAATTATTCATATTTCTATACTTGGCTAAATAAATCGTTTGATAAACTGAACAAACTGGGTTGTGTTTCTTGCTAGGTACAGAGATATTGTTTGATATGATTTGGGGAGTCTTTTTATATACTGATTTGCTATAATTTTCATTTTATTGTTAAGCAAATTTTAAAATTAGCTGAGCCCACCATATTATACTTCTTTATGAAAAGGGAAAGTACTTTTCACACTATGGTAAATTGATGTTGTTTATTTTGGAACTGCTTTTGAAACCTCAGTTATGCAGTGGGACCCCTTAACTAAGGGCTATCTGGCTCAGAGCTCCAGACTGATATCATAATTCTAATAGAAGTTAAGCAGTCCAGTAAGCTCTTAAAGATGTTTGAAACTAGAAATGGTAGGAAACTTTTATTTGTTTGTTCTTTATTGACAAAATTCTTTGCCACTTTAGCTGAGGTAAAGAATCAAGGCAGGTTTTGACAAGATAATGCTGATCAGACAGTTACTTGTGTCTTATGTACATGCTGGGTAATATATTTTCTTAAATGGGCATGAACTTCCAATGTTCTTAAGCATTTTCTTTACTCTCTTCACATTGGACTCCTGCACCACAAACCCTCTGTGCTGTTGCATTCAGCATCCTTCATGCTTTGTCTTCCATTAATGCAAATTTGTTTCTCAGTCAGACTTCTCTACAACTGCACTCTGCACTTCACTTTTCTTCCCTCATTCTGACTTCACTCTTTCTGTGTGATGCGGTTAACCTACCAAGAATAAATCTTACAGTTTTTCCTCTGTTTCTGAACACTCCTGCAGAACTGTGACTTAGAATTTTAAATTCTCTATTTCTGGACTATTACAGTTCCGAGCTTAGCACTGGGCCACATTGCATTACAGAATGAAAAGAAAATTTTACAGTGCTACTTGGTGAACTGGGAAAAAAAAGCAACACTGAAATACAAGCCAAGTATACCAGAAATTCTGACAGCAGAAAACACATAGGATTCAAAAATAAAATTTTAACAGTTGTTTTAATAACGTAAAAGTGAAGTAAAACCTCTGTGATGGCAGTGTAGTTTCAGACAGCAGCCTATGCAAACAGATTACAGTCAAAAAAATATGATTACATTGTTCTAATACACACTGATATTTTCACACTGTTCGCTGGGATGAATATTGTGAACTAGCAATGGAAATTATTGTCTTTGATCTATGAAATGGTCTTCAGATCTGACATTGCACAAAGACATTTCATTTTCTTTGGTGAACCTCAGAATGTTTTGAATGCCTCATGCATTTCTGAGGAATTAGGCTCTGCTTCGTGTGTGACTTCAAAATTTCAGTATTACAAGTCATTTGAGATGAGCACATCTATGGATGGAAACGCCATGGCCTTTGAAGGTAGAATTTCATTTATGTAATTCCAGTGTTTATTACTATTTTTGATGGCCTCAGGAATACAGACATACCAATGAAAACAAATCATTGTGATGACTGAGATGGTTATTTAAATGCCATAAAAGATCTTCCTATTCGTGTGATGCTTAGTGTGATTCCTACAAAATTTTCTGAATTTCCACTACTAGGCTTTAAATAAAGGAATAATTCCTTTGACCAGCAGAGAGCAGCAATGATATACTTTATAAGGACTGGAGTCAGCCCTTGCAAAATCCTATTACTCGCATGAGGGACAGATAATATCGTGTATGATTATCATGATCAAGTATTTATTGGGAAAAAAATATGTGGAAATGAAAGCAACAATGGGCAAAATATGCCCTCAATTGAATGCTTTTAAAGAACCTTTTAATTTAAAATACTTTCTGTTTAATTTCTTATTTGTCTATATTAAAGTTACAAAGATCTTAACCTGAACTCATTTTAAGTCACCTTAATTCTTCTGTGTGATTGTTTTCACATTGATCTGAACACTTGCTCTGGAGTTTCACTTGCTTGTGTTGGGCATGTGTCTATATTTTAATCTTACAGGAAAATTTTAGCCTCATAAATGTCAATATGAGATTTTTTTCCACTGACTTATATGAAGTCAGGATTTCACCGTTCTTGCGACATATATATTAATGATTCATTACAAAGACATAATAGCAGGGTGAAAAAAAGTCTAACAGTGCATATTTTGGGTTTTTTTGCTGTCTGATCACCAAGATACTTTTGCAATTTTACAGGCACTGCATAGAAAGGATGAGAACCTCAGTTTTTCCTGTGCTAGAGTATTCTAACAATGCTGTTAAGAGATTTATATTCCCTGTTCTAGCTCTGTGGCTCTTGCATACTGGATTGTGTAGCAGTACTCTAGAATAGGTGACAATGATTCTTTGTTCTCAAACTTTTTGGCTAACCCTGAAAATTTGAAAAAAACAAACCAAACAATAAACCACAAGAAAGAAAAGCTGTAATTTTACCTCTCATGTCCTAGTGGGACTTCTGTGCAAAGTAGGAAAGAGCATTAACAATGCCACTTTCCTGTCACTTCTGGAAAGAAAGTGGGATTTTTTTGGTTGGCACAGTGTTGTCTATATATTGTGTGTTTATTAGTATTTTAGTTCAGATCAGGACAGTGACTCAGGAGTGAACCTTCTGTGCATGCTACCACATGGAGCAGTCTTACTTTCACAGCATTATTGCTTTCAGAGGATGTATAACTAGAATTTGTGTTCCTGACACCAACAAATATTCACTTCTGGAACATACTACTATTTGGAGTAAAAATTCTGTTAAACTTACGAATGAATTTATACCTAGTTCCCTTTTCTTCAGTATTACTATTTCAAAGTAGTAGCAATGGTGTCACAAAGATTTTATAAAGTAAGTTTGGTCATGTTTATGAAGCACTGAGGTTCTATTATGATGAACTCTACACAAACTAATGAGAAAAACATTACTCTCTCCCTTCAGAATAGGCCTTGAATAGTGTGCAACAAATTAGTTGTGAGACCACAGACCAGATAAATAGGGGAAAAGAAAATATTATATAGCTCTTCATTTAATGAGTACCATCCTTTCTGTAAATGTAATGAAAAAAGGTCTTGAAGGAAAATAATAGAATCTTGTAATTAAAGATTGTATCAATACTCACATGCCCAGAGCACATAGCTTAGAGTTCTATGGGAGGTTTAATTCTGACATTTCATCACATGAATGCATGATAGTGCAACCTAAGTATTATTCTTTTAACATATTATTTTACTGCAATGCATTTAAGTTAGGAATGGAACAGGTTTCATTTTGATTAAATTATAGTTCTTGCCATTTATTTATTTATTTCTATTTAATTATTTGAAGGATTATTTAAAAAAATTGGAAGAACGATTTCAGCTGTGCATTAATATTATCTTAACATTTTATTAAATATAAAGATACTTCTCACTGTCATTGTCATAGCTGTTGTCACAGCAGTATTTTTGTTGAACTGGGAACAATACACTGATAGAATGAGATACAGTCCCAGATGGGGGAAGATTACTGCCTTTACAAGTAGCAAGGGCAAACCATAGAAAAGGAGCTATTTAAAATGGAAGTTAATTAAAAAAAAATGAGGTGCATGCAAATGTCATGTTGATTCTGACAGTGGATTTCCTTTCATTTAACTAATTGTATTTCTAGGTGGAGTTTTGTGCAGATAGACTTAGCTATACAGAATTTAATGAAATAAAAAAAATTAACAATTAGTTAGGGGAGAAGAATGTGGTGGACCACCGGACAGAGAATGAACGAGGGAATGGGAGCAGATAGTCCTAACCACAAGAGAGTTAACAGGGAGTTATTCTTTAGCATCTTTTATAACCTTTCTGTATGGTTTTGAAATTACTTTCTTGATCTTTCAAGCTTTAATTAATATTTCAAATTCATTAATATGGAATGTAAAAATAAAATTCACTTAAAAGAGGAGCTTAAATTAAAATCTTGGTATTTGCTGCAGTCTGCCACTAGTGCAAAATTCTACATGCCAATGTTTTATGCACACATCCAGTGTGATACGAATAACAATGCAGATGAGGGGATGATTAAACATGAAACCACGTATTTTTATCTTATTTCTCAGTTTTCTCCTTTCTCGGGCATTATTTAAACAAAGAGGGCTGTTGCCTGTTTCATTTCAATTTCTGCCTTGTCAGGATATCAGCACTAGGATTGAGTGCTCCTACCTCTGCCTTGGACAGGTTGTGTATGCAGATCTTGCTACCTTGATTGCCTCATGTGGAGCCCTCACTAGTGACTGCTTCATGATGCTTTGGAAATCTCCCCTACCTTTCAGGTGGAGCAACTTTGTTAATTGTTTTTTTTTTATTATTGTGTTGAGCAAATTCTCAATTGAGACTGTTGTGAAGGTGATAGGCAGGGAAAAGTCAATGGCTATAAACAGAGGTTACCACAGCACTTTATGTGGGTTTCTCAGTATGGATGAATTAATAAATTGTATAGGACCTAAAATGAACCTTCTTCACCTGGCTGAACACTTACGAGGATTACCCAGAAATAGAAATGTCAGCCTGCAGTAAAGGGGCCTGTGCCTGCTCTCTGCTTACAGATACTCTGAAGCAATTGAAACATCTCAGAGAGTTCTCTAATAGGGTTTTTATACCTTTTTTCCCATTTTTTTGGTCTGAATACGTATTTCAGCTTGATTTTAGAAAAAACAAATCTACGTTCTGATAAATGAAGTCAGTGAAAACTTCCCCAAAAGTCAGAAATTCTGTTAATTTGATTAAAGATCAACATGTCATTTTGTAGTTGGATATTTCTGAAAGATGTTAGTAGTTTGTTTGTATCTGTTTTATTCAAAGTGACATAACATCAGCATCTCCATTTTCCATGCAAGGGCAGTGCTTTACAGAGTTTTTTTAATATTAGTTAACATTTTTTTTAAATATAATAATAGAAAGAGAACTGTAAGAATAACTCTAATAATATTATGCATCTGCCTGTTGAAACATATTGCTTGTATAGTTATAGTTCGTATCTGTATTAGTTTTTATTGTATGTAATTACGCTAGCTATAATTAATGGTAGATTGTATGTTTCTTATTAGTTGTATATTTTTAATGAATATAGCTATAATATTGTAAGTAAACTGTTTGGAATTGTTGTACTCTCCATGGAGCTCCCCACAAATAAATACTGTTATTTTTAGATTACATTTCACATAAATCTGATGAGAAATATATAAAAGAATACTATAAATAGTATCCTTTTGAATAGCTTGTAACTTACTCTTTCTAATGCTCATACTTAATCTGCCTTCACAAACTAACTTTGTCATTTGTTTTTATTTCATGTTATAATTCCTCCTTGCAGCTCTTCTTAATGCAAAAGAATGAGCAAACCACTGTGATTTACTTTAATCTTTAGCCTATTAAATCTTGCACTTGAAGGTCAAATTTAAGCAGAGGCAAATCTATATTTCTTTAATAAAATTTAATTCTACAAATAAAATGTGATTGAAACTAAATTGTGGTAGGATTTCATTTTAGAATTTCTTTCTGCTTTGTCTGGTAAATATTGGTTGAAGGGAGGATAATGAGAATTTGAAGTTACTTGTTCCCCAGTGTATAGGCATAGTTTTCATATGGCTTTGTTAGAATGTTACAAGAAGATACTTGGTGGAAATAGTAAAACAGTGTGCTTATAGCAGGAAAACAAAAAGTCAGTGAAGGTTAGTAGAAATTACTAGCAGTATGGAGGGAGCTTTCAGAGTAAAGCAAGATGAGAAGAAACCCATTGTTTACTGTAATTAAATTTCAATAAGGGAAACATTCACAGATTTACATTTTTAACTCAAGAATTTATTTTTTTCTAGAAAAACTGAATGGGAAACTGAAGGTGAATAAAAAAGGACTGAATTGTATTGTGTGTTAAACAAACCACAGAATTTTAAGTGATAGTTCTAATTATGGGTAAAAAGAAAATAATGGTTTTCAAAGCAATTTTTATATTACAGGTAGGATATGGGAAATAAAAATACAGAGAAGTTCAGAGAAGGCTTTGAAAGACTTTTAAACATTTCTAGTATAAGCATCTAGGAGTATTCTTGGGCCCAACTATTTGTTTCTTAGAGTCATAGACATCAGTGGGAATCCATTAGGCCAATATTGAGTATTTCTGGAACAAAGGTGCTGAAAACAAATTTAAAGAAATTCAAGAATCAGAATGTGACCAGAAACTTCCATGCAATGAGAGAAAGACTTTTCCCGTCTATTATTATTACTACAATCTAATGACTCTTATTTTATGAGTGATAATTTAGAGGAAAAAATGCAAGTGTTGCTCTAAAGTCTTTTGATGTGTGCTGTCTCAAGCAGACAACCCTGAGAGCCAACAGCTGTATCAGAGGACACATCAGGGGGCACCTGCTTCCTAATTCGTTATAGCTCCTACTGGTTTGCACCAGGGCTCTGGGTTGTAGCTCACAGGGTTTGGTCTAGTGCCTTCAGCGGCCCTGGCCCTCTCTGCAGGGGAGAGGCTGGCTTCGGTCAGGCACAGTGCTATACAGAACTGGAACGCTAGTTCAAGCAGGAAAGAAAGGGTCCTTTCGTGTCAGAGGTGAGTGAAATTGGTGGATTTGTCAATTTGGCTGGACCAGAGGTTTGTTGAGTGGCACAGAAGTTGTCTTTTTCTCTGGAAAATGGGTGAAATGGGATTGACTTTTTGCTGCAGACAAAAAGATGAGACTCTACATATCTCAAATTTAGTTCCATAGCTAATATGTATTTGGCAAGAGTGGAATGGGCTAAATCTCACATGGGAAATAAAAGAAGTAATCTCTGTATTACCTTCCAAAAGGTCAGTTTATATGCATGTGGTTCAGCCATTTAGGCTGCAGCCATCTGTATGGGATCCCTCTAGTGCATTGAGCCCTGAGGAAAAACAGGATTGGAAATATTTTTCTCATCACTGCTTAGTGTCGGACTGTTCAGCTAAACTTTGACTCAACTTAGTGAACATATCTAAATGTACAGTGTGGTTCTCTGGCTTTGTGTGAGTTGTCTTGGTGAATACAAAACCAATTGATTTTATCTCAGAGAGGTTTAAAAATGCATGGTATCAAAATGCAGCAGATGCTGAATAGAAGAGAAATGTGGGTTTCAAGTCTCAGGCTTTAAAATAAATATTCTCAGAAGTTTAATCTAGAGAAATAATTTGGGTCATTGTGGCAGAGAAACCATTTTGTCAAAAGGAAGCAAAGCTAGCAACTAAGCAGCAAGGCTGTGTAGCGTATTGATGGTGGAGCTGTGGGAGGGAGAAGGAATAACTTATTGTGCTGCAGCTGTGTATGTGTGAACTAGGAATACTCCAAGAATTTGCATCTTTACCTGGTTTTTAATGAATGTTATTCTATTTAACTAGTTCTGAAGGTGAAAACTTAAGTCTCTTTAATGGCATGTACAAGTCAAATGTCTTTGACATGTTAAAATATCTGAAAATTTGTTTACATGCCCAGGCTCTTCTAACTAAATTTAAATCTGCTTTAAGAAAGGATTTAATTAGAGTAGAGCAAGGGTTCTGCACGTAGTTTGGTATCTGTTTAAATTGTTTATATTGCTTTGTTTAGGATGTAAACTATAAAGAGGTTATGTCTTCTTAAATTGTCAGTTTCAGCTAACATCTTGTAAATGCCAAGTAAAAAGTATGCCTAGCTTAATAATATTGTCCCAGAAGCATTTTAAATACATTTTGTTATCAGTTCTATAAATGTTATATGGGACTAATCAGCTGGGAGAAGTCATTATATACTGGGTATTAAGAATTTCTCGTATGCTAGCCTTGACGTTTTATTTTTCACTCTTTCTTTTTCCCACTCTTGTATACAAAACTGGATTTACACAATGAAAAAGTTTCTTGAGATCCTGTACTTTGTGTCTAATGAAGTGTTAAAATTTGTTTTCTGGAAGAGTTACCAGATCAGGCTAGAAGAAAGTGTATCTATTCCCACTGTTCTTGCCAGTAAGTGTGCAACGTTGGCTGTCAAAAATGTAGCAAAGAGTTGGCAGTGGATCTGACGTGGACACTGTCGACCAGAAAGAAGCAGCCTCAGAATTTCTAATTTTGGCTGTTAAATTATATATGAAAAGTGTTGGGGCTTTTTTCTGAGTAAAAAAGTTTGGCTTGTGAAGAACAAAGAAAAGGCTTCTTGCTCAGATTTCAAGAAAAATGGAAGTCGACTATTTGTGATTAGAATGTCAGGGATATTGCTAACACATCATGTGCTATGCTGTTTATTCAGTGTGGAGTTTTAGAATCCCATAAAAATGTCTTGCCTAGTGGCAAGGTGCATCTAGTTGTCTGAAAATCTCCAAGATGTGCAACACTCATAGCAAAAAGAAACAAGAATTATAACGTGTTATGGAATATGCTGAATAATATAGGAGCTGACAGCTTAGGCTGGGGTACTAATTTACACTGTTCACTATCTATTTTGAACAAGTTGCACTCTTCTTTCATGTTAGAAAAGCTAAAAGGGGCCTATTTTCCTCTTTGGAAAAATTACCCTAAGATTAGACCTTCTTCCTTTTTAAAGAATTCTTTGATGGATACACAGAGAATAATATATTGCAATGCAAACAATTAGTCTGATCCCTTAAAGGGGTGATCAGTGGTCTCACATTTAACCTGAAATGAAATCAGATTTGTTACATTTCATTTGCCATTCTTCTTAGTCATTTAGCTAAGCTGTCTCATGGTCTTGCAGGCGTTGTTGTTGTCTTCCCAGAACTATTTACTAAGGCTTTAGATAACCTTAGGAAAGTATTTTAAAATTAGTAAAATATTCTCATCATGTCTGTCAATGACGGGTGTTGTGGTTCTGGAAGCCTGGGTTCAGGTGTGTAACTCTCATGGTTCTTCACAATTAATGGTTTCTCTGTTAATCACTCAGAAAGGGAATAATAATCCCTTAATAAACAGTGAAGTAAATACTGAGCAATATCACAACTTAATGTTAGTTTTGGAACTGTGTTGTGCCCTTAGGAAAAATCAAATGGCAGGTCTGCTACATAAAGCTTAGAAATCTACAGCTGTTGTCTTGGCAGTTGTGAGGCCATGACCTACTTGAAGAACTGTATATGAGGGCAGTGGTGCACTTTCCTCTGGGCTCCCTGTCTTCCCCTGACTGAACTGGTATTGGAGCTACAGCTGTGTCTTTCTTCTGAATAAATCCACTTAATCTTCCTGGATAGCCACAGAGAGCTAAGAATAATCTTGCTCTTTAAATTTGACTTTTTGGTCAAATACACACACGTCCATCATTCCTGAAAAATTAATGTCTACAGAAGCAAGACAGTGTTTTAAAATTTGAGAATGCAGAAATAAAAGAAGAATAGAAGTAAGTGGTTGTTACAGGGACCTTAAAACTTCTTAATTTTTATTTTATCTTTTAATGAATAATTATAAACTGGCTTGGGATGAAACAATAGAGTCCTACAAAGACTTTAGTGAGCTGAAAGCTGGAGAGGGACTTTTTTCAAGGTTTTATAGTGATAGAACGGGAGAAAATGGCTTTAAACTGAAGAGAGTAGATCTAGATTAGATACACAGAGAAATTCTTGCCCAGAGTTGTGGATGCCCCATGCCTGGAATTGTTCAAGGCCAGGTTGGATGGAGCTCTCATCAACAGGTTCTAGTGGGGGTGTCCCTGCTCATGGCAGAGGGGCTGGACCTAGATGAGCTTTAATGCCCCTTCCAACCCAAACCATTCTATGACTCTATAGAAATAGTGCAAAGCCTATGACAAGATGCAAACTTTCATTAGACTTGGGAGTCTACTACCGCCATGATTTCCTTTTTGTCCAGTATTTAACATAGTGACTTTTCCTGGCTACATTCATCATTCCCAGGTGGAAAGCATATGGAAGAACTGGTTTATTTCATGACTCCTTCTTTTCTGTCCAGTGTGAAAAGTGTGTTTATCTCTGGAGATAACAAGATGCTGCTTATCATCCATCATTAAAACTAGTTCTCGATTTTAAGTTGGAGTTCTTAGCTGAAACTTGCTCTCAGTGTGAACGTACAGTGTGAAGTATGTTCTCTTAGAACATACATATATAAATATTATATATGTACACATGCACATATTATGAAAAAATATATGTAAAGTTACAGTTTTGTGGATTTCTTCATGAATAAAATTTAACTTGAAGTCTGCTTTGCCACTGAAATTGAAAAAAAGAATAGCAGTCCCTGTGAAGAGCAGCATGATAAAAAATGAATAAAAATGGCTATGGCTTATTGATTCTTTTTTGAAGAGAGCAAAGGTTTATTGGAAAATGTAATATATTGCAATATATTTCTCTCAAATATATTGGATACAAAGCTTAGTTTCCCACTTGAGATGAGAAGAATTTAGAATTTTTATTACTCAGCTAGAAATGCAATTTCTTTAATGTAGAGAACAATAATACTGTATACTCTTCTTTCTGTAATTTATATTTTTCCTTATTAAAAAGTTGGGATTTCCCCACCCTTCCTCAATTCTTCCAGCTTTCTTGAAGTAACTCTGGGTTATAACTGTATATGGCCTTAGATCATCAGAAGTGTGTGGCTGGAGTCAGTGTCAAGAAAGGCAGATTCTTGTTTAGTTTCAAGGCTGCACAGATGAGTAGCAAGAATAATATCTATTTTTCAGAACTTTTCTTGCTCACAGCTCAACACTTTCCCTAGTTTATGTGTTTACCTTATGATAGATTAATTTAATACCTCACATTGACAGGGGGTTCCCAGTACCTAACCCAAGTTTCCTTTACTAAAAGGTAAGCCAATTACTTCTCATACTGCCTTAGATGTGGAAACCCTTAAATTTTTCATTGTCTTTGTAATATAATTTCAAACACTTGAATACTGTTCCCCCAATATCTTCATCCTTTTTCTTTCCCTAAGCTCAGACCTTCCTCACAAATCACATTTTCTAAGCTTATTAATTTTCTTGTCATACTCTTAGCTTGGCCTAATTTTATGGGTCTTTATTTGACTAAAACTTGTCAGAGTAATACAGTGGAGAATTCTCCTGTGGTTCATCACATGTGACAGAGCAGGGTCAGTTTGTACAGTGCATGGTTCATTCTGTGTATCAGAACTTTCTTTGCAGTACTGCTGCTTGGCCTTTTATTTTCCAATCTATTTTTCCTTAAATGTGTGATATAATTTTGGAGGATTTTTGACATTTTGCAGTTAACGTGTCAAGTATAAAACTGTCTTGGAGAAGATCTTTAGATGAGACACTAGAGACTGTGAAGGAACTGATTTTTTAAGAATATTTTTGTGACCAAAACCATGAAACCTTCTAAGATACTAGTAAACATTGCATTTTATGTATATATGTAAAAGTAAAAATAGATTAGAAAACAGGATAAATTTAAAATTGCCAATACTAAAAATCCCAAATAATAAATCCACGAGATTAATAAGGCAATGATTAATTTTATTTATTTTATTTTGCTAGTCATTCTCTTATATGTATTTGCAAGCAATCCAAGTAAGAATATGTTTCAACATAGCATACTTTTATTTATAGGTTTTATTTCACTTGTTTTTAGGGGATTATTTAGGTACTCTCAGTGACTGTACTGACTCATTTCACTGTATATGCCAAAACTCCTCTCTTTGTAAGCCATATGCTTTGTGAGCCCTTCAGTATGAACTCACCCTCTCTACTGAATCTGCTGTTCAAACATCTCTAAAATATGTCCTCTAGACTCTTCAATGGAGTCTTTTTAAGTATAGAGTAAAAAATGTACATTTTTGTTTTTAAAATCAATTTATTCTAGCAGACATGAGACTTTTATCTATATTTTAGGGCCTGTTGCAATAGCAGAAGAGGTAATGGTTTTAAATGAAAGGAAGATCAGTTTAGATTAGAAATAAGAAAAAAGGGATTTTTTACAATGAGAGTAGTGAAACACTGGAACAAACTGCTCAGAGAGTGGACAGTGCCCCATCCCTGGAAACATTCAAGGTCAGGCTGAATGGGGCTCTGAGCAACCAGATCTAGTGGAAGATGCCCCTGATGATTGCAGGCAGGTTGAACTTCATGACCTTTAAAGGCCCCTTCTAACCCAAACTATTCTATGATTAGAATCCTTGAATACATGATTCTATGCATTATATAAAATGCATAGTGTGCCTTAAATATCACAATAATTGCTTTTTTTGTTTGGGCCACAAGGAACTAGGATATCCATGCCCTGTGGATAAGGGTCCATTCTGTTGGCCTCACCATTCACCAGTGCCTCCTCTCCCCTCTGTTTCTGACCATATAATCCCACCACATGTTCTGTGCTAGTTCTGTTGTTCTGCTCATGTGCACAACGAGATCAGTTCAGTAACCTGCAGAAAAACTACTTCAGCATAGAAAATGATTTTATTTTTTTTTTCCTGTCCCAGCTACCCTTCACCACCCTCTTCGTGTTGATGGTTAAGTCAGTTTACTGTGCAGTCAGGCAAGTACCAGAGCTAATAACAGAGAGCAGATAGGATCACACAGGGAGGAGAGGGAGAGGAATGATATTACCCCTTTTGCACAGTGAACCACTTAATCAGCTCTTTTGCAGTGTAAAGACTAATTAGTGGCTTGAATTTACACATCAAATTTGTCATGACAACTAAGCTAGGCAGTCTTAATATTATCCTATAGATCAGTAGTATCTTTCCACTCTGTCTTATTTTTGACTTGGCACATCTATTCCTCAGTAGAAGGAGAGATGCTTCTGTATTTTAAAAATTGCTTAACCGTTCAGAACACTTTTTGAGAAGTCAACACTATGGGAGAAGTCAGATTTAGAAAGGTGAAGTCATAAAACAAGTAGAAGCTGGCTGTTTTCCCACTGTAGGAAATTTGGAGCTAGTAAGGAGATCGTCTAAAAATATGAAAATTTGATGAGAAGCTCAAGTTTAAAAGGTTAGACTGAGAGTACAAACATGACCTGACTACAAGTGTTACCTGACTTTTCCACAAGTGGATCCTAGTTTTCTCAGTTACATAAAATGTATCTTTTCTTCTTCTTGAAATTAAACTTGCAAGTATCTTGAACATTATGAACACATAATGAGTAGAAAACAATAATTTAATATATTTTTCAGCTCTGGTTTAAGCTTTGCTTTGATTCTGCTTTAGGTGTTAGAGGAGTTGATGCAAAAGATTCTCTGCACTTTGAATCCAGTGAGTGGCTTTGACAGTGTTTAAGGAAGGTGTGAAAGAACATAAAAATCATCTTACTGGCACTTCCCCCGTATTCCAGTACCAAACAGTGTGTTTCTTGGGGACTTCTAAAGTCCTCTGAATTTAATATGTCTGGAAAGTTTTGATTTCTTTTTTTTTTTTTTACTTCTCATCTTTGTCTTGTAACTTTTTGATCTGTATGACTGTCTCTTGGCAAGGAGTTCCATAACATAACTGTATAATGCATGAAGTACAACTTTCTGTTTTTGTTGAACTTTTTGCCAGTTTAGCTGGAAAGCCTCCAGTTTCACAGGCTTCAGTGCTGTGAAAATGGGTGATTTATATCTGAAAATTATGTAGAAACATTTTAAATTAAAATTGCAGATGTTTTACATGTCAAAGTTCTACATGAAACCTGTTGGTACCATTTTTTTTTCTTTTGACATTTATTTTTATATTTAAAAAAACTAAGTATGACTGCCAGTGAATCTTAAGTTTCCAATTTAACCTGTTTTTCAGAAAGCACTGCACTTCAAAATTGTGCTAATCAGTACTTTTTAACAAAATATTCCACCTATAACCACAATTTCTGTTGAAACCTTTACTGTAAATGGTTCTTGGCTCTGATTAAGTATTGTAATCACAATGATGAAGTCTAAGGTTAAGCCATGTATTACTCCTTTGAAGGCTGGATGAGCAATCTGTTAACACTGGAAAAGTAAGCTTGCTCTCTGGGGGGTTACAAACTATCAAAGATATTATTCCTTTAAAATTGTACTTAGAAGCCTTGGTCCGGACAGGGTTTTTTGTTTTGGGGTTTTTTGTTCTGTTTTAACAAACCAGCAAGATTTCAAGGAAAAGATAGCAGCCTTTATAGTCTCCAAAGTTTTTCCACTTTTCCGTTTTTAGATGTTTTTAGATCAGAAAGAAATTAATCTATTTCATGTTCTGAGAAAATGTCTGGAATGGGTTTATTTGTTTTCTTACAAAGTCAGAGGTATTACAGACTATGCAAGCCTACAATAGCTAAAACTATATGTACTGCAACGCTTTTTGGAACCTGAATTAAAAGAGTCTAGGAGTTGATTTCTTATGTATTTTTTATTTTACTGAATATCCTAACTCTTCCTTTGAAAACAAGCCCACAAAACATCTTCAGAGCTGCCCTTTAGGAAGGAAGACTCATCCTTTGTGTCATGACTGTATAATATTTGAGTAACTGTCTGTCAGATGTGACCTCTGCAGTGTTAATCTGCTTTTATAATCCTTTCATTGTTTCCTTTTGTTTTCTACAAGTTTTTTCAGTCTGCATACATTTCTCACCATGACTGAATTCCACAGGTTTATGTGCAGCAAAGTCAGAGGTAGGTGAGTTTGACCTACACAGATGTGCCCAAAAAAATCATTGCCATAGAATGTGTTGTGCTGAAAAAATAGTTTTTGTGCTGTTTCACTTGAGAAGTGAACTGTGTCTGGGATTGTCTGCTGCAGGAGAACAGCTGCCCTGCTGTGGCAGGATTAGCAGTGCTTTGTCAGTGCTGCACCCTGGAGAGCTGCTGGAGCAAAACCGTTTCAGTAGATTGAGTATAACATCTAAATTGTAAGCTCTTTGGAGCAGGAATCATAGCCACCTTCCTCTTCTTGTCTAAGCATATATTTTTTCCCCTCAATAGTCCCTGTAAACCTTTGATTTACGTACAACTGCCAGTAACATTTATGAGATCAAGGAAGCCTTACTGCAAAAGCTGTGAATGTGAAACAGAGGAAATAGTATCCTACAACACAGTCTGCTCACTGAAATAGTGCTTTTACCAGCAATTAAGAAATCGAGACTCCAGTAATAATAGGATCTTTACCCAAAATAACACATAGCACGTTATAACATACTTAAATGTAGATGATGTCTGGTGGCTGTTTCCGTAGATTATTATTTTTATTTAATTCTGTGCAAAACCAAGGCACTCCATACATACATATTCCACGCTACAGCTACTCCATACATTCATTGCAACATTCAGGAGACTGAGAAGAAATAAATAGTGATGCTACATGGTTAACCCTTGAGGTTACTTCAAACTCCTGTAACATGTATCAGGACAAGGGTCCGTCGAGGATACCACGTGGTTCATTTAGGATTTGTTGTTTGTTGGGTTTTTTTATTAAAACAGCGTCTTGGATGTTACAACCAACTATGGAGATATATGTGCGCAAATTATGTTGCACCTTGAATATTTCTCAGGAACCTCACAACTGACACTTGAAATCCACTTATCACCATTTATCATCATAAAAGTTAAAGAAGGGTTACTGGAATCTGACATATTGTACTGCAGCAGCAGTTTATTTGTCACCCCAGACGAGGCCCTTGTACATGATTAGTGTTGCAGTGTACAAGGGGGAGCAAGAAGAGAATACTCACTCCTGAGCAGAAATGTGAGGAGAAAGTAATGCAGTGCTGAGCTAGAATAGCTATTTTGGGTGCTTTAAGACCAGCTAAATTGATTGTGCTGCTTACTCTGGGAAACCTCACTTGAGCAAAAGAACCCGAAAGGCAGTGTGTGTCCTTTAGGTCAGGATTACTGTTCTGGCTAGAATACTGTCTGGGATTTTAGATTAAAAGAAGTTTTTTATGTTGAATTAACATTATGTAATTCATTCTTCCATTGACCCTGAGATTGATTTATAATGTGATGTCTTAATTTAGGATATAAAATAATAATTTGCTAGTATATTGATTTATGAAGTAATTCTTCTCTTGTGTCTTTAATTACTCCATTTTGATTACTTAATAAGAATTTTATAGTAGCTTTTTTTCTGTTGATATTTGACCATTCATTAATTTGCAGAAAATCCTTGAAAACAAATTTGCTAATTGTAAAATAAGTCAGTAAGTTCAAAAATTTAGTACAATAAATTCAGTAAAATTCCGATTGACCATAAAGGTTTCATGCCTTTAATTTCATTGAAAATTTTAACAAGGGGGGAAAAATAACACAAACTTCACTTTAGCTTCCTCCTGCTTCTATATAGAACATTTTAACTTAACCAATGTTGGGGATATAGTAACATCAGATACACTTCCAGTCATGAGTTCTGTAATGTTATATGTAAAAATCTTGGAACTGATGACTAATTCTTCTTAATTATTTACAAAGTTGATACTCATCTGACTAATCTGAAATATTAAAGACTCCTTAAGGCTGGGGATTTATTTTAGTTGCCTCTTTTTGTCCCTGTACCACTGTTTTATTGACTTTGAGGTATTCAAGAGATTAGCAGGGCATGTGTTTGTTTTTTTTTACATCCCAGAAATATCCTGGTTTGACCTTATTCAGAGATTGTTATGACTTCCTACTACACAGCTCAGTCCATAAAATTCCCCTTGCAAGTTTTGCATGCTTTATCTTCAGACTTACTGACTCTACTACTGTAAGAACTCCTCAAGGTAAAATATTTCTCCTTGTCTTAATTTTTTTTAGCATATGATTATTTTTTTTTCTTTTAGGTGAAAACCTAATCTTTTTTAAAAAGTTTCGTTATGTAGCCATAACACTTTCTATTCTTCATCATCTTTCTCATACTGTAGTTTCTATAAAATCTTAATATTTTCTCCCTGTTGATAAGCTCAATTAACTAGTGAAAATATGTATGAAGACCTTATTAGTTGCTGTCAAGCTCATGGAAAATTGATGGTTTCGTAAGCTTTTTGGAATGATGCAATCAGAATTAACTCTTAGAAATATTGTATTTTAAAAGTATTCATTCAAAGGCTGTTGGAATTGTGGTTTATATTAATACTGACAAAATGAAAAAATCAACAGTTCATGATTCCTACTGTTGCAGTTACAGATTTATGTGCTCACTTATTGGAATTTGTTCCTGAGTGGAAAACATCATCCTTCAATGTGTTTGGCTTTCTTCTTTGTCATCCAGTTTGTGTCTTCCGTTCTCATGTAGTTTGCTAGAATGAACATCTGTAACATGGGATGCCATAGACTGTGTGTGCATGTATGGGTCACAAAACTTGTGCAGCATGGCAGTTCAGTGCTGAAAAATGCAGTGAAAAAGAGGACAGAGGGAATGTGACATTAGACTTCAACTTTAAATAATGATTTTTTTTTTCTGATTCTTCCTTTCTCTGTGGGTTGTCATAGTGTCTATTAAAAATCTAACTCTAGCAGGTCATGCTTCCTAGTCTTGACAAACCATATGAAAACCTGTGAGGAAAATGCATTTCTTTCTTTTTCTTGTTCCACAAAATGTAGCCACATCAGATTTTGTTCATGCTCTTTTTTGATTATGAAACAAGGGAAAGAGAAGGAACAAAAAAGGATAAGAATAAAAAAAAAAACAAAACAAACCAAAGAAACCCAACTGAATATGACTAGCCAGATAGGTAAAAATACAAAGATCAAATCAGGTTTTGAGAACAAATTTAAATTCTGTATTTTTGCTGTCTTTTCTTGTATGCTATCTTGCTGGTTTAATCTTTTTGCTATGTTTATTCTGCTCTTGTTTCTATGTTATTCTTATAATGCTACCCTTACAATGGCCCATTCTGGTTTCTATTTTCTTAATATAACTCTTCCCATTTTTGAGTGTTTAATCTGCTAATTAAAGTACTTCTTCTCTGTGATCATGAAGCCCAAAAAGGCCAGATAAAACTGTTTAGAGACAGAGCCTTTAAACAGAAGGTATTTATTAGTGCAACATTGGGGAACCCCCAGCTCATGCTGGACAAAGAGTTCCAAAGTTTTCAGTGAAAAGCAAGACTATTTATACAATTTTGCATAGGATTACAACATCTTTTCATGCATATTCATAATATTGCAACATCTGATTATAATATTCATAGTAGGTGGAGAGTAGGTGGAGCCTGGGCATGGTCGTCTCTTTTGGGAAATTTTGCAGGGGTACATCCTGTTGCCTTCATCTCTAGGGGGCTGCATCTTTGCTCCTCTTCATCATGAACTTTTCAACATTCTTTGTTTTTGCTGATTCTTGCAAGGAATCTTGGACTTGGGCCTCTGTTCCCTGTTCTGTTTCTTAATGTTCCTGTTCTGTTCTTTGGTGTATCTTCCTTAGTTCCCTTATCTCTATGTATTTATCTCTCAGGGCATAGTGACCCAGAATTTGCCTTTAACTTAAGCATTTTCTCATAGAGAGTTGTCAGCGTCGATATTCTAAGCTAACTTTTAAGTCTTAGGGCCTCTGCTCGGCTTCAATCATCCATCAAAATTTGCTTTCCTCGGTTTTGCTTTAAGGTTCCCAGTGGCCATTTTGTTAGTCTCTTCTTTAAGTGATCTGACTGGAGTTCACTTACAGGACTGTTTTCTTTCCCGGGGGCAAAGTTTCACCTGGTTCCTTCTGTGTGCCAGCTGAAAAATCCAACTAATTGCCTTGCCATCAGTCTGAAGAGTGATTTACAGCACCCAAATCAGTTGGAGGAGCAGTAGATATTGCAAAGTTATGTTTGATAATTATTTTTAAAGTCATTTTTATATTAATGTATTTGAAATTTTAGTCTCTTGTCATATGAAGAATAAAGAAAAAAAAAAAGCTGGCTTTGTCTCCCAGCATTTCCTTGCAGCATAATCCAGCTTGTCCAACTCCAATCTACTGATCAATTTGTTAGAGATACTGCAGTAGATATGGGCCTTGAGAATGGGCTTGTATCAAAAGACAGGCTGATGAACTTGTTCAAATATGGAATGTATAGAAAGTACAGCAGGGAGCAAATTACCAAAGAAGTAGAATATTGGTCAAGATGGGCTTCAAAACTGAGTGAGGATAGCAGCTGAAATGATAGCCTGGTAGGTGTAGCTTTAACTGTGCAGTAGACACTGATGCTTCAACTGAGTGCAGCTTTCTTGGATGGTGACTCAACAACAGAAGGAAAGTGGTAAGTTTTCGGTAGATCCCAAAGTGATATTTAAGGATTTTTTATGTAGCTCTACATAAAAGCTCAAATCTCTGTTCTAAGGTCTTGCCAACAGCTGCTCTTCAACCATGAACTGAAGCACAATGCTTCTTTGGTACAAAGGACTGGAGGCAAAGGCAGTTTGAATTTGGTGGACTATTTTATCCCAGGCTTGATGCAAACAGACACACACATATAAACATATGCTTCCATGTAAAGAAAAACATTTTTTCTTTCTTTTGAAGAGAGATCAGTTGTTTTTTGCTTGCTAGTTTTTCTTCTCTACTTGTTTGGGTCTTTTCCCCCCACATGAGCATATGAGTACTTTTCCCCTGTGTTGTCTTAACACTTTGGAAGGATTCCCATAAATACCTGCAATGTTACTTCTGTCTTTCTGGTTTACCATTTCTTTATTCTGAACTTCCTCTGCAACTGCTCCCGTGCCCCATATTGGCAGAGCAGTTTGCTGCGGCATTTTCTACCATTCCTGTCACCATCGCACTGCAGCTCATGTGTGTATTTGTCTACAACTCCCTGACTTCTCTGAACACCCCAGAAACCTCCCCTTCTCTAGGTGTTGTACAGAGGACTAACCTGGTCTGTAGTTAGAGCAGTCCTCTGTACCTGGGAAGCAGAGATAACTCTCCAAAGCATACTTACTTAGTTACTTCACACCCTTGGCCACTTGAATACCAAGAGTGAGCATGATGCAAGTTACCTGCTGTTACATCACCTTGTGGGCTCCTTCAGCCATGCCTGTGCCCCCTCAGAGGGGCAGCAGGCCAACAAAAATAGCAGGACAACAGTCTGAACCCCTTCCTATGGGGTCCTGCTGTCACTTGCTTACCATGCCAATGGCCGGTATCTGGTCCTTGAAGCTGGAGAACAGGAATGCTTAATCTCGGTTTTCTGCATAAGAAAAGAAAAGAAGCTGCCTTTTGAGACAGCACATGAAGAAAAGTGATGCCCAGAATAGGCATGATGAACTCAGACTGAATGGAATATTTTCCAAAATTGCTACCATTGAATGCAAGTATTGGTATCTCTAGCGATAGAATCTATGTTGGTGTCAGTCAAAGAGAAGGAACATTATATAGGAAAGTGAGAATGTTGTACTGAAACCTTCCTGACCTTTTCCTAAACTTAGCAGATATTGAAGATGTTTTGTGGTAGAACAGGCTTTACTCATACCTGAGAACCTCAGAACTTGGAGGAAAAATGCCAAGAATACCTCTGAACTTCATCAGGCTATTGATGAGCTATTGTATATTTTAATGATTAAAAAAAATAAGAATCAACAATAGGGAGGAAAATCCATTAATAATTATAACAAGCCCCCTAAATGTTGCCTTACAGAAATATGTAAACATCAGAAGAAATATGAGATTCGGATATGTACAGACATGTATGGATTAACAGCACAACAAAACTCGGGGTTTTTTTTAAATGCTACCTTTCTCATTTTTAAAATACATCCTTATTTTTAATGAGAGGTGGTGTTGTGTTTTTTTTTCCTTTCCCTTTATCATAAGAGAATACTGGTATATTCATTTTGTCTCTCTGTTTATTATTCTATTTTTGGAACTTTCATATCTTCCTCCAGTGCTAGTTCTCAAATAACTGCTGTTTAGTAATGTGTAAAAGTTTTCATTTGTCCTTCACAACTCAGTGAGCTGTAAACACTGAAGTAATTGAGCCACCCACATCCTGGTCTGCAGGTGATAGGAGTGATGTATTTTATTAGCATTTAATTAAATTGCAAATGTTATGCTAAACTGTGGAATTGCTGGCAAAAGTTGAATAACTGGATTAAATTACACCCTTGTTTAAAACCAAGAAATAAAAAGATTGTTGAGTAATCTGAAGAAAATATATTCTTCAACTCTCCTGAAGCAATTAACCTATGCTCTGCTGCTTTTAAAAAAAATACCCCTCAGCAAACACTGAAATTTGAGGCTGTTGCAACATTAATTTCACACCTTCCTTGTTTAGGTTAATGGTTTCTGATTAAAACAATGAAGATTAAATGAATCTCATTCAATCTATAGCACTAAAGAGATAATATACACTTAAAACAATTGCAAATTACTGAAATTAAATTTTATATTACTGTATTAAGATTTGGGGAAGGGTTTAATAACTTCAGTTTATGAAACCTTGATTCTCTTTCTATTTGGGGAATATTGGATGATTTGACTTATTCCCATTTGCTTATTTGGATATGTGCCTTAGGAATTCTAATTATGCAAAAGCCATTTGTTATGATTTTGTTTAGAGCTAACTATTTCCAGTTAAAATTTATAGCTCTCAGTAGAACATGCTGGCTACTGCAGAGAATGCTACAGCCAGCTGGAAAGAGTATTTTGATGGGAAATGAGAGGCAGGAGGGCTCCAACATCACATTTTTCATTTGAGGGATGAGACAAAAAAGTGCGTAAAAAATACAAATGTTCCATTTGCAAAATAAGAAGGAGTTAAAGATTGGGAGGGAAATGGAGTTACCATCAAGAACTATTTTTATTTTCTAGGATTACAAGCAAAACCAAGAACAAATCCCATGTCCCTTTCTAAGTGGAATAGGGGGGAATCAAACAGCTAGTGCATCTGCCTTCATTCAATTCTTCTAAGCTGAAAGCCTGCACTCAGGCAGTTTCAATAGGTAGTGTTTCCCAAATGTTAAGTTAAACATGTGAGGATTGTTTCTTTTAAATCAGGCTGATGCCCCACTGAACACAAATTTAAATTAAAATAATTTCTTTGGGGTTTTATCTTTTTTGCTAAAGCACCTTTTTAAGTTAAAAAAAAAGTATCACTTGCATGCTTATTGCACAAACCCAATGTTTTATTTCTAAATGGCACCAAAAGTGAGGAAATAGCAATGTGCTTTTTGTATATTTTAAGTTGTTTTAGGATATTGTAATGTCATGCTGCACTCTCTGGATAACTGCAATGAGTTTGTTGTTGTTGACATCCTCTGAATATTTGCAGGCTCACATGACTTATAACTAATGATGAATACTAGATGTTCTGTACATATGCAAATGAAGCTCTAGCAACAGCAACAACAAAAAAGGTGCTTTGTCTTTTAGAAATTCTGCAAACCAGCTCCCTAACGCTATCCATATCTGGAGAAGAAAAAAATTTGGAACTCCAAGTACATTTTAGAAATGAAGTTTCAAATTGCAGTAGTGTGCAAATCTGTACTGCATGGTAGAATTTCAGTGAGTTGGGAAGTCTCTCTTTTTCTAAGCGAAATTGCTATAATTACTATGTGCTTTCTTATGCTAACCATGAGTTTTCTGGATATTCTTAAGAGCTCTAAAAAATACCAGATTGCACTTTAGATATATCCAAGGGCCACGTTTTCTTCACAAGTGCCAACATGTGAAAGAAGCACAATTAATGTTGGCAGAAACAAGGTTAATTTGTTATTGAGGCATAGTCACTTAAAGTAAAAAATATTTCATCATCTTCATTTTATGCTCTCTTACTAAAGATTTCAATGAGCTTGCTAATGGTAATGAATTTCCTTTTAAATATTTTTTTTAAATTGTGAAATTATAGTTATTTCATGTGGTATTTAGGCATTTGTCCAAGTTAACTGACACTGTAGGAGGAAAAAAATTAAAATTAGTGATAACACTAATTCTACAAGAGACCTGGGCACATACAGGTTAGTCTGTGCAAAACTCAGCTTCTAAACCTTGCATGTGGACTCTACACTCCGCCTTAGATAAGCAGAGCAGATGCATATGGATAAGGAAACACACAGACACACATTTTTTATTTTTATTTTTTTTAAATTGCATGCAGAACATTCATGAACCTCATTGTTAGATCTATAATGCTATCTATTAGATGTTTTAGAGTGTAATTTGGAAGAAGAGAAACAGTTCAAATTAAGACCTGGCTTTTTTTCTGTTTCAGGCCATAGATACATCCATAAATGTAATATACTGCCCAGTTGTACTGTGTATGCTATGGAGTCTCCTGCATCCCGCAGATGCTGACAGTTTTGCAATTGCATCCCGTATCTGAGAGAATTAAAAACTGTATGATCTAGCTCAGAGGAGAATGTTAAACCTGAGGGCTGCCAGGAAAGTGGTAGGTCAGTACAGCCCAAATGGCCAGACTTGCTAGACCAGAAAAAGAAAGATGAACAAGGACGTGGTGCTGGTCTAGTGAATGTGCCACTAAAATGGAAGAAAGAGGCTTGGGTGTTTAAATAGTCCAGATTACCTGTTTCTAAGGAATCCTCAGTAAGACTGAGCTGACGCCTGTTTATTATCTAAAAAGGTAAAGAGCAGAAGAAAACATCCTAGACTTCTTTTCTCAGACCTTGCTAGAGCAGAACAGAGCAGAGAGAGTTATTCTCACTCAAAATCTGCTGAGGACAAAGAAGAGATACTTGTCAGTTTCATAGATCAAGGCTGCATTTGAAATGAAGTGGCAAATAAGTCTCCAAACCCATTAATTCTGTTTGGATTAGTGACTTTTTTTTGTCCTATTTTTTGTTAATTGTTAATGAATAATTACGCTTAGATCAGCTAGCTTCACCAAGGTAGTTGAAAAGCCTTTGGAGAGTAATAATTGTCAAGCTGTGTTTTCTTACAACAATGAAGGCAGTGGCAAACCAAAATACACTTCTTGTTTTCTGAGTAAATTTCTATAAGATTATATTCGTTATGGTTCTGTGAGCAGTTGTTACAGCAACTATTGTTAATTGTAGCTATTAGTTGCTACTTAAATCAGTTCACTAGTCTGAAAGTCGCTGTAAAATTCCTGCAAGTATTGTTTGCTTTAAATGCTGAGTTCTTAAATTACATTTTAATGGCTACTGTAGTACTGAAAAGGCTCATCTCAGAGTACAGGAAGAATCTTTCTAGAAATTGTCATACTTCTGGAAACCACAAGTATAGCTGATTTGGTGGTGGTGTTTGTTCATATCCTCAAAGATGAATGAAACCAGAACATACCATGAAGCAATCAGCAAGCATTTTGAAACTAAATTTGCATCTAAACTTCAGAGCCTAATGTTTTCTTAGTTAGTTAACACTTTTTTCTGTAAGCTTGTTCACATTTTTGAACTTACTTTAAGACTAAAAGTACTCAAGCTTTTCAAGGAATTATCATTGTTCATGAATTAATAAAAATTATGTAGCATAACTCAGGGCTAGTAATAATAAGGTTTTTGTGCATTCAAACAGGGAACTCTGAAAATTACAAATTCCATTTTAACTATTGTGTGATAAAATGGGAAGTAGTAACTGGGTTACAACCAACAATCCCTATACTTTTAACAGTTTCTTGTTGTTAAGCTCACTTGCTCTTACTAAATCAGTTTTCTCAAAACCCAATAACGGCAAAATGAGCAAAATAGAGAAGTGAAGAAAGACTTGGGAAGTGCCTTGGATGAAGATTCATGTACAGTTATGATTGCCTGTGAACAAAAGGGAGAGGTTTTCTTGAAAGGGGATGCAACACTATGGGTAGCAAATCCTGCTCAACTTTCAAGACAGGGCTGTAAGTCATCTAGGATAGATTGTTAGAGTGAGACATTTTAAGTTTTAGATCTTTCAGTTTTGGAGTAGGAATAAAGTAAAGGACTGGGGGAAACATTGGGAGATAGATAACTTTCTATGAGAATGCACCTCTTCAAAGCTTTCAGTAGAAAGAGACGAGCAGCTGTTTCAGTCACTCTGGCTTTAAATTTCCAAACCTTTCAGCCCTGAGGAATTGTTTTGGTCCGTACTGCTGTATTCATGTGAAGTGACATCCAAGTTTGTACTCTAGGTAAAAGACCTAATCATGACACCAATTGCAGAATTTTTAAATACATGTTCTATTATTTAAAGAAAACATTTCTTCTCTGTTTCTCTATCTAGCAGTAACTACTTTGAAGGTTCTACTTCTTAGCTTTTGCTCTGTTAAGGATCTTGATCCTTCAGTAGGATTTCTTTTCCATAGGCAAATCACATGTGCTATTTAATCTGCTGCAACAGGAACAGTTACAGAACAACAGCCAAAAATTACAACTATTCTTTCAATTATGCTTTTAAGATGTGAGCTGTTTATCCTATATAGGTTCACAAAATAGTAAACTTGGAGCAGGGTTTGTTTAAATAATACATCTAGGATAAGTGCTTACCTTCAGACATGTGACTCTATAGGAGATTATCTTTAAAGGTTATCATAAATGCTATGTTGAAATTTTAGTGACCATAATTTATAAATTTCTCTCTGTGGAAACATATTCCTCTCCTAACACAGTCATCATTCTTCACGTGCCTTTTATTGACTGTAACAAGGCTCTTAGGAACATGTAATCAGACATAGTCAATAAGCTCTGCTTGAAGGTTTGCTATTATGCATTGGCAGAACACTAATTTATTTAGCTGTGCTCTATGTCTAAATGCCACACATAGACTGTGTATTTCTCTTACTTGAAAAATGTAGAATTTGCATTGGACCAGATGGTAAATTGGCAACCTGGTGCACCCATATAGAGGGCTCAAGGGCAGACGTGGTTTCTCCTTCACATAGCTCATTAATTTGCTGTTTCATGCAGGAGATG
This sequence comes from Campylorhamphus procurvoides, assembly GCA_013396655.1. Taxonomy (NCBI): domain Eukaryota; kingdom Metazoa; phylum Chordata; class Aves; order Passeriformes; family Dendrocolaptidae; genus Campylorhamphus; species Campylorhamphus procurvoides. Next base: position 129,473 of record WBMV01009009.1, on the reverse strand, counting down.
AAACTGGTAGGGTATGTGAGTTCTCAAAAAAAAAAAAAATGGGAAGAAGGGAGGCAGAAGAGTTCAGGTTCAGGTGGACTGGATTGCATTTCATTTCCTGAACTGCTCTAGCAATAACTGTGTGTTGTACCTTACATCTAAGCTGCTTGAAAAAACTTATTTGCTGATGTCATTAGTAAGTGACAGAAAGTGCATAAACCTACAAATACCAAGCAAAGGAGATTATCCTCTACTTCCGTTAACCATTACTCTTTAAAAATATTAATATGCTCTGAATGTGCTTAGTTGCCTCCCCTGCTGTTTTACAGCTCTAACATAAACCATCCGAGAAACAAAACCTCCAACTCAAATATCTGTGTTAAAAAAAAATTAAAAAAGTAAGAGAATAATAAGAAAACTATTGGGATAAATAACTACAGAAAAATAAAATGTTCTTTTAACACAGTCTTCTTTTGTGGCTTGGCCTTTTGTTTTTGTCAGTAAATGAGGTTTTTTCCATCAATGAAATACTGTGTATTCCAGTTTTGATGTTTTTCCAAAATATAGATCAATAAGATCTGCTGTGGATTACTGAGGCTCCATCTGTTCTCACCATGAATAGGAAATAGTACAAATGATAGTGAGCAGATGTACCCTGCCTATTACAGTGGTGCTCAAAACCACTGTAATATTGGATTGAAAAGGCAGAAACATATCAGTTCTATACAACTTTCTCCTGTCTTTACTAGATTCTTATGTATGTGTCTGACAGCCAGGCATCTCAAAATCATTTTACTTTCCTTTAAGAATCTTCAAAATGTGTTGGGCTTTATTTTTTCCCCTTTTTTCCCCTTTAAATTAGCATTATTCACATCCAGTCCAGAGCAACATATAATATTTTAACAACTTCATGCCTATGAATTATGCTCCCACTTTTTTTTCATGGCCTAATAAATTTTGAGGGGCATTTAGTACCTTGGATTTTTATTTCTTTTAAATGCAGAAAGGAAGACAAACACCAACCAGGCATCCTAGAAATTTGCATGGCAGTGTGGTGGGTGCCCTGAAAGTGATCCCTGTTTTGCCTTGAGTACAGGATGGATTTGAAAGCAGGTCTCTCCCCCTGAGGTGACTGTCCTAAGCTGCAGTGATAGGAGAGAGATAAGGTCGACGCTAGTTTCAAAAATGAATTATTATTTTTGTTTAATTTTACATTTAGTACTGAAACTGAGGTGAATTTGACTGAAGTGCATGCTGGCGCAACCAAGTGTAGCTGCTACTATGGCGTGGCTGAGGTGAAGGATGGTGATGTCTTTGAAGGAATGGTGTTCCTGCTGAATTTGCTAGACTGATGGCTGTAACTCCTGCCCCATTATCTCTGTTGAGTAATTGGCCTGTTTTATACAGGGATAAGAGCCTGTGACAGCTCATTTGGATTTATGGCACTCTGCTCATCAGGTTAGAGGTTGAGAGGTGAATCCAAAGTGGCAGAAGTACAATGAGTGTACTCGGACAGCCAGGGAGATGGAGAACCTCTTTTGTGAGAGGAAGTTAGCACGGCGAAACAGAAAACCGGAGTGAGATATGATCAAGAGACAGAAGATATTGTATCTAAGGTAAATTATTAAGTTGGCACAGGTAATAGGTTAAACTCTCTGTGAGCCAGCTTATGCTGGAAAGTGATGAAGTTCCAAGAGTTTTCCAATAGGAGCAAGAAAAAAATCCCAAAGTTTTAAGGAGGAGTTTCTTCAATATGATTGTTGAATGTGTGGTGACAACATACAATGCTTACTTTAAGTGCTGCATTTTTGTGAAAGTTAAAGTCAATAATTTTGTAACTAGCTTTGAATCTTTTGCTCTTGGGGGATTTAACAGTACAAAGGCTGTATTTAGCTCCATGAGCAATCCTTCCTCATGAAGAATCCTGCTCTGATGATCTCTTCATTTGTTTTGATCACTTCTCTCCTGGAACTGCTTTGCCAAATATTTGGAAATTCTCCATTTAATTTTGTAGCTCATCTCATTAGGCATGCCCTTCTCTGGTTTTCTCTGGTTTTCCAAGGCAAAGAGGATATACAGTAATATAAAATCATTTTATTTTAGATAAAGTTGATCTTTCTTGGTTGTCTTCCCATGTGTAAATGTGATAATGGAATTAAAAAAAAAGCTTTCTGGCTCAAACAGAACTACTTGTGCATAACATATTGTTAATTTGGAAAAAAGCTAATCTAACGGTGATGAAAAAAAGAATTGTGCCACAGGAAGAGTTGGCAGCCATCATTCTAATGGTGCCACGTGCTACTTCCTTGAGGTGATGGGAAGGAGTTTAAAGTTTGATGATGGTACTTGTGGTTTAAAAATCTGTAGCTAGATCATATTCAATACCTTCACTGCTGCTCCAGCAGCCTTCATGTGGTAGTATGAGATCACCCAGGCTGCTATTACGGTCTAAACTTGTTTGATCTGAACACTGATACAATAAAGCAATGGTGCTTGAAGAGTGGGATCCAATCAAATTTTTAATGTTAATAAACTTCACACTCAGCACAATAATTTAAATAATTTTGTCCATCCTAAAAAAAAAAAGAATAAAAAAATCTGAACTTTAGGACTTATTCATTTGCAAAAAAAATGACTACTCTTATAGTTTGCAACTCTTAAGTTAAAATTGGTATAAAACTAACTAGTAACAGATTTCAGTCCATAGCATGTCTCTTCCTGATCCAACAAAACATTTAAGTGCACCCGTAGTTTAAGCTAAAACAGATTGATAAAGAAATTGGAGACTTTTTGTATGTTGAAAAGCTAAGATTGTGCTTGAATTAATTTTTCAGTGCATTGTGGGTTTTGAGTCAGTTGGGACCAGCTTTTCCTAAATGATGTGTTTCTTACCATTTAGTTACTGTACAGTTCATTCAGCATGTGAGATAAATGATAAAGCCGTGCTCTTTTTCCAAGCTTGTAAATGGTAAATATTTCCCCTGCTATTATGGGGAAGCTCACTTTTCTTTCTTCTTTTTTTTTTTTTTTTTAATAATAGAACTAGGAACAGGATTTCACAAATGAAAAATAGATGGTATAGCTGTGAATTTGGGTGAAAGCATACTGGAGTATGTTCTGAAACAATGATTGCAAAACATTACTATTCTTACATCCTTTGGATGATCTGGAGTATGAGAAAATGTCTGTTTCTAATGGCGATATGAAAAGACAAACAAGTGGGGAATGCAGTTATGTGATATTGCTTTTAAAAACCCTTCAGTCAGTGCATGATGTTATGACTTTTTACATAACTTTGTCTTATAACTTTTGCAATTTTATTCTTAGCTCAAAATTTGTATCAGTTGCACTAAGATTTTATAATATTCAAATGTAAAATGATTTGGGGTTTGCTTCTTTTGTTAGTCCTAATTGCAGTCTTGCAGCTTGTATCTTGCAGTCTTAAGGGAAAAAAGCCACTCGCACTCTTTTTAAGTGTCCCATTATGTGAGTAAAGCTCACATATAATTGGCCTATAGGAATCCATAGGTTTGATCCTTTCATGGTGTTATTTATAGCTTCTAAAACTATGACCAGCTGAGCCACTCAGAAAAGCTAATAATACTTTTGAACTGGAGTTAGTATGCCATGTTTGTCTCTGTTTTGCTATGTATTCACGAGAAAAGACAAAAATAAGCAAAAGACTCAGTCACAATCTTCTCTTGGATAACATGGTGAAAATCAATGAATCTACATATATCAGTAAAGGAGTTGATTTTATTTATTCAGTTCATCATTTTTCTTACTCATGTGATGTTAGCAATGGGCTAAAAATTAAAAGAGCAGAACAACACAACTAGGATGTTTGGAGTACTTTCTTTTTCCCCAATGGACAAGCTTTTCAGAATCCCTTGAGCATTCTAAAAGTCAACCTGGTTATTTCTCTGACGATGTTTTTGGAGGAACATAATACAGAGCTGTCCCCTTTTTTCTTAGTAATAGCAAAACCAAATGCTTCTCCATTGCTGTTAAGAAATGTGCATGTGCACTTGCATATCCTGCAATTAACAGATAAGCAATGTACTGTTAAGCAGGCTTTAAGGAAACCATATGGAAATTCATAGGTAAAAAAAGAAAAAGGTGCAACATGAAGTTACTGGTCCATGACGATAGGTCTTCAACTTACTGTTCTTGAGATTCTGAAGAGAGTCAATAAACTAAAAGCAAAAGCAGAAGAAAAACAGATTATTCTGTTAAAAATTGGTAGGCATAGACTGCTTTAATATTTGTGAAGGCAGCGAAAGGACTAAGACTGAGGAAATAACTGGAAGAAATACTTATTTTTTAATTCTATTTTTCTTACACTAGACTAGAGCAGTGAGAAGCAATAGTCTATGAGATACCAACAGAACCTCTGAAGTTAGTGAATAGGGGAGTTATTTTTCCCCTTGGATGACAAGTGCTGTTCAAAACAAGACAGAACAACAAAATTAGGTTTAAGTAGTATTCTTTCAACAAATGAAAAATATATGCTTTGCTATACCTTTAATTTTCTAACAACAATTTAATTACTGTTGATTTGGGGGAGTGACAATTAGAGTCATCTTTACATGAATTGATAAGGACTTCTTTGCTTTTGTAATTCACTTTAAGATTTTTGTAATAAGCATAGTTAGACAGCATCCTTTATAGCATTTCTAAATCTATAAATGTCTCATTAATATGAGCTTTTGATTTTGATCTGTTTTGATCAGGACTCTTTTTAATATTTGGGAGTTTCAGTCACAATCTTAATTACTTCATCTTGCTACTTTCTGGAATGAAAATTATTCTTCCTATCCATGTTGAATCTCTACAAAGACTTTAAATAAAATGAAACATTTAGTCCTGCTACTTTTAGTCCTGTAATCTAGATGATCACTAAAGATGATTGTAAAACATGTCAATAAGATAGCTGTAATAAAAACAAAACAAAAACAAACAAAAAAAGTGATTGTGAATTTCTTTGAAAATTAGAAGTTCTTCCTACCAAAGAGCATCTTGTACTATGACCTATTCTCTTATGTAGATTGCAAAAACGCAGATTAGGAATCTTTCTTGGAAACTTTAGAAGGCCAGGCTTTGTACTGAAGTATTTTGCCAAATTGTTTGGATAAACCCTTGATCCTGCAGCTTTTCAGGCAGTAATACATCTCTGTGGTACTCTCCAAGCTGCACTTGAAGATCTAGCAATGCAGCCAGACATAGAATTCAGCCTAGAGGTCTGTACTTGTGTTCTTTTCTGTCTGTAAGTAACTGTGTCTGGAAATATGCTTGCACTTGAAGTATTGTATCAAGGAAATCACAGTCTGGATTGGTGAGCTGGATAAAATAAAAGTCCCAGTTTGGATGACTAGGCTTGATGGATAGTGGATCATGTTCTGCCTTGAGGCTGAAGACAAGGGGAGTATCTCAAAAATCTATTCTGAAACCTGTCCAGTTTCACAGCTTTATCAGTTACCAAGTGCCGCGTGCTCCCGGGGACAAAGGAACGGTCCTCAGCCAAGGTGGGGTGAAGAAAGCTGGAACACTTTATTAAGGGAGCATGGGACTCATATAGGGCTCAGGGAGAGGCTTGGAAAGTGGGAGGAGGTGGGGCAGAGCACGGCAAGTAGGGGAAGGGATAGGAGGGAAGGAGGGGAATACAGATGGGGCGTGGCTAGCCTTACAGGATGACACGGTGTTTGCATCACCAGCCAGGCAATGGAAAAATAGGGATTACACAACCAATAGGAAACCGGTAACCTGGTAGCCACCACCAATAAGAATAAAACATACAAATACATGGGGAATAACCATCTATGTAATGCAATAAGTCACTATCTATGCTATAGAAAATCTTTTAAAACATAAACTTCTGTGCTTTGAGGTAGTTGTCCATTTCTGGTGTTAATCACTTGATAGCTAGCTCTATCCACTCGTGAAACTGTTCATCCTGGTTTTGGCAGTCTTTGAGACAGGGTTCCCCGACAACCAAGCACAAAGAAATGTGCTCTCAAGAGGTTTGAAGGTGATGCCAAAATTGTTTGAGTCACTCTTCAGGGAGACCTAGTCAGGCAGGAGGAATGGACCAGCAGGGATCTCATGAAATGCAATAAGGACAAATGCCAAATCCTGCACTTGAGAAGGAATACATTCTGGGGAGCAGCTTTGCAGGAGAGCGTCTGGGGGTCCTGGTAGACAGCAAGCTGACTGTGCTGCCTGGCACACTGCTGTCTCAAGTGAGGCTGGGCTGGGAACATTAACAGGAAGGGCCACAGCCAGCTGATGTAACTATTCCCCTCATTATACTGTACCTTAAGGGCTGCATCAAGTTTTCAGTACTCTAGTACAAGGTACTGATAAACAAAGGTTAAGCTGGTGGAGGGCTAGAACATTTGTTTCTTAGTATTTTCATAACCTAACATGCATACTTCTGATAGAATCCAGACTCGTTTTGCTAGTACAAAGCAGAAACACATATCTCCATTCTTCACAACAGCCAACATACTTCCTAGTGTCTTGTTTTGTAAGAATTAATTTAGGAAGTTTTGTTTAAATCTAATTACATTTATGCTGTAAATATGAGAGAAGATTCTGCTTTTTACTGGGTAAAAGTAATTCCATCATTAATTAATTCTCTTGTATTAGTTTAGAAGAGGATTTTATCTGTGGCTGTAAGAAGGTAACAAAACATATTTGCTCTTGTGAAGTTGCATCTGATGTTTGCACTAGTTTCACAGTTAATTTACCAACAACCACTTCTTGAGATCAACAGCCTTTAATTCTGTAGTAGGAGCTGACCTTCAACCATCACCATTACCCCTTGGTGTTAGCTATGCTCTCAATGCAGGGAGAAAGCAGGTGTTTCTTCAGCTGCATCACAACTGTTTGTAGGCGCCCCACTGCCTTCATACCACCCATAGCATTGGGAGATCTTTCATATCCTAAAGGCTACAGTGGAGAAACCATACTTAATAATCCTTCCTTCTCTCAGGCAATGTGGGCCGTATTTTGAAGCATATCAGCGTGCATTCCTGCAGGCTGAGTGTATGCAGCTGCTAGCGTGCTCTGGGTTGACTAAATGCAAGGTGGAGAGCTGTGTTTGACAGCAGGAATAGGCAGAAGCAGCTTTGCCTGATCAGGAGAGCAGAAAGGGTGGCCTGTGGGTCGTAGAGAATACCAGTGAACTGAAGAGAGGAAAGAATGGTGGTATCTGGCAGACATCTATTCATAATAAGGTGGATTTGACATGAAGTGGTTTGGGTGTTATTTAGGAGATTTATTTTGTTGGAAGTGTGCTAGCATCTCCTGATGGTGTTAATGACTCTGCAAGAGTAAATTTTTCATGATCTAAAATCATAGTATAAAGAGATTTGATGTAGGATTAATGCTCTGATATCTCACCTCTGTATCATAACAGCAATAAACTGTATGTGCGCTTTTAAGCCTGCCTTTTCCCTTTATATTTTCAGGGCATTTATCCCTTTTGTATCTCATATTTCTTACAGAAAAATAAATTTCACTTAACTGTTCCATGTGGGAAAGTAGTAAGTGTTGCCTCTGCATTACTTTCTATTAATGGACTTTTCTTAAGTCTTTCAGTCTTCATCATTCTCTGGTTTTGCAGACGTGAGCTGATGGGCTGGCCAGAAAGTGCTCTCTTTTTTCTTTTTTATTTTTTTTCCTAAAAAGAAGTGGGGGTGGGGGGACAGAGTCGAGGCAGTATGAAGAGAAGAAGGAAACTCTAACAAGCACGAGGGATGTAAAGGGAAGGGCTGCTTCCATAAAGGAGGTAAACCAGGAGCTGATGCTGTTCACAGCACAGGCAGTGCCCTCATGGACCAAGTCATGGCCCCACAGGGCCTGAGCAGAACAGGTGTGCTGATGGAAAGAGTCACTGTCAACTATCCAGGTATCACCAAAAAAGGTAATGTAATGAGTCAGGTTTAGGAGGTCAATCCAGAAAGTCCAGTCAGGGACAGAAGAAAGAGATAAATATCTTGACAGATATTTATGTGTTGAGTCACCAGTTACATCTACTTAATGGCACATGTTAGGAACCAGAGCAGAAAATGGTCAAGCAGATCACAAAAATGAGAGTTTGCATGTCAAGGCTATTCAAGGTACACAGTGATTAAGAATTTGGGTATCTAAAAGTTGGTGTTACTTAGACAACATAGAGCTTGGAAGCAGAAACCTTCAGGTGATACCGAATTATTTAACAACTGAACTATAGGAGAAAACATTTGCAATTGTTGTCGTCATGTTCACAAAAATGTAGTTTCTCAGTTCTACCCTAAGATACAATTACTCATCCCTTAAAGTAACAAAAAAATTGAGCGTGTATGAATTGTACAGTTTTAGACTACAAGTCACTACTTCTATAAGTAGATCAGAGATAAAATTTAAATTATTATCTGGAGATGGATATTGTAATTTTCAGTTCTAATCAGAAATAACAAAATTTCATGAGATATTACATTTGTAGATAACTTTCAAATACAAATATTAATAACTATGAACTAATCATCAGATACATATAGTAAAATTAAGTATTTTGAACTACTAGTAGTTATTATCGTGTTTCTACTATGACAGCTTCTCTTGGATGACAGATTTGGGTTAGTTTGCAGTTTTTTCCTGCCGTAGTTCATCCTGGTTCACCCATCCTGGTTTGTGTGAAGTATGTTACTACAAGTTGTGCTACTACAAGTTGGATGAAGCAGAACAGATGAGGAACTGGCATTTTCTGCTGACAGTCTGTGACCTGTTAAAACGTCTCTGGTGAGTCACAGTGCCTTGTCTGGCTCTTTCTGATCAGCACATACTGCTTATGCTGCACTTGTAAATGAACACAGAGGAACTAGAGAGAAAGTTCATGACCCTTTAAATACACTGCACTGAATGGTGGCATGTAGGTACATAATCCACTATAAAGTGGCTGATTTCAGAGTAGTTAATGTTATATATCTGCATACCAGATTGCTCACTAACTTCTATCATTGTCCTCTTAGCTTGATGTATGTAAGGTTAAAAAGTCTTTTAATACATGAAATTATACAGTGCTATATTAGTGCATTTATTAATATAATAAATTAAATTTGGGGCAGTTTTGGTTCAGTTTTGCTGTTCAGGCTCTGATAGCTGGTTTAGACTATGTCATAGAGTCTTAAACAAAAGAAGTAATGAAAAAACAGATTTGAGTTGATTCTCAGGTTAATTTCCTTCCTGCATAGTCTGTGTTGTCAAATAAACATTATAACCTATGCCTCACCCAGCTTTAGTTGGACAAAATCCTTTCTAGAAAGTATATTCTTTTGGATCAGTTCTTTCACACTGATTTTGGAAAAAGTAGGTAGAGAAATACGGCTTCTCTCTACTTTGAAAGCTTGATTTACTTTTTTCTTTTTTTATTTAATTTTTTAATCTCCTGGTATGTTTATGATGTATGAATACTTAAGAAGAAAAAAATGTATTAATCATTCAAATGGTTACCATTTTGAAAGCAACTCCAGTGGAGAGATTTCCCTACAAACCAAAACAGCGATATAAGCCTTTTTGTTCTTATTTACTGAAAGAAGGAAATCTTGATTAGTCAGCTAAATACTTCTTGCTTTCATCTCATGGACAGGACCCTGTAAATCCTTTAGTACTCTGGAAATCCAGTAAGTTACTAGGAATGGGAAAAAAAACTGTAAAAGAAAATTCTATTTATTTGGTTTTGCCAAAGATTTGTATCTCCAGAATAGTGTATTGTTATGGCCTCTGCATCTTTACTGCTCAAGAGATTTATTAAAAAAGCTGCCATGGAAAGAGTTCAGGCAGAAGATTTTCAATATGAGTTTTACTCATGGCTGTTGTAGCTATATACCATTGTGTTTGAAAAAATGTATGCAAACTTGTCAGGACAAAACCTGTAGTAATTTACCAGAAGTAGATATTTAGTCCTAAGGATTATAATTGCTGCAATTTGCCAAAGTTTCCACTAATTTCACTGTAATGTTTTTGATGTACACATTTGAGTGTGGGAAAACAAGGTGCACTCTTTTTTTTCCTGATACTCCAGTAGAAATTAGTTTTCTTTTGCCTGTTAACACACAATGCGTCATTATCAAGCTTGCTGATACCAAACTTGGAGGTGCCATTGACTTTCTTGAGGAATGAGAGGCCCTGCTGAAGAATCTAAATAGATTGGGAGCATTGGGCAGTTGTCAGTGGCATTAAAAGTAACAATTCCAAGTGCCAGATTCTGCACCTGGGACAGTGGAGAATGGAATAATGCTGAGCACAAGTATAAATGGGGAGAGGAGTGGCTGGAGAGCAGTCCTGCTGAAAGGGTTCTGGCAGTGCAGACCAACAGCGGCTCAATGTGAGCCAGCACTGTGTCCTGGCAGCTCAGAGGGCAAACCTCATCCTAGGTTGCATCAAACATGGCAAAAACAGCCAGTGTAGAGGTGATTATTCCACTGATGTGTCCAGAGAAGGGCAACAAAGCTGGTGTGAGGGGCTGGAAGGCATGACCTGCAAGTTGCAACTGAGGAATTTGGTCTACTATGCAGAAAAGGAGGCTGAGGAGCAATGTTAGGTTAACATAAGAAAAACAGTACTTATGTATAATAACACCCATAATGCCACCTCATCTAGTGGAAGGTTTCCTTTCTCATGTCAGGGAATTAGAACTAGATGATCTTTAAGGTTGCTTCCAAGCCAAGGCATTCTGTGTTTCTAAGACATCATTGTTCTTTTGTACTTCAGGAAGAGACGTGGAGAGACAGATGAGAGTGACTGATCTCTTCTCCCTGGTATCCAGGGACAGGACATGTGGGATTAGTTCAAAGCTACACCAGGGAAGTTCAGACTGGAGCTTAGGAAGCATTTCTGTGTTGAGAGAGTGATCAAACATTGGGATCGACTTCCCAGAGAGGTGGTTGATGCCCCAAGCCTCTCAGTGTTTAAGAGGCATTGGGACAATGCCCTTAATGATATGCTTTGTTCAGCCCTGAATTGTTCAGGCAGTTGGACTAGATGATAATTGTAGGTCCCTTGAGACCGAAATATTCTGTATTCTTTTCTATTCTATGTATTCTTCACAGGGCAAAAAATGCAAGAAAATTGTCAAATGCTGTACTGTTTTGGACTCTGTAATGTTGCCATAAATAAGTCCATGTTGCTAAAATGCTTTTGAAATCAGCCTTCCTTATCACTGGATATACTTCAGTAATTTTTTAGTTCCATGTTTTTCTGAAATTATTATTGTGAAGAAAAGTGGATCTGGTATAGCTAAGCATTATTTCTTTGCATGAAGTTTTACAGAAATATACTTATTAGCAGCCATTCTGTAGGAAGGCAAAGATACTCCAGGACTGTAACGATAAGTGGAGTGGCTCAAAAACAGCTGCCCACATTTGAAGTCATGGAAGCAATCCTTTAACTTTTGCCTGTGTCTGTATCGCTCTTACACAGTGCATGGCTTCTTACTCTCAGTCTCAGAATTTACTCTATAATTATTTTGCCTATATATTTGAGTTAATTGGATCCTTATTGCCTTTTTTATAATAGTAAATATCAGAAGGAGAGTTATGATGTTTACTTACTTTTTTAGTACTTGGCTCGTCATTGAGGTTCAGTGATGAGACAGTCTAGGGTTTTGACATGGATTTGTGAGTCTCCTGGTAAGTCATAAAGATCAAGAGAGATTTGTCTTCATTAACACCTTGTCATGCTAAAGGTTAGATGTTTCCTTCACATCAGTTATAAGACCCTACTGCCAGGAGGCAACCACTGAAGCCGTCTCCTTTCTTTTCTTTTCTCACAATATCAAGTCAGTTGTGATAACAATTAGCACATCATTTGCAATTTCTTTACATCGTTTCTACTCTTGTTTCAGGTTGATATGCTATGCTCTTCCTTTGAATCAAGTTTATTTATACAGTCAATAAAATTCAAAAACCTAATACATTCAGATTTATCTGCAACTTTTTGTATCACTGATCATGAATTTTTTAATGGGAATTTTATATTTATTCATTAAAGTTGTAGTGAACCATATAATCTTTTTGTCTTCAGTGGAACTTTTGGACAGTCCCCACCACATCAACCAGTGCAGCAAATGACTGTTTGTGGGCTGTGGCACTCTGCCTGCAGCCCTTTCCAACAGCAGGTTTTCTTTTCAGCAATTCAGCAGCAAATTACTGGCAAGAAACTAAATGCATCCAAAGTGCTACTGGATCAAAAGAAAATCCTGAGAGCATTTCAAAATGTTTTCTTTGAAAATAGTTCACGTTTTTGTTTAAATAAGAATTGTTTCAAATGACCACACACTGATTGTAACTCCTGTATAAATATTAACTAAAGATGCACCATCAGAAGACATTGAATATATGAGAAGTAGAAAAACCGGGTTTATTACAAGCAAATAAACTGAACGAGAGTTCCTAACCTAAAGCTTATTTTTGTTTTTGATTGTTACTAACCTATAGGCGTTTCGCAGAAGTTATAAGGCATCCAGTCCAGTTTTGGAATGTATGCCAGGGATTAAGTGTTCTGGAAATGGCAGTTATATATTAATTAAGAATATAGCTGATGTAACTTCATGCCATGTGGTCAACCATGCAGCTAGATGGAGGCTGACATATTGCCTGAAACTCCGCCCCTGGCATGGGGGGTGGGGGTGGGGGGGCACAGAAGAGCCAATCCGAGAAGAAGAAACGCCCCCCCCATGTTGTAAACTGGGGTTGGACCTTAAGAAGGTTTAAAAGCGGGGTTTTTGAATCGTAAGGTGTGCTGCTGCTGGGGGTCCTGTGTGACCTGGACACCCAACACGTGTTGTAACCAAATTTTTCTTTTTGTTATATTTCTTTTGTTTCACAGACTTTTGTTTTTTTTCTAAATTTAATGGAAGCAATTTTTTCTAACAAATTGATTACTGAAGTAAATCACAACTCAGAAGAGATATGTGCATGTGTTTTAATCTTGTTCCATTGGGTCCATGTATTTAGAAAACTGACAGGCACCTCTACCAACTTTGTTTGTGCTTTGTAAATCTTGTATTTCATACTACTAAGATACCACCACAGCTGTTATAGATATCCGGTCAGTCAGATAATTTCTGTTTATAAATATTTTTACAAAGCATATCAATTCTGCATTACACCAGGAGGAAAATATTCCTATCTCACATGAGAATCTGAATTTAAAACATGTACCATAGCATGCACCTCAAAACTGCAGGGTGGAAATAAAGTTTCATGAGGAAATAGGACTCATAAATAATGTAGTTGATTAATAATAATACAGTTTATTTTTAAAAAAATAAAATATTAATAAATAATCCACAGTAACAACCAAAAGATCATTCAAGTGACAGCTGATGAATTTCTGAACTGTTATTTAAGTCATTAATACCATGTTGGAAGATAGTAATTTAGATGACATGGTTATCATTTATTTCAGGTTTGTCTATCTATGAAGATGTAAATTAGGTTACAATTTCATAGTATTTAAATGAATTAGACAACCAGCTTCCACTGATAGTCGAAATCTAATTCATACAGCCGATATAAGCATGTTTTTTGTTAGCGATTTTTTGATGGCACAATGCAGCAGGTGAAAACATGAATTTAGTTGAAACAATGGAAAAGTTGTGTTTGATGTCTCTGTCCTTGAATTCATACCTTTTGAAGATTTTCTTTGAGATATTTAGAAAAATGAAATAAGGAAGCAAGTGGTCTCAGAGTTGAATTGCTCACACTTTTTACACTTTAAGTAAAATTAGCTCTTTGGTCTTTTCTATCAGGTCTCATTTAGCATCCTAAACATATCTTTGCACCCCTTCCAATTTTGAGGCAATTGAACAGAGGCTCTAAGTGAGTTGTTCATGATGAGAACACTGCAACAGCCTTTTAGCAAAAAAACAGTATTTGAAAGCTTTGATTGGCACCATACCTGCTTTCAAAACAGCTCCACGAACAGTGATCCTGCTTCTCTACCTCTGTTACCCATTGTGAAACCTAGCACAATGAGGAGGATCCACACGGGCAGGATGTGTCTGAGATGGGAATAGAAAAGGTTATGAATGTGTACATGTCAGCTTACAATGAGATATCAATCAACTCCTGTAACAAGGAATTTAATTATAAAATGCAGATAAACAGCTGCAAAAACCTTTCAAACATAATTTATTCATACCTGTGATTTTTTTTCTTGATGAACTATATTACCTCTTCTCAGGATATTTCATTCACTGATAATGGTTTTTCATATAGAAAGTACAATGGGAAAGTACAGAACCAATACATTATTAAAAATTTATTTATCATCCTTAAGCTGCTTTTTTTTTCTACTGCATAAGACAGTGAAATAAAACTATTTAAAAGTATATGATTATTTATGAAAATCATCAGTATAATGCAGCAACAGGAAAGCCTGCATTTGTATAAGTATGGAGATGCTGCTGATTAAACAGCTGGTGTTACTGCACTTTATGTGTATTAATAAAGTTTGAATGTGCACTGTAATTATATTAGTAATAAGGATATAGAGAAATGGAAAAGAATATTTGAACCTTGCACAGTCCCACGTCAGTTCAGTATTTGCACAGTGGGTAGGCAGGGCAGAATTTTTCTCTACAGCTCTGTGATCAAAATTCTGTTCTACATTTGTTTAGCTAAATGCCTCATGAAATTTAAGACAGTTTGGCAATGTACTTGCTGGATTGCTTGAAAGAGTGTGAAAAAAAGCTTCTAAGCCATTATAGCAAGTAATCTTTCCTACTATATTGATCATGCTGGATTCTGTTCTTAAATAACTGTGTTAGAAAAGGAAATAATAGCCTAATAAAACATGCCAGGATGCACACTAAATGTGCTAGGGGATTGGATATTAATGACTAAAAATTCTAGCTGATTAGACAATTGTCTTGTGAATGTGCTTTTGTATTTATCAGCAGCTGTGCCCAGACCTCTGCAAGAATGTTGTTGGTTGGAAGTTAGAGGCATTACATTAATATAAAGTTGAATGAAACTCTGCTTGAATCAGAGTAAAAGGCAGAGACTATACCAATATTAACAAGGAATGATACCAGAAATAGCCTGGTAAATTTAAGCACTTCTATTTTTATTTTTTTTTTGCTCTATGAGAGCCACTAAGAAATCAGTGACCCACCAAAAAGGTGTTTGGTGGGAGGGTGAAAGCACCCCAAACCTGATCTCCCTCATTTTCCACTGCTCCTCTTGAGGGAGAAAAGCAGTTCCCATTCACAGTTGAATGGTGAATGACCTGGGAAAAGTGAAAACTCTCAAGAAGTAAAAGAGCTTATTTTTTTTATTTTTTTGCATCTTCTAGCTGTCTTCAGTCAGCTGTTACTGACTGCCTGATTCACTCTGCCCATGTATTAGCAATACAATTGCAAGAATGAAGTTAATATTTCCTCATTTGTATTCAGTGCTTGAAACAGTGTTGCCTCAGAGGATCAGTTGGTTTTAACTTCATTGTGATAGTCTATATGCAAGAATAAAAGAAAAAAAGTAGCTATTCTTTTTCCTATCAGTTATCTTAGTCATCATTAACGAAAATACCAGTCCTAGAACTGGTATTCAGCACAACATGCTACATATAAATGTAGCTGTCCTTATTAGCAGGTGGCAGTACTGATCAAAAGTCACTTGCAGTTGCAGTTCTTACCTGGCAGAATATATGAAAAGGAAACAGCATAATGCTGTGACACAAGTGCACTGCAGCTATCTTAGCAGAGATGAAAAGGTACAGAGTAAGCTGTAAACCCACACCTTAGTTTTCCTTGCTTTGCTTTATTAATTTGTGATAAACTAGACTACAATAAAGCTTCTTAGAATTTTGTTAACTCCATCAAAGATGTTTCAGTTTCCAAGTGAAGAGCAAACCTGACTTTCTTCTATTTCTTCGGTTTCATATGGGAATATTTCCATTTGAAGTAGAATTTTTAGGCTCTGTACTGCTGCCTCCCCTATGGACACAAACCAAAGCAGTGACAGGTAAAATATGACTGAGAAACTAACAGGATTTTGTCTGTCTCTTCAGCCAGATTGATTCTTCTTTGTTGCAAAGACACCTTAAGAAAAAACAGACTTAATGTTATAGAAGGGTCAATACTTGTCCACATGGGTAAATGGTACATACATTCTGGAGTCAGAGTTTATTCAGAAGAAAAATAGTAGCATATTACTGGGAGAGGATGTGGGGTGTTTAGATAAGTCTCCTTATAAAGATGGATCCTGAATTTCACCAAGGGCTTCTTTGCCTTTATAGCTGCAGTGCTAATAAATACTGTTGAGTTATTGACTATATATATAGTCTCATATATACACATGGATTTTAACTGGACTAAGTGTTATATTTTGAGGCTTTGTAAGCTAGTCATCTGGAGACAAAACTTAGTAACTGGTAACTTGGGACCAAGGACTTTCTATTTTAATTTAAAGCTTTTTACTTCAAGATTTTCATCAACTGTCCATCACTGCAGCTACTGACAAATGACTGTTGGAAAGGCAGTGGTTAACTTCAGTGATATTTAGCAATTCCAGATGGTGAGCACTACCAACATTTTTTAAAAATAAAGCTAAGAACTTAAAATATTAGAAAGTTGCATGGTCATCCTTGGTCTGAACTAATCCTCTAGAGGTTTTTACAGCTAAACTACTTGAAGTGGTTTTTGTACCTCACTTCTCTAGTTTTACTTTCCTTTAGTGCAATATTGTGGAGCATAACCAGTTTTATTTTGCTAGGCAGAAGAAATGAAGTAAGAACTTAAAAAGCACAAGCAGAACTGTTGATGTGTCAGCAGTGGTGTCTGATGTGTCCACAAACGTACAGAATTGAAAACACCAAATTGTTTTTATTCATTAGCACAAAATGGCTTTAATTGAGGGGGTTGTGATCTGCAAACATAAAAATGCAGTGGTGGTAGAAGTAAGAGGTAGCTGATCAGCTAGCACAATGAAGATAGCTTTACCGTGATATTCAGAATCAGAATTAAATTAAATTAAATTAAATGGTTTCTGAATCATTAAATTGGTTTGAAACT
>WBMV01009009.1:0-112412 GCA_013396655.1 Campylorhamphus procurvoides | reverse complement strand
GGGGGGGGGGGGGGGGTTGAAATATGGAGATTTAACAAATGTAGATAGACCGTCATACAGTCATGGAAGCACAGCTAGAATGATTACAGCTGTATGGGAAAGGCTGCTCTTAGTTCTCAAGGAAAAGAAAACAACAGATGAAAGACGGCAGACTGATGAAAGTGGTGTAATATTTTATGGGCCTAAGTTCCCAAGATATTTCAGTGCAATAGCAATATAAATCATCTTGGATATTTATTCTGCAGTTGACTGGGATTGCAAAAATGAAATATATATTATTTTCTCTCTCTTACAGTGTCTACAAACAGACTGCTAGTGATGCACAAGTATTCTGTGTATAAGCATAGTTGTTGCTTTATAGGGCTTAGATCTCCCTTCTCAAATATTCATGACATATTTACTTCTTCATTAAAGGTTATTGTGAAGCAGAAGATATTTTCTTTGATTCTTTTATTTTTCAGTAGTACATGTGTAAACTCTGAGGTAGGAGGTGTTTGGTTTTTTTTTTTTTTTTTACTTATGGGTATGTCTCCAGTGTAGCCTTGAACGGGGGCAAGAGCAACAGTGTCTGTGTAAATGCAACGCCTGATAGAAAAAGTGTGATTTCTTCCAGCTCTTTCTTAAATGTCTTCATGGCTTGTCACAATTTCTCAAGCACCTCTTGCTCCCCAGTGAGCTGGCTTTGAGCACAGGCAGCTAAATTCCTGGACTGGGGGAGATGCTTCACATATGCATCCTTGAATCAGAAGTGCCACATAAGTACCTGATGTTTTATTCCAAAATTTTTTAAGTGTCTACCTTTAAAAATTTTACAAGTTTTAAAAAAGTATGCTAGCATAGGTAGATGTGTTCTTCTTTTTACACATGCTCCTCCTAAGTCTCTAAAGGTAGTCTTTAGATGCCAGATAGATATTTACCTACTGTTAGTCTACATCTTTAATATATACTTCCACATATTGCTTTCAAGTATTGCTTATAAATACCCTAGAGGGTTTTGGTTGAAGTATACTAGTACATTAAGAAATAGAAAGGGTCTACAAAGGTTATGTAGTTCATCTCTGTCTAAAGGGAGTAAATATTTATGATTCATTATTAGTTTGGAGGTTTTATTCTGTCTTGAGTCTAACAGACTCAGCATGTTGACATTTTCTTTGCTGTTTTTCTTAAGCGAAACAAAAATCATAACCTTTCCGAAGTTCATCATTCTAAAGATGATGTTTTAAAACTTTGAAATTCTATTACTAGATTACTGTGGCATGAATTAAGGATACAAGTAATTTTGCCCGAGGGAAAAAGGCTGGTTTTAACAAAATAAGTCTTAAAAGTACAAAAATCCTATGTCTTCTAAGAGAAATAACCAATCTCTATGGCATTGGGATTGATATATGTTGGTATATACAGTTTTCAAGTTTTCTGAAGTAATTTCATACTATATTTGCATATAGGAGCAGTGCCTGTTTAAAGATTGATTTTTCTGTTTGTTAAAATTCAGACACTTGCACAGAAATGTTATTTAAATTGTACAGAATGAGAACAGAATAAACAACAAAAAACCCTTCAAATTTGAACCAAGAAATTCTTCAGAGAAAACCTTCTTTGAAAAAACCACACACAAACGTGTAAAGCTTTTCCTAGATTAGTTGTCCACCGACTGCTGGTTTTTTGTCATTTTATACATCAGGTGATGATTCTGGCTGAAAAATTATATTCAGCATTTATTTTACTGCTGAGCAATGGATAGATCAGGGCACAAAATGAAAATAATGAGGTGAAAGCTAAACTCAAACTCAAAGCATGAGTCACTTTTGAACTAAAGGGAGCATATTGTATCATAGCACTAGGGTCAGTGGCCTACAGTTGCTTCACAGGGCAATGTGCAGCTATGCCTGGGACCATGTGCCTCATTTAAATCTCTATTCTTTGCTAAACAGCTCCTGATGTTTTTCAAAATGCTGCAGATACCCCTAAAGCTTTAGAGATTTGTTCCCTATAGTGTGTGGTGGCACCTGGTTTTTCTTCTTTTACATCAGGAAAGCTGTATGGCAGAGATTATTGAATGAATCATTAAGACTGTGGATAGGGATGCAGCTGGGGCCTGACATGTGGATCTGGTACTCTGAGGGTGTCCATGACCCTTTTCCTCTTCCCACAAAGGGATAAAATTCCCCCTCCTGTCAAGTATGGTCTGAGAACTTCTATTCACCCACAATACTTGTCTGCATGAGGCATACTCTGAAATATACCGATTTAACCACCAGAAAATTTGGAAATGCAAAAGTGAGCTAAACACCACTCCTGCATGCCTACAGTATATGAATTTTGTTTTCACTGGGGATTGACCATTGCAGAGAGGCTGAGATTCTTGAGACTGTTCCTTTACTTTCATGTCCTGCTTTTTTGCAACTTGCCTTTTCATTACTGTGTTCCTGGGGAGTATAAAACCACTTTATTCTTTTGCTTTTTATTCCTAACCTGCTTCAGAGATAGCCTGTGTAAGTTGGACCTTGAAAAAAAGAGGCGATGTCTTGAATTATTTGGTTTTTAACAAATTAATTTTTTAGGAAAAAATCTTGATAAATTTGGTTCTTTAAATTTAATTATCTGTAGAGAATGTCTTTCCAAACAATGCAGTGTGTAGTGGGGTTAGGGATGGGAGAAATTACTGTATTTTTTCAAATTGTTTAACTATTTTAACATTTCTTCTCAACCTACAATAAAAGGTTTTATAGTTCTTAACTTATTAATACTATTGAGAAACTTCTTTGGGGACCAGTAATTCCCTCACTCTACTAAAAGAGAAACTCAATTCAACAAATAAGGCAGCAAGTATGGCTTAACCTTCACTGCAGTTGCATTCCCTTTCCCCCAAAACAATTAAAAGCGAGGGAAAGCAATCTGGCAGTGAAGGAGCAAGACAGCCACTGCATTCTGTTGGTTTGTGACTCAGAGCAGATACCTTATATATCTCTTTTGTTAGACAGTGTAATTCACTAAGAAGAAAAAATGTACTAGACTTGAATTCACCAAGAGAATTTACTGGATGGCTGCATACCATATAATATAAACTTATTCCTTCATCCAGAATCTAAATCAAAAAAGCTAAGGAATACTTTTCAGAGGTACTAGTTCTATGAATATGTCCAATATACTTATGGTAAGAAGTGTAAATCAGGATTAATCATAAAACATGTTGAACAGACAAAGAAGAACTGAATTATGTTTTTTTGCTACTGGGTGTGAGCACAGGGTTTGATTCTTGCTGATCCTCAGTAAGGAATGCTATTGCTGCCTGGCTGCTGCTCCTCTTTGCATACGTCTGGTATGACAGCAAGTTTTGACTACTTCTTCCAATATCTTTGTGCTGGTTATGTCAGTTAAAACCTGCCTAGGATTTATTCCTTTGCTTGCCTGGTCTTTCACCATTAGAGTCTGCCAATTGTCCTCCTGAGCATGCCCAGCATTGCTGGTCTTGGACTACAACCATGAGATCAGTGCTTAAAAGTGAAAAGAACAGTGCTTGCAAAATATTTCAAGGACAAAGGCTCTGCTTTTGGTTCTTTTGGTGTTTTTTTTAATCAAATTGTATTTTGTCTGACAACATTTTATGTGAAAGATCACACAGTATCAGATAAGCACCAAAGCAAGTGTAGAAGGAACAACATGGTAGGGACAGGGCAACAAACTTTCAGACTTGTTCAAGCAGCCTTGAACCAGCCTAATTATTCCCCGTGTGATTCAGGGAAAGACAGCATTTGTTACTGTTGCCACTAGCAAAGAATAATCTCTAAGAATAAGTTTGAAAATACGTATTACCCAAAACAAGCATTGGTTGCAATGAGGAAATGGGCTGGGGTCTGCTCACACCCCTGAGGTACCTCAACGGAAATACAAGCTTCTGAAAGGGAAGGGTTACTGAAATTTATTTGCTTTTGAGAAATAAAAAAGACAAAATGTTATTAAGTATATCGTATTATTTTTTATGAGAGGAGGTTGTTAATGCTAAGGCTATGGTTGGCTTGTCATTATACAGTCTTGCTCATCACTAATTGAACTCTACCTAAAATCTAGTTACTAAATTTTTTCCATATAAGTGTTTTGCCTAATTAGAGTGAGTTAAGAAAAGAGCAGCATGATTGGAAAGCTAGGGAAATTGCTTCTGAGGAGATTAAAGAAATTAAAATTCATAGCCTGGTGCACAGATGATTATTGGGGGGAAATTATTCCTGAAGTATTAATGACAGCAAAAATATTCTTCTTCTTAAAAATGGATGAAAATGGTTTGAAAATGGCTTAAAAATACAGCCAATTCCAAATCATGTTGGCTTATCTGGAGGAAGACATGCAGGCATCCACTGAGGAATTTGGCTATGGCCATATGCATGTCAAGAAGCATCTGAAAATTCATTTCCCATGACCCACAAACCTGCTGTGCTTACTGGAATATCTGCTTATATAAGTTGTAAGCATGGATCATATAGAGGGTATGGTACACCCTGCAAAGCTACTAAAGAAGAAAGGATTTCATCCCTGCAGCAGCATAACACAGTCTAGAGTAGTGTCTAAAGTTTTGTGGAAGGTTTGAGATAGTGTACTTCTGTATTTTGTTGCTTCCCTCATTTCAGCATCTGTAAGAGCCTCATGATGCTGTGCTTAGTTGGATGTTGTAATCATTCCTCAGGGAAAACCTGTAACCTTCCTTTTACTACTTAAGTGATAAAGCATTATAAGCTCATTGCTTCTTTCAGGGTTTGGTTTTATCCTGATACTGCTTTCCAGATTGCCAGAACAGCAAAATTGCCGTAGCAGAAAATTTTTCATTGCATTACATGGATCCTCAAATATCACTGTAGGTTCTTGCACTGGATTAGGGTTGTAAGGCAAGAAAAAATTGTATTAGGAGCTGAGAAACATCAAGTTATGCCAGTTTTTCAACCCCTTTTTGTTAAGTTTTTTTTCTCTCTCTCTTTTGTGAAAAAAAATGGGAGTCTAGCTCACAGCAGTTTTAAATTTTCTGAACTATTAATACTCTACGTACCTTATGATGGTGGAATTACAAGGCTTTAAAAGCCTCTGAGATCCCCAGAGTGAAAGCTCTGAATGAAAAAAAAAAAAAAAGAGAAAGAAAAGAAAAAAAGAAAAGAAAAGCTCCTTTACTTTTCAGTGTAGGGATTATATGTTTTTATATCACTGTATCCTTGTTCATTTGCCTTTGTTGCTACTCCTACAGGAGTGAACCTGTTCAGGCCCTACACTGAAGAAAAGAAAAATTCTTCAGTGTCCAGAAGCACAGAGAGATCTGGCTCAAAAAAGTTTATTTTCAAGTGTACTTGGAATTAGATTTAACCCTAAAATTATTGTCCATAGAAAGGAGTCAAATTGTATAATATGGAAAACTAGATGAGCCGAATAAAGCTTCTGTTTAGGAAATTAAATTATAAAATGTTATTGAAAGTGATGTAAATCATAAAATGGTTGAGGTGGGAGGTATATCTGAAGCTGTGGTCCCACACCTCTGCTCAGGTAGGGCTATCTGGAGCCCATTGCCCAGCACTGTGTCCAGGTGTTTTTTTAATATCTCCAAGGATATCTTAGGTCCTGTCAGTGGGCACCACTGAAAAGACCCTGGCTCCATCTTCTTGGCAACTCCCTTCAGGTGCTGAGCTACATTGAGAAGATTCCCTCAGCCTTCTTTTCTCCAGGCTGATCAGTTCCAGTGCTTTCAGCCTTTCCTCACAGGAGAGGTGTTAGATTTCCTTAGGTATTTTTTAGGGACCTTCAGCGGCTCTGCCTTTTATGTCTATCTCCCTTGTACTAGAAACTGGGCACAGTTATCCAGGTGCGGCATTGTCTGGTATGTCCTTTTTTTCCTTTTTTTTCAGTGATAAATAAAAAAATAAACAATGACATGCTAGAGAAGCTGTTCATAAATGAGACAATAATAGATAAGCAGATGCTATGAACTATTTCTGAATGCTAACCACATGTTGCATATGTGTAGTCAAATCTGTGCATATTTTATATGTAGTATAGGTCTTATCATATACATCTAAGGGACAAAACCAGGATTACAGTGAGTTTTTTAATAGTTCTTGAAGGTGCTGCAGCCATGTAATATGGGTATCTCATCTTTATTTATTGTAGCTCATCTTTATAGGACAGATACATTCATCTTTTAACAAGTACATCAAATGTAGAAATATGTCAGCCACTTCAGGCTTCATTTATAATGCTTTCCTGTTGCTATGGCAAAGTACAGTACTTCACCTTTTGAAAAGTCAAGGAGAAAAATAGAACATTTGTTGTACATGATTTTTTTAATATATATCAGAGAAAGACAGGTGCATCTCAAGAAAAGAGCTGCACAGTAGTGATGTTCTTATGATTTTTGTTACTATTTTTTTTCTTTAGTTGCTAACCATTCATTGAACCATAGGGAGCCAGAAACACTAGTTTTGAAACAGAGGTGTTGCACAGGATAGATTAAGGATTTTAAATTTAGAGATGGTTTGGAGGCTTGGTTACTAGAACATTAGCTTTTATTATAGCATACACAGTTCATTCGTTTTCTCATTCATCACCCCAGAAAACACCTTTCCCTTTCTTTAGGAACTCATCTGAGGTCGTCTAACTGCACAGTCCATAAAAACATAGCTTCCTAGGTGTATGGGCAAGCATAAGTGGATATACTCATAATTTGGCTAAGAAAAAATGACTGAATATGGAGCTGTGAATGCTGCTACTCTGTTGTATCATTTCTACCAGCTTGAACTGTCACAGTTCCAGAGGCCTCCCAGTAGTTCCTTGTTTGTATAAATAAAGTTGTTGATAATGGCATCCTCTTGCTTCAATGTATAATTACAAAAATAGTAGTGAAAGAAGGAATTCAGCAGGTGAGGCACTATTACCATGTTCATTCCAAAAGACTGAAGAAGGTGAGGGTTGTACAGGCAAAAAGCTGTGTTTTGTTATAAACAGGAAAAGCGTGTCTCAGTGTCTTGTTAGTCAGAGCAAGGTAGGTCCTTACAGCTAATTAAGTAGTTGGGTGTGACGGGCCCAAGCAGTTCCATTATACTGCACCGCTCCTGTGTAGACATACATTTATGCTTACAAGATTGGTAGTGGCAATTCCTGCTGCAGCAAGTATTATTTAATATAAAAAGAAAAACAGGTCTGTAGGCTGAAGACACAGTCACATAATTTAGAGATAATTTCGTTTGTCAAACAAGCCAGTGGGCTTTGCAGTAAACAAACCAGAATTTGATTACTGACTATTACTAAATGTAATTTAACCTTGTTTAGGAAACATATAGCTGCTCTGTAATGCTTTGCTAAAGCTTAATAAATTAAAATGCTACTGTTACTCCCATGGACATGCCATTTAATCTACAAACCACTTACACAATAACTATTTTAAGCATATTTAAATATTTAAATATGCTATATCAATTAGTTTTTTAGACAAATGAAACCACCTGTAGCTATTAGAAGGGGAGTTGGTAATGGTTTTCTTGTGGGGTTCTTTTCAACTCCTGTTTTCAGATCAGTAGTGGCATCAGTCCTTTGATTTAGATCAAAGCAAGAACAAAAGCTTCTTAGGAGCAAGTGAGAGTCAGAAGGTGAAAATGAAGAGAGGAAAAAAAAGTAATGAAATCCCACACCATAGCCTAAACCAGAGTACTAAAATGCATAAATCAACTCTATACAGCTATAGCTGTGGTACTATTTTAATGCAATTTACTTATGAGTCCAAGCCTTCAGAAGCTTGGATAGCATATTTTCTGCTTTGATTACAAGCCAGTGAAACTTATCTTGCCTGTACAGGTGTTGATTTTTTTCTTTCTCTGCCTATATTCACTTACAGTCATTAAAGATCTAGGGCACTTAGTGTAAATATTAAAGATGATATATGAAGCCTGACAAATTTAATCTTGGGTAATTACACTCTACCTTGCTCTTCTAACTAGCAAAAGTTTCTCTGCAATTTTGGTTGGACAAGTAATCTGCTAGTACAATATTTCGCTCTTGAGTAGCTGCAGTGCTGACAGGATGAATACTGTGATTCCATACATTAGCCTCATTTTTCTAAATATTTTATGAAAGTTACACCGTGTTCTGTGATTAGCTGTGGCAGCCTACAGAAGAGGTGTTACATTCAAAAAATATGAATTCTTTTACCCTGACAATAATTCTTGAAAGGATACATGTGAATTAATTGCTTCTCCTGTTCTTGAGCTGATTTCTCATGGACATAATTTTCCTCTGCAGATCAAAGATATAAACTTTTCTGTGTAGAAAACTGTATATTATTGCCTGTGAGCAGATTTCTTACTGGCTAACTAATAGGAGGATTAAGTTCATTATCTACCAGATAACTTTCCTAATAAGCTCAGATCTGCCACAATCAAGAAGCTGAAGATTTGCATTTCATCTGACCTGTACGTAGGTGCCCTTTCTGTGTTTATTTGACAGTTTCATTCTCTTCTGGCTGACTGACATGTCCCTCTGGAAGAAGAGACTACAGAAAGAAGGGCAGCTAATTAATACTTCCAAATTTTGTTTCTATTTCTAACTCAATTTCAGTTTCCCTTTTCAGCTACATTTGGGGAAAATATCAAATAGAATCTAATGAACTATTATTGCTAGCCAGTGAAGACACACATACACACACATACACACACACTCATGCACAAATTAGTTACAATGCTCTGCAGATTTCATCACCTAGGAAAGCAGCAAAATTCAAGTCAATGAATAATAATCCATCCTTGCCTTGAAAACTGTTCAGTTCTGATCAGCCCCATTGTACATTAGACAACAGCAAATCCTGCACAGAAATGAAAATCATTATGAAGAGAAAAGCCAGAGTACTGATACTGTTTACAAGCAGATGTTAAAAACAAAATGTAGTGAAAAGTCAAAATATTTCAGTGTATTTGGGAGAGGTAGAGTCAGAAGAAAAGATGAAGAGTTTATAAATTACAATAAAAACTGCTTGTAAGAATAAAAATAGAAGTAAATAAAATTACTTACGAAAACTAAAGTAATTAAAAGAAAATACACATCATTTTACTGTGCTAATTACAATGACAGGTTATAGTCAAAAACTAGGAGTTGACTGGGATTAAACTAGTTTACCAATATGTATGAAGTATGGTAATACCAAGTAATTTTTGAAAGAACTGAGTAATCATATAAAATTATAGGGAAATTTTATACTCTAATATAATACACTAATCCCTGAATACTTATTCTGGTATTTTTAGGATTTCAAAATGTTTTATTCCTTCATTGTCCAATTCCTAGCATCCTATGTGTTATTCTCAGGCATTTGCTACTTCTTTTGATGTGTTATGTGGAATATTGTTTGGTTTTCAAATGGCAGATCTCTGCTCTTATTCAACTTTGATATTATTGAATAAGATTTTATTTCCCCTATCTAAACTTTATAAATAATATTTCTGAGTAATTTTTTTCTTCTTCTAAAAAGTAAGGGGAAATTGACGGTATTCTACAAGCATACAGCAATTAGTTCGAAAATTGCCTATTGCCTGTAAGGTGTCTTTTTTTTTAATATTATTTGCATTCCATGTGTAAATTATTCTATTTACAATGGTTAGAACAGGCAGTAATTCCTTGGCATTGTTTGCAGAAAAACATTAGAACTCCAGAATGGGATTGTTCTTGTAGATGCCACTAATTAAGGCATTCTACTCTGTCCAGTTCAGAACTCACTTAGGATCTCTGCTTCCAGGTAAAGTATATGTCCTACAGCACTTCAGCACGGGTTTCTCTTGTCTATTTACTTTGGAGAGAAGAACTTGTACTTGTTTTTATAGAGAGTTCCTGAGTTCCAGCCAAAGCTGTCTGCACAACCAGGCTGATGTTCTTCCTCACCAGCTCATCTTTTGGCACATAGGGAGAAGCCTGCTCCTGTAACTGTAAGATCACCTCCTTCGAGCATATCCAGCTTTCCTGGACTCCTGTGCCCTCCAGGACTGCCTCCCAAGGGTCTCTCTCAACCAGGCTCCTAAACAGGCCATTGTCTGACCTCCAGGAGTCCAGGCTGGCCATTCTACTACTCCCCCTCCTAAATTCTCTGAGAATTGCAAACTCTCATTTTGTGATCTCTGTGCCCAAGGCAGCCTCCAAGCATCACATTACCCACCAGTTCACACAGAGCAGGTCCAGTGGGACATCTCCCCTCATTGGCTCCATCACCAGTTGTGTCAGGAAATTATCTTCCACACACCAGGAACCTACTAGACTGACTTGTCTCTGCTGTTTTACATTTCCAGAAGACTTTTGGTAAGTTAGAGTCCCCCATGAGAACAAGGACAAGCAATCAGGAGCCTTCTTGTATTTTGTCTGCCTCTGAATCCTCATTGTGTGGGTTACAACAGATTCCCTTCTTGTTCGTCCCACTGATTTTTACCCATAAACACTCAACCCTGTCATCACTATCATTTCAAGACAAGTTCAAAACACTCCCTAAAATACAGGTAACTCCCACTGCCTCTTCTTCCTTGTCTGCTTTAAGTCTTTGTGGAGAGGAATTTAAGACCAGTGGAATTTTATGCTTACATGGGATAGCTTCCTAACAATTTCTAGTACTTTTTTTCCCCGCATGCAACCTAGTGAAGAATCACAAGGAAGTTTGTGCAAACTTAAATGTATTGCTCAATCACCACCAGAATGCATTGGAAAAAAAATTGAAAAAAGTGAAAATTCAAAAATATTCAGAAAGTGAAAGCTGGAATTAGGGAGCAATGCTTGGATATTATAAGCTATTCCACCCTGGTTTCAATGCTTTATGCAAAATGCGGTGTTTCCTTTCATATCCTGGGGAGATACATTGAAGAAAAAATCCTTTTAACAGCTTTTAAAATTTGTTCACAGTGTCAATACAGGCACCCTATGAGGATGTATCACATAAATATTTGTTTAATAATTGAAGAAATGCAAAGTGTAAGAGAAATTACAACTGATTATGAATTTAGGGAGGGATCAGAATACAAAGAGGTACCCTACGTGTAACAAAATTTTATCTCCTTATTCAAGATTGACTTAATTTTCAAATAATTTGAGGCATAAATTTTTTTTAATTGAACCATTTACCTCAGTAGGTAACAGTGTTTCAATCTGCTGCATGGTGTATTGCAGGAAAGATTTCATGTATGACTTCTTTTCCCTTTCCACATAGTTTCTTATCCTTGCTGCTTTATTATCTAGAGCTAAGGCTTGGAGATAGCTCCCCTAACTTAGAGGACTATCATGAGAAACAGCAGGAAAAGTCTATTTCCTTTTTTAAGGAGGTAGTCTTTGATGTCAGTAATCAGTTACCTTAATTCAATCAGATGTTTTGTTTTGTTTTTTCTTTAAAAATTCTTCTACTGTAACTCATTTGCTGTCCAGGTGGAATTGGCCCCTAAAACTCATCCATCCAGTTCATAATCTTTGTGCCTTTTATTTTTTTTAAGAGATCCAGATCTATCTTCTTGTGTGTCTTGGCTGTGGCTGGGACCGCTTCGTGCTGGGCAGCTTTCTGTGACTGGGTTGGCACATGCAGGGGTGGAGTAGAAGAGCCTCTTCTCCAAGATTGGGCAACTCAAAAACACAAGGTAGCCCGAATGTGCTGCATGAAAGAAGAATGTAGACTGATAGATTTCTCTATTTTAATAGTTTCCCTGATACTATTTATTAACAATAAGTAAGGCCTCTTTCTTCTTTATGGTATGATTTTTTGCATTATATTAGGATTTTTTTTCTGTAATGCCTGTTAAACAATATGGGTCAAAGGTCCCATCCTGGGATCACGTTAAGCCTGGAGGTACTGTCCGCATTTGTCCATGCTTCATCATTTGAGAAAAAGAACACAAGGTTGAGAAAAAGAAAAACATAAATAGGAATAACCTCAAGGTAAAAAATAGAAGTCGGAGATGAGAATGAGTTAAGATGAATATGTCAGAGCCTAAAAGGAGAAAATTATATGCAATAGCTAGAAACAAGAGGAAACAAAATGTTACTTTCAAAAGCAATAGAACTTAACAGGAAAATTTTAATGTAGAATATGAGGCAAAGGTGATGACATTTAGAAGGTACAAATGTGGGATAGTGTATTTGGCTTGATTTTCACCATGCTTTCCTCTTGGACAATTGTTTCAGCTTTACGGGTTAATAGAAAAGGAACTGACGTTCAGATTGAGAGCATATGTAAATAATACAGAACTCATTACTTTCTAGTACTAAAAACTCAAAAGAGTAAAATCAAAGAATGTTCTCACTTCTCTATTGACTAGATATAACCTAAGAATAGCTGAAGTACACAGGTGATTTTTTGAATGAATAAAAATACATAGATTCTAGAGTCCTGCCTATGTGGAAAAATCTGTGAGTCCAGTTAGTTACTGCAATTCAGTGCAGACAGTCTTCAAAGAAAACAAAAGAAGCTGATAGTAAATTGTAGATTACGTTTTTCTTTCTCTAGGTAGCCCATAAATAACAAATTTTTAATGTAACGATTTGTGTTATGCTAATTTAAAATTATAATGGCTTTCTGAATAAAATAGTCTGAGCTTCTTGATAGTTAGTAATTTTTTAAAATTTTTTTAATGCAAATAATTTAACAACCTAAAATGAGTGGTTGATACTGGACATCACTTATGAGATTCTTTTTAGTGTTAGAACTATTATGTCTTTAGTAATAAGGGCCCCTGGAATTATTTTTTTTCTGAGACTTCCCTTCACTTTATTGTATTGCCTTGTATACCAGCGGACAGGATTTATTTAAATTATTAGAATGGACATAACCTTATATTATTTATGCTTGTGCTGCATAAGTATTCTTCAGAGCTTATTCTTCACACTTGATATCCTCTTGGTAATCACAGTAATAAACATGGGACAATTAGTTTTATACAGACTGTCCAATAAATCAGCTGGGATTCTTTTCCCCTGATGCGTAGCCTGGGCAAGATCTTCCCAGGAGATGTGGAAAATGCCTACTACCCATTCATGTATATCAGAGTTTGGGGTTCAGCACTCCTAGGTTCACATCCTGAGGCAGAAAAGCACTCTTTTGCTTCTCAATCAATAAAGAATTCCTGGCTACAGATCAGGGGTTTGAGCAGTGCATATCTCCTTGACAGCACTCTATCTTGCTGGCTGGAGGCACCGATAGTGCTGATGTGTATTTCTTTAATTTCTACTCTCACTTCCAGTGAGGATTCTAATTAGATTCTGGTGCTGCTTACAAAGAACAGGGGATAGTGCTTCTCTGAACATTATTCTGTCTAATGCAAAGAGTAATAGTTTTCTGATATGCAGCGTTTAGTGCACGTGAAAACAGATGTCTGTCTTTAGCAAGCTGTCATTTCTCAAACTTAACAAAAACTGTGCCAAGAGAAGCTGGGGAGAATCGGAAAGCCTGGGTCTGGAAGCACTGGAGTGCAGAGTGCTGATAGCAGTGTGCTCCCTAGTGCAAGTTTCCAGAGAGCATTTCTTCTTGTCACTGACACAGCCAAGTCTCCTGCTCCGACACAGATGTTCCTCCAGCAGCTCTAAGTAACGCTGCTTGACGGATACAATGTCATACCCAGGGGTTCGTGGTCCCCCTCTGCCTTCTAAGAGGACTCGCTACTGATGAAATCAAAAGCCTAGAGAAGCATGAGATGCAGGGATTTATCTAATATTTTGTCTCAGCTAGAGTGGCTAGTGAATCGCCACAGCTCAGTGTAGTGCTGCTTTACACCACTGCAACTTTCTTCAAAGCAAACTCTTGGTAAAATCTTCTAATTTCCCTCTGATTACAAACTGGTGTGAAGACTGGAATGATTTGCCTGTTGGAAGAATGTTGACTCTCGAGTGGGAGTCGGAGGGACTGCAAACAGTGGGTATTGTTGTGATTATATTTGCATCTCTGAAGCTGCTTCATTTGCTGGGACTGATTGATTTTTCAGAAGGTAAAGTGGTCACTTGCAGTTTGTGCTGTTTGTAGGTGTGGTGTCTGATATGCTAAAATAGACTTAGAGCATCAGCTATAAAAGCTGTGAAATGGAAAAGTGAGAATAACAGACTAAAAATCCTCATTTGTTTCTGCTGATTTTACTTTGTTATCGAAAACAGAAGTAGTTGCTAGCCTGAGATTTGTATTCTACAATGAATTGTCTGTGAGGGGATGTTTATTAGAAAAACTGAAAATAGTGAACATAACACCTGTCAGTTGCCTTTGAAAGCTGCTCACTGCTGCTGAACTTGATAGTTCAATTCCTGTTTACAGGATGCTTTACTCTTCTGATTTATGATGCAGTTAGAGTTTTGTTTTCTATCACTATCTGTGTTTTAAAAATCAATGTCATACATAAATGCAATACACTATTACTACAGAATGAGCTTGAGAATCAAGCCTGCTCACACTTTAAAAAAAAAAGGCATAGATCCCAACATTAAAAGTGAATATTTAGAATATATTATGAATATATGTTTTAAAATTCCTGTTTGCTTGCTCAGAATTTTCTGCTCTGTACTATATGGGACATGACTTTTCATCTACTTGCAAAGAGGGCTTCACAATAATTTATTAGGATTTTTGTTTCTATACAAAGTGAAGGGTTTTTTTCAATATTTTATATATTTCAGTTCAGTTATTACTGAGATTCTTTTCAAGTTTTTCACAAAGTGTCTGGTGTGGACTTCTATAGTAAACAAAAACTATTCAGTCACTGAAACCCATACTCAAAAAATACTTGCCTTTGTCAGTATGTTTGTTCATGTGAGTCCAAACCAATCCTTTTTGCTGTGTAACTGCTTTCAGTCAGAATCACACAGCCAGAGAGAGAACTCCAGTTTTCTGAAACATTAACTTTTCATCATGCAGTAGGATCTTTGATGGATGTAGATTCACATCATCACCTCATAAAATTGTTCAGATAAAATCTGAAACCTGTAAGACAGCACTTACATAGTTACTGAGCTATTGAAATATATCATCCTTCAAACTGTATGTGGTGAAAATAGATAATATTTTCTTTTTTACTGGGTAATATATTGCTTATGGAATTACTTTTTCAGTTCTAAACAATGGATAATTTACCCTTCATAGCGGTGTGCTCATTTTTGGGTTTTTTTTAATGCTCTGGATGTGTAGCATGTCTGACATCTAAAAAAATTGTCATAATTATGGATTTACTTCAACTTTATTACATATGGTAACAGACAGGAAAAAAGAGATTAAAATGCAATGTTGTTTTTTTAGCATATGTAGAGTTACATCCCTTTCTTGATTTCTTACAGAATGGTACTGTCATTAAGTTTGTGGGAAAAGGTTTCATGTGATCTCAACTATGTTAAATCACCTTTTCAAAAAAAAAATCCCCCTGGTACAAATTATTCCAGTTTTAATATGACTAATAAGTTCAAGATGATACATCGATTGAAGTATAACTTTTTGTTTTAATGCACCCATTAGTCATGGCATTTTCTCACATGATAATAAAATAATTTCACTCAAAAGTACCTAGAAACTTAAACCAACCCCTGAATGTAAAAAGATTATCAGGTGCAGTTGATATAATGCAGAGGGAATAACTCCAGTGACTCAGGGGATTTCCAGTTCCCCTGTGGCTGGTCTGTGCCATTCAACTCTTCCATGTTTGAGTACTGCCATTATCATTAAACAAGAATTTTATAGAGTATTCAGATTAATGGTTTGTTGTTCACCTACTGAATGCAAGAAAAGTTTTCCTGTTTACATCCAAGGAGGACCACATTTGAACTGTCAGTGCTGATCCAGAAACCAAAATGAGCAATGAGTCTTGCTCATAACTCCACTGATTTTAGTGAGGATGTGATGATGCCTTACTGTGGTACGATGGGCAACCACCTGCTTTTCCATTACATAGCAAAAAAGTTATGGTGAAGAAGAGCTTGACTTGCTCTCATATTTCCATGAGAAAACATCAACAGATCCAGTCAATCTGCTTAGTTTTATTACAGTGTTCAGCAATTGCCAGGACAGAAAGGAGCCTGATTTTATCCTGTGTCCCAGACTAGAGACTGTGTTATTCTGTTTCATCTATTCTCCACATTCCAATAAGCAGGAAATAGACATCAGAATGAAAAGAAAGTTGACTTCACTGCAGGTAGCAAGCTATTTCACTTATAAGGACAGAATTGAATCAATACAACTTCTACTAGAAGGGAATGAAACTCTCCTTTTCCTCTCCTTCCATTACTTTGAAAATGGTTTGACACTGATCAATATCTCCCCTCCAGCTTCCTTGCCTGAAACTTTTGCCTCTGAGCAGCTTTTCTCCAAAGCTTTTGTTTTATTCCTCAGGTGGAAGGGGAGGAGAGAAGGGAGATCAAACTGAAGCAGTAGATCAGAGCAGTAAAGCAACAGCACCAGGCTTAGAGGAAATTCACCCACCAAAATCTTGGAGGGGAGAGATGGCAAAATGTAGGATTCACTTAGCATTTGTGTGTCCAGAATAGCTGTCAAGGGGTAGCTATGCAGAGGCAGTATGTAAACATGTGTGCAACTTTATAAACATTAGGGGACTGCATACATCAAAGTCTTTGAAAGGTCAAGCTTTATGGCTCTTCCTACATTGTGCATTGATTATGTTTTGAAGTGTAACACCTCATGCAGAAGTGTTTTTCTTTTGCTTGTGGATAGAGTGCTGCCAATGTTGTGATCTATTTTAGATCCTCTTATTCCTCTCCTTTTCCTCAGACTAATATTTAACAGTTTCCAGAACTTGTAGTTATCTTTCAAATGCTTATTCATATGAAAAACATCATGTCTGGCATATGGATGTCCCGTGAACTCCATGTCTTTTGGCTAGTAGGACCCTGTGGTTTCTATATATCTTTCAGCGCAATAGGACTAGGTAGGAGTATTTGATCCTTAGTTTCTCTTACTATGATGCAAAGAAAAGACTAGTTCACTTGCAGTTATCAATAAACATATTTGGCTGCAAAGTCAGTTTTATGAGTAAATAGAGTATTTTGTTGCTTTAGCTAGAATTTGGAAATGAAAAAGGGCATAAATAGAGGTGGTTTTAAATAGAGGTATTTAAATAGACATGTCTTAGGAAATGTCTTTTCTATGCAGGTTCAGAAAGATCTGTTTTTTTATTTTTTCTTTATAATCTAATGTGGATGGACAGGAGTCATCTCCAGTCCAGAAGTTATGCTAGTGCATTTATCTGTTCTGTCAGACTAACTGCTAAAATGTGGCCTCTTTCATAGCTCAGATACTGAAAAGCACAGAGCAGATGTTAGGTCTGTCTGCAACCATCTGTGTTAACATGTTGTTAGTTACTCTTACAGCTTAGCAAAACCAGTCAGGTTTAAAATGTTGTCTTGAGTGCAGTATGACTCTCACCTTAGAAAATTAATGATATGGGGAAACAAATAGTGCTGAGAAATTCTCCATTGCATCATATTTTTGAAGAAAAAGAACAGCAAAAGGCATGTGAATTTTCTCCTTATCTACATGTAGCTGATAAGAATGATCCTGGTTTGAATGTCCTCCCTGTGTACTGGAGTCTGTACTACAAGTTCACCTATGCTGCTCCCCATCCTGTATGAGTTCTTTTGCCAAATGAGATGCACAATAAAATAATGAAATAACTCCACAATAAAAAGAAAGGTAAAGAACATGCCACACAACAATACCTGTTCTCTTTCCTTTTCTCAGCAGCTGCTTATAAAACCTGGTCTCAATAAGCTGTTCAGTTTTCAGGTAGTGAAATGTCCATTTCCTACGTGTCTTTTTTTTTATTTCTTCTCCTGACACTTGCAGAATCAGGGGAACTGCTTTATTCTGAGTAAGTATCCATCACTTGCCTCAAAAAATTATGTTTATAGGTGCTGATATCAGAGTGACAATTCATGGCATCAAGGTACATAGTATTATTAGTTTTCCTGTGATCATCACTGAATCTTTCACACCAGAAATAAGAACTAATAACTCCTTTAGCATCAAATGTATTAGCACCTGTGCACATAGACTGTTTGTTGGCTGCATGTGGCTAGATGAAAGGTGTTAAGGTTCTTTCCAGAAGCTTAATTCTTCCCTCAGAGCCAAACAAACTGCATTACCNATATATATATATATTTGTATGCCTCTGTTGGACGCAAGACAGGCTGAAACTTACTGAAACTTGTGACCATCTCAGCTGCCCAACTCAAGGTTGTTGATGTTCTCTTTACTCTCCACCTACCCGCAAAAAGTAGACTCTTCCGGGCTTGGGAGTATGATGATGTTTGGGAAGCACTGTCTTGACTAACCTTAACATAATTATATTGAAACTGAAAATTTTATTTTGTTTTGCTTTCCTTTTACTTTAGTGGCTTTTCTACCTGGAGCTAATGATACAATGCACAAATGGCATACAAGTGTAAAGTAATGTGCTTGGTAAAGAAGAATAAAGGTCATTCTTTCATGTCAAAATCAGAGAAATCATGCTTTTACCAAAATAGGAATAAAATGGGACAGTTTACTGAAGTGTTTTGAGGACAGGCGTATTGGTTTATAAAGATCTTTTGATCAAGTGCTTTCCATGGACTTCTCCACAGCATTTTAACATCTAGATAACTTAATCATGGAGGAATAGGTCATTTTAGATCCATACGAGTCTGAATTCAGAATTTAGTTACTCACTGTGTGAAAAATGGTGAGGAATATTTAAGAGACGTTACAAACATTAACAGAAAGACTTCTGTAAGGATAACTTATGTTATAACTTACATCTTCACGTGGGACTTCACCGAGGATAAGGCACTATGAATTTTCTGGCCTGCTTAGATAAAACATTTGTTTTTAATATGAAGTTGCCCACTGTACTAAAATTTTACCCTCTGGCTCAGGATCCTATACTATATTTGCATTCTAACTTGAGGAGGGCTGCTTTTGGCCAGAGTGTTCTGCAAGAACCCTTCCCTGTGATCATGGGATTCTCCACTTCATTGTTTTGCTTTTTGTCCAAGGAAACGTTCTTACTGATAGTCACTTTAGGCTGAGTGATTGACAATTTGCAAGCAGGTAGGGAAGTTTCTCCTTGTATTCATATTTGCAAGGATGGAATTGCTTTTGAGCATCATTTGAAGTTTCTTCAAGAGATGTTGAGTATTCATCTGAAGCGGATCATTCATCCAGAGATATCTTGGTCATTTCTGGCCAAAATCACGTAT
Organism: Campylorhamphus procurvoides; assembly: GCA_013396655.1. Classification (NCBI taxonomy): domain Eukaryota; kingdom Metazoa; phylum Chordata; class Aves; order Passeriformes; family Dendrocolaptidae; genus Campylorhamphus; species Campylorhamphus procurvoides. The sequence goes on along the minus strand of WBMV01009009.1, from coordinate 93,218 downwards.
TTTGAAAGGAAAGGAGGTATTTTATTTCAGAATATAAACATCCAAAATAAAGGTAGGTGACATATACTTGGTACTGCAAAGTTTGCATCCCAGAGCATGGATACCAGGAGCTTCCCACAGAATGCCCTGCTTAAGCATTTTGTCCATGCGTTCTGCCACTGCTTCATGCTTAGACTGCTTTTAAAATATAGCTCTGGATAAAATAATTCATTTTAAGATGACAGAAATTTGGTATGACAAAATATGCTTCTGAAAAATAACTGCACTTGGTCAGCTGAGTATAGGTGAGGAGATAAAAGCATTGCCTAGTCACTGATGCACTTTAGGGCTCAGAATCCAGAAGGCTTTACAGTTGGAATATGAAATTCGCAAAGACACAAATAACCATTGCCTAAAATGACATCATAGGACAAGATTAAATACACACAATGATGAAATGACCGAATGAAAAAAAAAATCCATATTAGTGTACTAATGTAGAAATAAGTCTCTTGACTTTTAAATTATTTCTTCCATGTTTGACATGCTTTTTGACCAGAATTCTTTGGCCTTTAATGAGATATGGGAGATGCACAGTGAATTTTGCTGGTATTTATGTATCTGATTATGTGCAAATCTATTTGAAACATAGAGCTTTACAAAGCAGTTGAAGCTGTTCCATGTAATGCAAAAGTAATAACATAATTTGGAGAGATTATGCTATAATATACACTGTCTACTAAATTTTAACACTAAGGAATTGTCAATGGCTGTGGTATCCCAAAAAGACAACTGTATAAAGGAAAGTCTGTCATAGGTACAAGTAGGTCACACTTGATGTTAAAAAAAATAAAAGTCATTACTGATCAATTTATTATTTATGTGTAAATTATGTTCCTGCTCAATAGTCTATATTTTCATGTTAAAATGGTAGGCTATGGTGCAGATTGAGTATTTTGTATTTGCCTGTAAGTAGATCAATGGATTCCATATGTGCATTTGACTGATTCTTGGACATGTATATGGATGAACAGACTGACTATTTTTCGGAGACATCTACTCTTATTTTGAGTAAATTTTTAGCTTTCCACTAATCACTGAAGAAAGAATGAGTTATGTCCACTGAAAAAAATAATGAATGATGTCATTTGAAACAAAGCCTTGTTCAGACAAAAAAGCTTTTGAAAGCTAGAAGAAGGGATATTGATCGATGTTCAGTGAAATAAGTCAAACCAAAATGAAGTGCAACACTGTAGTGACTGCTTCCTGATGCTTCCAAAGGAGAGACTTGTCTGCTAGGTTTGGGGCGGAAGAATGAAATTAAATTAGAGAAGATATAGCTGAAAAGAAAGGGCAAAAAAGTCTAGTTTGCTTAGTGATAAATCACTAAATGAGTAAGTGGCGAGGTAAGGAGGGCCTCAATTTTGGGTTGGTTTGTTTGTGTATTTTGGGGGGTTTTATGTTGTTTTGTTTTTAAATATAAAAACTAGTAAAGTGAATAGTCTCATGAGTCTCACAGAATTAGATTTTGATGAGTCACGTGTCAATCATATTGCATTCGAGCATGTACTCCTGTGTAAGGAGAGGAAATGTAACATTACCTGCTCAAAACGAAGTTTTATGTTTCCCAGTGATATAATGGGAACTACCTGCTACGTTGAGTCTCCAGATAGCCACAGTGACAGAAGGACTCCTTTCAGCCTAGATGTATCTGAAAATGCAGCCATGTACTAGCATTTGACCTGTATCTTTCTTATATTGTGAATACTTTAGTTTTCTNACTAATAACTCCTTTAGCATCAAATGTATTAGCACCTGTGCACATAGACTGTTTGTTGGCTGCATGTGGCTAGATGAAAGGTGTTAAGGTTCTTTCCAGAAGCTTAATTCTTCCCTCAGAGCCAAACAAACTGCATTACCTTTCTTCTTTTGGTTTGTTTTTCAACCATCTTTGTAAATCATGACAGAGATTCTGGATTCAAGGTCTCTAAAGGAAAGTCAGTTTATAGAAGTATCTATATCTTGCACAGCAGAGAATAGTTGCTTCAGTCCAAATGTGAAACTGCATTAAGTTGCTGCTTTTAATTCAACCTTCATCTAAACTGATGTAAAAATTGAGGTGTGAATTTCAGGATGCTCATTTATAAGGTCATGTGTTCTTGGNTTGGATATATATATATATATATATATATATATATTTGTATGCCTCTGTTGGACGCAAGACAGGCTGAAACTTACTGAAACTTGTGACCATCTCAGCTGCCCAACTCAAGGTTGTTGATGTTCTCTTTACTCTCCACCTACCCGCAAAAAGTAGACTCTTCCGGGCTTGGGAGTATGATGATGTTTGGGAAGCACTGTCTTGACTAACCTTAACATAATTATATTGAAACTGAAAATTTTATTTTGTTTTGCTTTCCTTTTACTTTAGTGGCTTTTCTACCTGGAGCTAATGATACAATGCACAAATGGCATACAAGTGTAAAGTAATGTGCTTGGTAAAGAAGAATAAAGGTCATTCTTTCATGTCAAAATCAGAGAAATCATGCTTTTACCAAAATAGGAATAAAATGGGACAGTTTACTGAAGTGTTTTGAGGACAGGCGTATTGGTTTATAAAGATCTTTTGATCAAGTGCTTTCCATGGACTTCTCCACAGCATTTTAACATCTAGATAACTTAATCATGGAGGAATAGGTCATTTTAGATCCATACGAGTCTGAATTCAGAATTTAGTTACTCACTGTGTGAAAAATGGTGAGGAATATTTAAGAGACGTTACAAACATTAACAGAAAGACTTCTGTAAGGATAACTTATGTTATAACTTACATCTTCACGTGGGACTTCACCGAGGATAAGGCACTATGAATTTTCTGGCCTGCTTAGATAAAACATTTGTTTTTAATATGAAGTTGCCCACTGTACTAAAATTTTACCCTCTGGCTCAGGATCCTATACTATATTTGCATTCTAACTTGAGGAGGGCTGCTTTTGGCCAGAGTGTTCTGCAAGAACCCTTCCCTGTGATCATGGGATTCTCCACTTCATTGTTTTGCTTTTTGTCCAAGGAAACGTTCTTACTGATAGTCACTTTAGGCTGAGTGATTGACAATTTGCAAGCAGGTAGGGAAGTTTCTCCTTGTATTCATATTTGCAAGGATGGAATTGCTTTTGAGCATCATTTGAAGTTTCTTCAAGAGATGTTGAGTATTCATCTGAAGCGGATCATTCATCCAGAGATATCTTGGTCATTTCTGGCCAAAATCACGTATTTTGAAAGGAAAGGAGGTATTTTATTTCAGAATATAAACATCCAAAATAAAGGTAGGTGACATATACTTGGTACTGCAAAGTTTGCATCCCAGAGCATNCAATTTATTATTTATGTGTAAATTATGTTCCTGCTCAATAGTCTATATTTTCATGTTAAAATGGTAGGCTATGGTGCAGATTGAGTATTTTGTATTTGCCTGTAAGTAGATCAATGGATTCCATATGTGCATTTGACTGATTCTTGGACATGTATATGGATGAACAGACTGACTATTTTTCGGAGACATCTACTCTTATTTTGAGTAAATTTTTAGCTTTCCACTAATCACTGAAGAAAGAATGAGTTATGTCCACTGAAAAAAATAATGAATGATGTCATTTGAAACAAAGCCTTGTTCAGACAAAAAAGCTTTTGAAAGCTAGAAGAAGGGATATTGATCGATGTTCAGTGAAATAAGTCAAACCAAAATGAAGTGCAACACTGTAGTGACTGCTTCCTGATGCTTCCAAAGGAGAGACTTGTCTGCTAGGTTTGGGGCGGAAGAATGAAATTAAATTAGAGAAGATATAGCTGAAAAGAAAGGGCAAAAAAGTCTAGTTTGCTTAGTGATAAATCACTAAATGAGTAAGTGGCGAGGTAAGGAGGGCCTCAATTTTGGGTTGGTTTGTTTGTGTATTTTGGGGGGTTTTATGTTGTTTTGTTTTTAAATATAAAAACTAGTAAAGTGAATAGTCTCATGAGTCTCACAGAATTAGATTTTGATGAGTCACGTGTCAATCATATTGCATTCGAGCATGTACTCCTGTGTAAGGAGAGGAAATGTAACATTACCTGCTCAAAACGAAGTTTTATGTTTCCCAGTGATATAATGGGAACTACCTGCTACGTTGAGTCTCCAGATAGCCACAGTGACAGAAGGACTCCTTTCAGCCTAGATGTATCTGAAAATGCAGCCATGTACTAGCATTTGACCTGTATCTTTCTTATATTGTGAATACTTTAGTTTTCTTTGTTTCTCAATAAAAGATTGTGTTCTAGATTGTCATGATGAAATTTGAGCTAAGGCAAACAGGATAGGTTAACGTTTGTCTTGCAAATTTATATTTATGAAGCAATAATCTGCAATCCTCCCCCTGAGATGGCAACAGAAGAATATTCCACTTGATGTGAAATATCACTCTTGGTTAAAGACATTCCCTTTCCACAAGTGCTAAAGCAGTGGTGTTGTTTACATTGACATACTGCTAACTATTTTTTACAAGAATATGTGTGACTATTACCCTCCAACTATCGGCTAATCTGCATTCAAGTCTTCCTATATTTCATCTGTAGTTTGAATTGTTTAAAAGTTACTTCATTATTTCCCTGTCAGATGGGTACCAATTGTCACTAATTTCAATTACATAATTAAAAGAATCACAGTTAAATAGAAAGCTGGATTGGCATTCAGGAACTCTCATTGTCTTTCCTTTTGTTTATGACCCTAGGAAATCTAGAAAACTGTGACAATTACACAGGTTAACTCACAGGCTATTGTAAGAGTAATTAGGTTAGAAGTGGCATCAGATGCTAAAGTGGTGAGGCCATACAATGAGTATTGAGACACACAGATCAACAGATCTCTTGTAATCTCACTGTCAAAACTAGGAACCCAAGTTTGAAACTTGAATGTAGTGAGTTGTGTGAGGGTTACAAATAGCTTCAACCTGTTGAAATTTTTTAAACAAAAAATCACTCTGAATCCAGCCAGAAAGGTGTTGGCATCAGTCAATACCCAATACTTCACTTTTTGCTATGAATAGTATATACTTTCATCTCATCTCATGCTCCAATGAAAAGCTGTTTTAAAAGAAATTGCAGTAACATTTTCACCATAGCATAGTCAGCATCTTATGTTGTACTCCTGTATACTTTCTGCCATTAGAAATGCTTCATACTACCTACCTATTCTTTTTAAGAAAACCTTTGCTGTTTTTTCTTTGTTTACTATGAATAATATAATTTATTTGAACTTATATGCATATATGTATGGAGAGGAATACACTCCTTTATGAGATATATAGCACATTGAATACGTTATACACATATGCAATGAAATATATATGAAAAATAATTTTAGATTTCAATTTATGCTGTAGGTAGATGGATTTGTATTTCTCAGACTGCATATTAAAAAAAAAATTCTTAGCTGACTGTATTTCCTTTGAAATATTTCAAAATACAGGCCCTGTTTCTCAGTCTCTTACTCATCTGAATAGTTTTTTAATACAACATAATTGTAATATGAATGCATTTTTAATTTCAGTATGAGGTGCTATTTTGTTATTAAAGTGTAGAGTTTTTTCTATGGAATTGTGTTTTCCCAATCCTAAGAAATAGAATTCATTTTAATTTTAAATTCCAAAATAAATTATAAATAATGAGAAGGAACTTAATTTTTTAGTTTAATATTGCATATAGATTCTTTCTTTTTATATTACAATAATGATGCTCTGCAAAAAACAGTGGGGGTTTTTATTATTTTTCAGTAATAATGAATATTACTTACATTGCTGAAAAAAAAAAAATTGTTTCCAGTTCTTTCTCCCTCTGGACAATTTTTTTTCCTTGTTACTGAAGTCACTAAATCAGTTAACTTACAATAATTGTTTGGGGGTTGGATTCAGCCCCTGATCCTCAGGTGGATCAGAAAACTGAACTTTTCTACTTGCTTTTCTCAGATGAAGTCTAATGCATTGTAGTCAATACAGAGCTTATACAGTATAGCAGAGGTTATATATGTCTCTCAGCAGAATATTGTGCACAGAACAGAGCTTTCAAAATCTAGCAATCAACACAGAAGTGTAGGCTGGTTTTACAGAAGTAGATAACCTCACTGTAATACCAGTAAATGGGTGCTTCACTGTGTACCCATATATTACGATGAATTTGTGCTCCTAATTTTTTTTTTCCAAATGGAGATGAAATTGCTGAAAAATATATTATTAAAAGCTTTTATTCTCTTTTATGCATGCCAGGCTAAACTTGTATCTCATGGATAAATGCTTGAATAGAAGCATTATAATTAGGTAAAATCCTTGCTAACAATTTCTTGCTCTTATGCATTTTAATAAATTGCACAATTTTGTATTATATGTATAACCAGAGACAGTAGTTGCAACGATTCTATTGGTTATTACATAAAAAATAAAATTTTCTGCCTAAAGTCTTTACAGTTCAAGGGCCGTTTCTGTTTGTACTGCATCAGAAGCAGCCGGAGAGAAGGCTGGCATCACAGGGAGCAGCATTCTCATTTCTAATTCTCTGCTGCTGAGAAGGAACAGGAAGCAGCAGGTCAATATTTACGACAGCTCACCTTCTCTTCACTCTGCATGGCATCCTAATCTGGGACATCTGATGGGAGGGAGGGAGGGAGAGAGAGGAGATTTGGATGTATTGCTTACATGAACAGAAAGCAGAACAGAGTGGGTACTCGACTCTTCTCCAGTGCTAAGGAGGTGGCAAGTGACATATGATTTGCATGCAACAACATGGAAAGGCAAGAGAGTTTGTGTGTGCTATATAGATAAGTCAGCCATGGCCAGAAGCATTGCAATGGAAGCGTTATTTTAAGGAGGGCTTAGAACTATAGAGTTAAACTTAAACATCTAAAGAACTGCCAGGAAGGAATCACAGCAGGGTTTGTCAAGGACCCGATGATGTTAGCAGCCTTTTAAGAGTAAATAAAGACCAGAAGAAACTCGGGGATGGGGGAGGGCAAACACAACAAAAAGTTCAACTGTTTAGGATTTTCTGTTGTTGCAATTTTCCTGGAGAAGGATAGATAGTCTTATGTACTGTTTTGGATGATAAGTGAACACTTGAAAACCAACTGCTTCCAAACAAAGGAGACCAGCAATGCGGGAATGCAAATAAAGATGCTCTGTTTTTTAGAAGGCTTCAGCCATGAGCCATCACATCTCAAAAGAAACTTTTCAGCAAATTAGGCCACCTCAATTCAAATTCCTAGATATTGATCTTTGTGACCCACTTTGACAACTTCCTTTGGAAATGCAGTTTAAGCACTAGTGGTTCTTTGCATGCTATTTATCCTCAACAGAGAATCTTTTTCGTTTTTCATGTATTTTAGGACTTTTAAGTTGTATGATCAATCTCTTCACTGGCATGAATCCAGACAGGTCTAAAGCATGCCCTGGTACTTTATTTATCCAAGTTTTGATGGTTTGGTGCCCAGTGTAGCAGATTCAGACAGCCAGGAAGCTGCCTGGAAACTGCATTAAACTACCTCACAATGAGAAAGCAGCTTTTATAGTCTTGTTTTTTGAATAATCTTCTTCATGCTTATTTCCATAAAGACTAGTCTTACCCTGCAGGACATAAGAAGTATTATTTAACACCAGGTGATTCACAGTGTATTACTACTGTACTAGACAGTTGTACATTTTGGAGGAAAATTGACTTCATAATAGTTTTATTACTTTAATCCTATGGTAATTGAATTCATAAATTAGAGCATTGTTCCTGCTTTGGAATATGTTTGAGAACGGTTAAGAGAGTCTAGTCCTAAAAATGAATGGAAAAAAACCCCTTGTTATCTCTACTCAAATATTTTAAAAGTAAAGGTAAAATAAACCCTATTTTCTAAGACTTTTTTTGCAGTTGTGGTCTTTTTGTAAAACATTTCTCTGAAACCTTAGTTCCTGAAAAATTATATAGAGGATTTTTGCTGCGGTTTTTTTTGCCTTGTTATGCAAAGGAGAAAGGAAGATAATAAGTTAGAATTGAGGTTTTGGGGTTTTTTGTTTATTTTTCTTTTCACAAACTTTTCAAAGGAAAAAACCCAGGAATTTATGATGTTTATAGGAATATGAACTGGCAGAATATGGTAACGTTTCACTTGATGTATTTTTTTTCTGATTATCTTATTTAATATCTGTTTTAGTATTTGATTAATATTTTACATTTAAATCTGTTGCTCTTTCCCAAAGATTGCAATGATAGCAGAAAAAAAAGGAGTAAATGAATTAATTTCAAATCTCTAGATTCCTACTCTGAATGTATTCCTTTAATATAAATTTATCCTTTAGTCATCCTAAGTAGTTTGTGCTTTTCAAGATGAGACTATAGAATATTTAGAAGCAGACAGAAGTACCAAACTCTCTGTAAGCAAGGAGCCAGGAAAACTGAATAGTGGGCACTTTCTAAAAGAGAATATTCATGTGAAAACTTATCTCATGAAATTTTCACCCATGTCTGCCTGCCTATATATATTAGTAGGGTGGAAATCTCTTTAAAAGGAATTATAGTAAGCTAGTACATAAGTTAAGCCACAGAGAGGTGTTTAAGGCCTCAGAGCAAGGAATAAATTGGGTGTTTGAACTTCCCATTGTTCTTTAAAGACCTAAATTGCACTCTGTTTTTTGTACTGCCAGACATGTGTATGATTCTTTTGACATGTTTTTTTTTTCCAATTAAAAAAGTTTCCATTTCTAAAACACTGCTCTACGATGACAAGAGAGAGCAACTTGAGTAATTTGTATGTATGGTACTTTCATGATAATTAAAATGAGCTCCTGACTGGTATGCTTGGGGGATATCATTAATCTTCCTTGAATTATCTTATCTTTAAATGTGTAGATGTCAATCAGGTACATGAAATAAATCATGCAACATGATATTTTTAACAAATTAAAGTGGTCATATTCTGTGAGTAACAAAGAATGCAAATATACTAAATATTTGCTTCTCATAGTACTATGATTATGTTCTCGTAATAGATGTTGGGGTTTGATTAGAAACTATGTATGTCTGCAGATGATTTTTTATTTTAATTGCAGATTTTCCTACACATCCCTCTCACACACACACCCCCTTTTCCCACCCACACAAAGGCTGGTATATGATCATAGTTTCAGCTGCTTCAGTTGGCTGTGGAAGATCAACTGGCATTAAATGCTCTGTGACTGTATTCCATTTAGTGTCTGTCAGATCATATGTTTGACACCAATCAGGTATTTGTCATTCAACAGCAGGATAGAAAGTATCTCTGAAAGTGCTATTTTAAATTAGAATTGAAAGCTTAGATTTTTTACTTCAGTCACTACAGCTGTCATGCTGCAGTTCTCAAAAATGCCATGTTTGTCAATTGGAAGTGAGAGAAGGATGGAAACAACCTCTGAATAACTCAGTGCTACTTTTTTTCTTGTGCTATATGTAAAGCAACACATTAAAGGCCAAAATGTTACACTAAAGTGAGAGTTAAAATTAATTTTTAAAAATGCTTTTCTTGATATTATGAGAGCAGATAATATTTTATTAAATAAATACAGTATAATTTTTAGATGCTACATGTTTTATTTTTTTTCCTTACCCTCCTAAAAGTAGTAGGATATTAGAAAGTAAACAGCAGGAGTTAATTGAAAGGTTTGTGATTTACAATTTCTGGAAGGGACAGATTCATGAGTAAGGATGAGCTGGGATTAACTGAAATGATTCTCCTTCAAAATTATGACTGTATGATAAAGCAGTGGATTATGAAGGTGTGAAGGTGTGGTATGCAGTGGAAGTGCAATAGGCTTAACAGAGGAAAGCAGGACTGTATGCCAGTTGTATGTCAAAGACATCACATGACAGTCTTGTAGTTTATGACCATACTTCAATGATCTATTTAAAATTAGGAAGTTGAGACAGAATCTGAACAATACAGAGTAATTTCTTTTGTTGTTATACGTTGTAATAAAGAATGACAAAAACTTCCTGGAGCAAAAATTATCTAAGTAATGTAAATTTTAGCCAAGCAAGACATTTGTCCACAAATTCCTGAAACAACACTAGGGACTCTAATTTATGAAAGTAGAAAGAAACTTTGACTAATTATCAATCTCCAGAACTAAACTGGTTTAATTAATTGAAAAATAAAGGTCATTGTCAAAGCAAACAAAAAAGGTACATTTTTTTCAGTATTTATTGGATAAGACCTCTGTTTCTCTGCAAAGTAATGCTGCCTTGTCTTCTGAGAGCTGTGTTCACAGGCTGGACCTACAGGGCATCCTTGTACTCATTTAAAGCTATATCTTACCTCGCTTTAACCTTTAGTCTAATACTGGCTCCATATGACAAATAGCCAGGCAGACCACTGGCCTGTGACTGGGGCTATGACAGTGTCTGTAATGTGAGCAGGGTGTGTTGCTCTGGAGACAGACAACCTCCTTACTCTCCTTTGCCTCTGTGTTTGTTCAGTGCCATGTATATATCATCAGCAAAACAAATTGCAGACAGCAGAGACTGTTAGGAATAATATTTTCAGTGTAATTGAAATTAACCTTAGGTTAAAAAGCCTCTCTCTTATTGTTCCTTCTGCAACAATATTTTTAAATTAGGTTAATACACTCTGAGGCATTTTACCTGTCACATTCAAATGAAAGCAGTGAACCACATGCTGATTATTTTGCTGAATAGCTATTTCATGTGAAGGCTGTTTTTAATACAAACACAGTTGTGATAGCTCATAATTCATAATGTATAGCTATTTGGGGCCTGTCCTGCATTTTCTGCCAATTTCCGTTTCCCTGTGAAGAATCCTTGATTATAATCTTCATTGTTAAAGTCCCCAGGAGTTTACAATACATAAGAAATGCAGAATGAGCCCTCCATATTTTTATAAGCAAAACAATGATCCTCAGAAAATATGAATAAATTACTGTTTTTCAAAGAGTAGAAAGGTCACTTTCTACCTGTCTGTTCTTTACAGAGTGAAATTGTCTACTTGCTACTGTTAGTTTAATAAGACCTATTAATAATAAAGAACTTTTTTTGTGAGAATAAAATTAAATGTCAAAGGATTTTGGTCCCCTTTTCAGATGATGCACAAATTTATCCATATACAAAATTGCATTATAAAAATGAGACATCTGTTACCATTAAAAATGCCTTTTGTTTTGATTATGTTTTTCATTTGGGTTTTTTTTGTGTCTGTTTGTTTGTTTGTTTGTCTGTTTTTTTTCGCTAGCATATAAATAGTAATTGAAAGACCTCTCTGGTTTAAGCAAATCCCATAGGCAAACTGCTGCATCACAGCGGCTGACTGTTAAAATAGCTGTGAAGAAATCTACCTTTCTTGGCAATTCATTTGGAGTAAAATCCCTTCCTTCTGCACTCTTTACACTTTCCTTGACCATATGCTAGCAGAGAAGAACAGCTCAGCAAAGACAATTGGTTTTGCTGGGCTATTCTAACTGCAGTGTGGAGGTGGCCATGCATATTTTTAGTGATGCAGCTTCTGGGCTACAGAGCACTGCAATCCAAGAGCAACACAGATGGAGTCACATCTGTTAGCTGGCAGTTCCCCTTGATGGGGACAGGTTGGATAACACCCTGACCCTAAACTACAATGATGAAAGTTTGCAGAGAGAAAAGTGAAAGGTCTCTAGCCCCTTTCCATGAGCCAGAGACAGGCTGTCAGGGTGAGTCACCTGAAGACAGCTTGGCATTACCTAACCTTCCTATGGGACACTCTCTTCTGTAGTAAAGAAGTGTTGTCTCCCATTCCTAGGTGCAAAATGATCTGGAGAACCTTCATGGTGTGTATGCTGGAAGCAGATAGCCAGTCTGGCAAAAAGTTGAATCTTACTCCTTGCTTCTCTGGAAAATGCTGCTCATTTTTCTCAGACTGTTACAAATTTAAATTCTTTCAACTGACTTGACTTCCACTGTCCAGTAATCTCTTTTAAACATTTTCCTTTCCCATCAGTCATCTCCAGTAAAGCAAACAGAATTTGTACTTTTACCATTCCTTCTCCAGCATCCTCCTAAAGTGCTGCTTAATCAACATTAATATTCTCACACTTGCCTTTATATTTTTAAAACTCAGATCTAAAGGTGGGAAGTGAGTGTCAAGTGCCACTGAATGCTCCATTGTAAGACAGTATAAAACAGTTTGCATTTCAGGTTACTGGAAAGCTAAACCTTCATATAGTCTGAAATATGTGTAGAGGCAAAGAGATTCCTAGGAACATCTGATAACAACTTTTTGAGAATCAGGGTTTTTTTGTCTCTTATGCTTTTACAGATTTCAAGAGACTTGCTGTGCTGATTTCTCTACAGTGGTCTCCTCCAAATGGATATTTATGATACTTGAATAATGTTTTGTATACATTGATTGGTTATTGCATGTAGCAAAAATATCTTCCTATGGTGGACACCTCATGTAGTACTTGGACTGTTATCTACTCTTCATCAAAACGTCATTTCCAAACCTCCCAATGTACTACAGTCCAAAGGAAATTAATATCTCAAAATGACAATTAAGTCTGCTCTATTGAAAGCACATATAAATGTGTTTTTCAAGGTTATCTATGAGTTTGTTGAGCTGCAACACTTTTCATTCATTCAATACTTTTTTATTAGGAAACTGCACAATCTTCTCCTGTATGGTCATGTTGGACTTTTTGTTCATCTGAAAAATGAATAATTAAGTTGCTGGCCAAAGCACAAATATTCAGCTTCATTTAAATACTGATGGTTATTGGACAGGTATAGCTAAATTTTCTAATTTATTTATAGGTATTGTTCATTGAAAAAATTAAGAAAATTTACAATATTCTGGTGATTGTATGTGGTACAACATTGATCATCTCCATGAATAACAGAGATAACTGAATATATTATACAAACTATTCTATAGAAACACTCATAACACAGCAACAAATTGGAATGTAGCATATTTTACAAGTTTCTCCTTGAGAAAGGCCAGATGAAATGGATTGATTTAGCAACTTTTTCCTTGGAATGAATTCCTGGGTTTTTTTTAAGATTAATGGTGAAAAGGATGTGTAAAGTGCTCAGAGGAAAAGGGATATTCTAAACTATTCTTAAACAGTCTGCAACTACATTTTTCAAGCTCACAGGCTGCTGTAGCTGCTGCCAAGGTAGGAGTTGTCTTGATTGTCAGGCCTTCAGTTCTTTTCCAAAAAGAAGATTTTATCAGTAATTTTTGTCAGTGAGCCAGAGAAAGCTCATCTGTTTGAGAACTCAGTCATCCTCACTCAGGGTCAGCTAAACTTTGGAACTTGCCTGGAGACAAAGGTTCCAATTCAATTTACTGAAAGGTTTGTTGGGTTTTTTTTGTTTTTGTTTTTTTTATCAATCTTTAGAATGTGAAACCATAATGATGTCTTGTATTTAGATCCCTTACGGTAAAGAAGTAGATGTTCACCACTGTACAGCTTTTCAAAGCCAGTAAATTCTAGCTTTTCTGCTCACAAGGTTCCTGCTTGCAGTCAAGAATTGGTAACTGATTTATTCCTAAATATATTTCTACACATTACAAGGATCAATCTAAATAAGAGTTATCACCATGACTAGGGCTTATGTCCACCTCTCAGCTCTGTGAATTTGGTATGATCTGTGCATGTCTGCAATGACTGCAGTGACTGGTGTTAAAGATTGAGAAATTGTTACAGACTGATGTAGAGAGGTATATTGCATCATTTTCCAGTTGCATTCTTCCTTTATACTTAAAAAACCCTTGCTCAAGGAGAAAGCCTGGATGTCAAACTGATATTTTCAGTTGAGACCAGAGTAAACCAAAAAAGAAATTACATGTGCTTTTATAAAAATATTGTGCCTGAACTTTTACTACCAAATAAGACTGCAACATTGTCAGTCCTCCACACTGATAACGTAGGCTTTCCTGTGGCACAAGTGCTGGTAATAAAATGCCTCACCTATGACTTAGACTCTGTAGGGGCTTAAAACTTCCTTACCTGAACCTTACCTTTCTAAAGAAATTACTTAGAAAGAATTTGCTGCTGCAGGGTGATAACCACATTTCTTCTCTCTGTGAAAACAATTGCAGAAATGTGTAAATTAAAGGGCAATTATTTACATTAAAGTCTCCACACTGAAAAAAAATCAGTTGAATGAACTCTGTTTAAACTTAGACAAAACTGAAAGCTAGAACAGCATCATAGCAATTATTACTCATCAGGGTCAAATACATGGTTAGCCATTAGACCTAATTTATGGTGTTGTCTTTGGTTTACCTTGAAAATTATAAGTGATAAAGATGACAGGCATGAATGAAAACGAGTGAATATCAACAACTCTGAGACTTCTTATCATTAGCATGTGGTGTCACTGTATTATAGCAGAAAAAGTCAGGAAAGTTTGCAAGATACATTGATTATAAAACTCCTCTTATTTACACCAGGCACCCAACGTACCCAGAAATGTACATTAGTCATCATTATAAAATCAACATTTCCCAACAATTACCGCAGAGTGATCCATGGGTACTACAGTTGTTTCATAGACACACAAAAGCCTTTGCTCTGCAAACCATCCATTCTGTTTCTGAGTTGAAAACCATAAATGCTGCAGAACTCTGAGCACATGGCTCAGAGATGAGGTAATGGCTGGTTTGCTGTGGAAATTTATGGGTCTCCAACAAACCCTGTTAAAAATGTGCAATATTAATATACAGAATCAAAGTTGCTGTGCCACAGTAAAAATCAAATTAGGCAATGGTATTATTGTGGGTTACAATCATGCTCTTGGTACAGAAATGCTGTCTAACTCACAGATGATTCCTTCTACTAGAGAATGTAATAAAATATTGAGGCTCTGTACAGCTGTGTTCTGTGGGGCTAGGGAGAAGACTAAGAAATGCCTTTAGAATAGCTTCTGGCTGTTTTGTGAGTCACTTTGATAGCCAAAGGAGTGCTTAGAAGGAAGTACTAGCACCTGTGGAAAAGCAATGAACAGTTACGGGGTGTTTCTGGAGCACTGTTGGGTCACAAGCTCTGAAAATTTTCTTCTACTGTAGTTTTTTTTCTGATTCTAAGCTTCCCTTTTCACTACAACCAGTAGTTACTTGTGGGAGGTTCATAGAAGTCTCTCATCTTAAAAATTACTTGCAGCATTTGGTTGCACCTAAAGGCTTAATGACAATGATTTCTTAAATACAGGGATAAATAAAATAATATGTACTGTTGGAGAACACTGTCTCAAAGGCTGCCAAAACAACCAGGATGAACAGTTTCTAGCAAGTGATAACACCAGAAATGGACAGCTACCTCAAAACTCAGAAGTTTATGTTTTAAAAGATGTTTTGTAGCATAGATAGTGACTTATTGTATTACATAGATAGTTATTCCCCCTTGTATTTGTATGCTGTATTCTGATTGGTAGTGGCTACCCGGTTACCGGTCTCCTATTGGTTGTGTATTCCCTATTTTTTCATTGGCTGGCTTGTGATGCAGTACCCAGCGTCATCATGTGAGGCTGGCCACGCCCCGTCTGTATTCCCCTCCTTCCCTCTTAGCCCTTCCCCTACTTGCTGCGATCCGCCCCTAACTCCTCCCACTTTCCAAGCCTCTCCCTGAACCTATGTGAGTCCCATGCTCCATGAATAAATCAGTTCCAGCCTTCACCCTACCATCGGCTGAGGACCGTGTCCCTTCTTCCCTACAGCATGCAGCAATATACTATGTATATATTCCAGTTTAATGAAAGTTCACTGAAAATAACAGATATTTTTCATTCTGCTCTATCAAAAATATCGCTCTGGTATTCACACTGGCACTTTGGGAACCTCAGTTCATGCCAATGTTATGTCACTCGGTGCCAAGGGGACCCTCTATCTAGACAAGGCTTTACTCCATGTCATATACTTGGCAGACCAAAAATCTTTCTTAATTAAACACAGTTCCGTCTGGTGGGACTGAGAAAGGTTCCTGTGCACACCATTTCTTAGTTCTCAGCAGTTGAGAATGATTGTTGAAGTCTGATGTGGGTAATCTCATATTTGGCAGACCCTTAAGTTTTGGCATCTTTGATAACAAATTCTTCAAGGAGATGACTTCTGCCTTGCTGCTCTTTTATTTTTTCCATGTACTTGCATCAGAATTGCTATCTATTCTTTTAATTGTGCAATTTGTAAAACACCCACATTTTTCTGTTTTATTCTTATTAACCATTTAAAACCATAATTTTAAAAGTGACAGATAAAACCACCCTTCATTATTAAAATGTAATAATCCAAAATAACTCGAAATTTTATGAGGCAGGAATATATGAATGAAACATTATTTTTAGGCTGAATTGTAGATAAAAGGTAAAACCTCCACCTAAATAAAATGCAAACTTGCTATAATTAGCCATCTCCTAAGGCTTTGTATTTTTATGTCACTATATTTGCATTTGCTTTATTAAAAAGATATCTAAAAAGAAAATATGGACATGGAAATGAGAAAATATTTCCTCAGATTTAGAAATTCTGACGATTACACTCTAGAAAGGTTTCTCTTTCCCACAAAGGGGCCTGTGTTCTAGATAGAGAAATAACCCTTATGCAGTGGAAGCAGAACCCCACAAAGCTCCTTAGATTCCATCTCAAACTCATAACAGACAGTCTAGTTTATGTACTGTTTACTCCTAAGGTAGTTTCTTTCAGCATACCATGCCAAAATTTTATCACATTACTCCAGCAAACAGATCACATATTCAGAAACCCGTATCTTGTTATATGTGTCTTATCCTTTACACAGGTCCTCTTCTGCATGACAATATGCATTTTTAAGAACATTAAAATGTGCTTTGATGTCAGTATTTGGTTAGTGGCTTTGGGATTTTGCAATACTCTCTGTTCAGCTGTCTATTAGAGATACTGTCATAATATATTTTTACAAAATTTCAGATTGTTTACCATAAGGATTTGCAGGTTCGATCTAGTTTTCAGACTTGTTAAATCTATATTTCACTGAGCAACAATTATATCTCTTGTTCTATTTCAAGGTAAAATAACTGACAGTGTAAAATATTTTCAATATTTTGTCTGGTTCCCGCAAAAACAGCTTCTTTTTTATTAATCTTAATATTTATTAGGTTCAGGACCTCTTGATACTAACATATGTAAAGATGTGGTAATGTGAACTTTATCATCTCTACATGATTAGGTTGTGTCACTTTCCTTGTTGGAATGTTTTTACTGTTTATTCATACATTTATCCATAAGTTTAAACAACCCTTTGTACAAAAAATTTGACATAAAACTCCCCTTCTCCCCCGTTCTGTGAGTTCCACAATCTGTGGCTGGTCTGAACCTCTGTGAGTTAAAATTTTAGATAAGCCTTATATGTTTCTCCATTTCTAATAGAGAAATTCCATCCCTCTATCACAAACACCAACTTTCACTTTCCACCCACAAGTATTTTCCAAGGCTCTTCCTTCAGGTCTTTTCTGTTAAACTTGAAGGCGTCATGTTTTCTTAACATCCCTCAAGCCACTGGAAACTGTGGTTCTTTCCTTGATCTCTGGTAGTTATTGGTCCTTTCTTTGGTCTCTGGTAGGAGATTGTGAAGGAGATTTTTATAGGTCTATAGCCTCCTCAGTTAATTTTGTAATACTAAGGGGGTTATCTGTGGCCACTTGCAAACTTTCAGGAGCTATGCTTTAATTTTTTCACAAATTTCTGAACTCTTGCTTCAAATTATCTCAATCATTTCATTTTTATGTCTGTGAACAATTTAATTTTTATGTGTCTTAATCTAATAGAAATTGTCATTTCTAATTTTCTTTCTTCATCTTGTGCCAACATTGCTGCCTACTCGCAGATCAGCACCATTCTGTTTTTTTGTTTCATTTTGTGGGGGTATTTTGTTTCATTTATTTTGGGGTTTATTTGCTGGCTTTAGATGAGGGGGGGAGGGGTTGTTGTTGTAGGTTTGGGGGAGGTTTTGGCAGGGGCTGGCAGGAGGAATTTTTTTTCTGCTAGTACAGGAGAAAAGATACATAGGGCTCACATAAGTTCTAATATCCTTTTAAATTAATAGGGAGGTACACCATGTTCCAGGGCATTGGTAGAAACAAAAGAAGAGGCAGATTTCTACTGACGGTTCTGCACCTTCATGCCAGTAAGAAAATTGTGAATATTGTATCTCTTGACTTCTTTACTAGGCTGTGTGTGTCATTGTGTGAGCCATTTGAGACTTTATGATACATTTTTCAAGTTAGCTGCATTCCTTAGTAAAATGTACAGTGTTTTTCCTTGCTTTTATTTTTGCTTCTCCTACTGTCTTTTTATTCCAAAATCCTCACTGGCTTTATTAGGATTTCTACTGACTGACAGGTGCCTACTTATTTGATTTTCCAGTATATTCATCTCTATATTTCCTGCTTTGAAAGGATAGGCACAGCAGAAAAATGGAGTGTGGTTTATTATTCTTGTGTATATCTATTATAAAACACAAGAAGTTATGATTCACCAAGATCACTTTTGAAGTTTGTGACAGTGTAAGGAATTTATTCTTTATTTCCCAGTGCTTGGGATACCCGTTCCTACTGGTCAAAGATACAGTCAGGAATATTCTGTATAATTTCTGGTACCTTTATTATGCTTATCTGCACATAAGAAGGAAGGAGATTCTTTGTTATATCTGTTTTATGTGTTTCCATGGCTTATATCCTGATGCCAGAGCAGAGCAGATTCCCTGTAGTTTGTATTGTGCTCCATTTACATCTGTCTGGTAAAGGGCAGAGTTACTCTGAGAGTGTGTTTTTTTGGGACAGAAGCTTTTCAGTCAGGGCCTGAGACACAATGAATCTCTGAAACATCAAAGTGGATGGTATGATAAAAACTGGGAGGAAACCTATGTTAAGCTAGAATAAAAAGTTATGACAGTGTGAGGAGAGGTTGGGCTGTTGACCAGTATAATTAAGCGGCATCTTATGCATGCTTTATGAAGCTGAGACTCTGGACATAGTAGTGCTGTGTTACTGTGAGTCACTGGTTCTTTGGCAAATGCCCCTGTGCATGTTTAACTTCTTTTTTTTTTTTATTTTGCCAAACCATAATCCAAGACTGTGATGTAGTGAAGTTCACTGAAAAGCAGTAAAGGAATTTTGAGGGTTGCAAGGTGCTAACTGGACAATAAACCCCAAGGGACCAAGACTGAAGAAGGACTTCAGTCCTGACACATTCTCACAGAGTTCTTCTCAGAACACTACTGGGACACCTGCACTGCACCAGAGAGGTGGCAAAGCTTTGCCCCAGTTTCTCTCCCAAACCTCTGCATTTCACCACTGTTCATAATTAAAATTACTTTAAAATGAAGGACCTTGTTCTGGGTCACAATAATTACCATGGTGATTTAGGGAATATGCCTATGTATAATTTTTGAACTCACTTTGCGAATATGAACTCTGTACTTGTATCTGTGTCAGGCTGAAAACCCCATTTGCACTTCGCTTTCTACCTCCATTTTGGAAATAGAGCTAACAAAGGATGGCCAAGCTTCAATTGACCTTACTTATCTGAAAGTATTTTTGAACAATTTTGAGTGTTGCCACATGTGATCTTTGATCATCTGAGAAAAATATTAGACATCATCTGATGAACAGGCATGGGAGTTGTAAATGACAGTTTCTGCTTTGGTATTTTGTAGAGAGGGAGAGTAGATGACAGAGATTTTGTTAAGGGGTAAAAATTCATGTCAGAGAGGCAAGGAAGAACCCTGCATTACTTGCACAACTCTGATCCAAGTAGAATGGAGAGAAATAAAACATTTTTTCACCTGTTTATTGTTTTGGGATTTGTTTGTTTTTGTTTGGTTTTCTTAATATTTGATGAGATGCCTAAAGACAGGACAAACTGGAGGTGGCAGATATTATATGCTGTAACTGTTGCTTGATCCAGAAGAGGTAAACTATAAACCAAAGTGTTGGTCAAACTAGTGCTCTAGAAGATGATGGGGCTTTAAATCCTGAAGCATTTGGAAGAGTTTGTATTAATCATAGGACTGAGGAAACTAGGCTGTGGGAGATCTTACCTCTCATAATAATGTTCAGTGTCTGGCGAATGTTGTATCCTGAGACAGCATCTGGAGACTGAAAAGCAGATTTACAATTTAACTTAATGTTATTTTGGTAAGTAAGCCCAAAACAACAACCTCAGGAGTGTTCATCAAAGGGAGATTTACCAACACTGTGATGATTGCCAGTTATAAAAGCCAAACAAAGAAAGTAGGAACATGAAATATTCCTTTAAATTAGCTGCTATTTCAGGACGTGTGTTTATAACATTAATAGTTTCTAAAGGAAATATTTCCTTATATTTTCCACAAAAACTGAAAAGAGATTTTTAGAAGCTCTGTTTTTCTGCAGTGCTACAGCATGTTTTTTATGTCGAAGGTGTTGTTCAGCTCAGACTGTACTGTAGTTTGCATTCTGGTTTCCTGGGCTATACCTTGGTGGTTCTGGCTCAGCGTATAAAATTTCATCATTCTTTCCATATCAGCAAGATGAGATAAATGTTTGCTTTTCTCTTTCTTGCAAGTAAAATATAGCATAGCAAGGGAAGATGCCTTCAGTATTATCACTCTCATTGTATTTCAGGGTGACTTTTAGTCAATATTTCCCATTCCTTTATTTCTCTAATATTCCATGTACCTCTGGACAACACTGAGTTCTCAGTCTAAACTACTGATGTGCTGTAGTTACATAATTACTAATTTTTTAGACTTCAACAGCAGTCTGTGATGGGGCAAGTAATTAAAAAAAAAACAGTTGTTGAACACGAGTTACTGTGTTACAGTAAAAAAAAAAAAGATCTGTGCCTGAAAATTGCTAGCGAAATCCAATGATTAACACTTAGCAATATCTCTTTAGCAGGATGGGGAGAAAATATGATGAAAAAGCTCATGGGTGGACATAAAGACAGGGTGATTGCTTACTGATTACCTCCTCTACCATGCCAAGCAGCACAGGGAGAAGGGGAATAGAGGGTTGCAGTCAGTCTATACCAGTTCCCCTTTCCAGCTCCCTCCTCCACACACTGTTTCTGTGCTCCAGTGTAGGTCCTTGCCATGATCTCCATCTTCAGCTTGGTTTCTCCACAGGTAACTTTCAGGAAATATCCTCCTACTCTAGCATGAGGTCCTGCAATCACCCCACCACTTCCAAAACCTTGTCATTTAAATGAAATATGAGTGGAAATAAAAAACTACATACGTACTTTGTCACTGAACCCTATAACCTAAGCAGAAATGACCATATAACCTTTTATGCTGTGTCATCAAGCATTTACCGTGAAACTAGATAAGTTCTTGAGTTTACTAGTGCAGCTAAAGGACTCCAGGTTTCATGGTACATGAAAGTCTTGTTAGTTTTCAGCTTAAGAATATTTGCAGTCATTTCTTACCCATTTATGCCAGTATCATTCTTTGAATTATATGGCCTCATTTCCAGTTCTCAACTTTGCATTTTTGATGTATTTGCAGGCAGGGGTCATCTTGGTATTACGTTAACTAAGCTAAACAAGCTCCATGTCCTCCTGAGAATTTTTGTCTTCATCTATTCCAGCTTCAGTTCATCTTTCACAAACAGAACTGAGCAGAATTTTGTGTGCTGTCACTCAGTGTTTCTGCCTGATACCAAAGACTCAGAATTTCAAACTTTCTCTGAAGCATTTTGGGCATCTTCCGGTGCCGCCTCAGATCAGTAGTTGATGGCCATTGTATGATCAAGTAATACATGGAGGTCTTTACTTTCTCTGTCGTTTCAAAATAAGAAGAGCCCTTGTCTGGTTCACCTTTCCTGTAATTAGGATATTTAGACTACTGCTGCTTATTGTGCAAAATATTTTAGGAAAGCCTTTTATTTTGGTATTAATATTTGGTACAAGGTATTGTACTTTGTATTGGTACTGGTATGGAGAGCTGTGAAGGGAAATTTGTCCATTAAAAGAGTTGAAACAGTTGTATCAAAAATTTGTGATAGGGAGGTAAGAACAAAAACACATATAGCTAAAAATCCCTGACAGAGCTGTCTGTAAATTGTGATGCTTTCTGAAAGTTTCAGAACTTCAAACAGTTGGTTAGGCTAGATGTTGAATGGGTGCAGGATTTGTAAGTATGCTATGAAGAGGTATTATTCTTTACTGGTTAAATGTCATAATACTGCTAATACAGACAAATAAAGCAAAGCAACTTATACACCCTTCCTTGCATATCGAGTTCTTTTCTTTTCATGAATGACCTTTGTAGGCTCCACTAAAACTGATCTGTTCAGCTCTCCCACCTGACAAGAGAGGAGCCATAAGAACAGGGGGTTCTTGTGACCGACAGATGTCAGAAATATTGTGGCATGTTGTTTCTGTTATAAACTTGGCTCTAAAATACCAGAATTATAACCACAGAGTGTTGGTCACATATACTGCTTTCAGTTCTTTTGTGCCCCAAATTTGTTCCCCCTTCGTTTTCATGTCTCCATGGCAACCACCATTAATGACATTGCCGCAGTTGTTTTTATGCCAGAACTTCTTAGATCTGTTGACCAAATCCATGCACCTGTAACCTTTTCATTAACACTTAACTTATTCCTATTTTCTCTCCAACACGCTATTGATTTTGTACTTGAAGCAAATGGATGGGCTGCCACCCAAATCTCAATGCACCTAACTGTGTTTGGACAGTGTGTCTGTTATTTGTTTAAATTTGTGAGAATATGTGGAGTGGATATTGTATGCAACTCTTGTATTGCACAACTTTCTTCCATTCAATTAAGTTTTTCTTTAAATTTCAGATTTATAATTTCTGTTGCTTAGTTCTCAAAGTTGTGAAATGAGGAAGGCAATAATTTATGTAACCTCTGCTTGAAAATAATTCAAGCCCTGTGCATTTTAAGCTTTGGTTGTTGATAAATATAGGAACTTGCTTTGTATGCAGAAAAGCAGAGGCATAGAGGCGAATAGTTTTAGTGCTTTTCAATTCTGAATGCCTCATCATCTTTGTGTGTCCATTTTCTGTAACACACCAGAACTGAGTTCGATAGTTTTAACCTGCATCATACAGATCCTACAGAGACTGTTTTACAATATCTTGCTTTGCTTTTTTCCCACATATTTGCTGCCCAGATGATTTATGATTTCTTAGATCACAAGGGCCACATTGTGAGTGAAATTGTTTTTTCCAAGAAATGTTATTCCTTCTTAAGGAACAGAGAGTGGTTGCAATTATCTCAGAGATGAGAAAAGCTTGAAGTTGCAGAGACATATTGATTGAAATTTATCACTTTGGGGCTCTGTATGACACATACTGACTAGGAAGAGCTTATTAACAGAAACAGTGATTATCCCACCATGAAAAAGCTCATCTGGGTATGTGACTTCTGACAGTGCTCACTCAGATACCTTACTTTGTTCTATTAATTCTCAGTGAGATATTATAGGGGTCAGTCTCTCCTGTTGAATAAGGTGAAGGATCAGACCTGTTTTCCTGTAGAATAGATATCAATAGAATATGAACAAAACCATACCATTCACAACTCATCTAGCCAATATCTTTGTCTTCAGTGCAAAATGTCCATTATGCCTTTAAAAGGATCATTAGGGTGCCATTTTCCAACATGCAACATCTGATCTAATTGTGAGCTAGATATACCAAGGTGAAGATCCCATCAGGATGCCCGACCATAAGCATCTATCTTGCCACGCATTTTTCTAACTTCGTTGTGTTCAAAGTAGGGATTGAGTGACCTCATGGTGAGTGCAGCGCACTGATCTAGCTAAACACTTAACTCAGTGAAATAGACAATCTCAGTTGTTACAGTGAAATGAATAAAGAAGTGAGTACAAAAGAAGAGAGCAGAAATGCTCCTTCACTGAGTATATAATCAAAACCGTTCTGAATTTGCCCAGGGATGTGAAAATGCCTTTTTACAAGCATGTTTCTGGTTTTCAGGAAAAGTACAAACATCCCTGATGGTAAGGGATGAGATAAGGGAGAAAAACTTGGTTTGCAAATGTTTTAGGTTGTGGTTCTCCTTTTCTGTTATTTGATTTTATTATTTTGCTATAATAGTTTGTCTCTGCATTGTCAGCAGAAGGAAGTACAGACTGTCTTGCCAGGCAGAGAAGTCCCAGCCTCAGCCCTCATATGAAGACAGGCACAAACAAACACAACACAGCAAACACTTTCAGTAATTGTAAGGTGTCCTTATGATCTGTGGGCTTGAGAAGGTCTGCAGAGCAGTGAGGTTCAGCAGCAGGAGCAGGGAAGGGGTGGAAGAGATGTGACAGGCTACCCCGTTGTGCTGTGCACAACTCTCCTGGGGGTGCCTTCAGCGCCACTCCTGTGTCTTGTCACATCCAGCCCACCACAATTGCTGGGCTTATGCTGGCAAGGAGAACAGAGCCTTATAACCCTTCCAATACATGATACAGCATGGAGGAATTGCACTCCTTTCCTCCTTACCCTGGTAAATCAAAATTTCCTCAGGTTTCTCATTTCTTTTTCCTTTCTTACTCCCACAAACATCTGCCATCACCCAAATTCAGGGTGACTCCTTAGTCACCCTGAATTTGACACAGATTGTATTAGAGCACAAATCCTACTACCTTTAATGGAATTTGATGCTTAGGTTTATGGTTTCTGGGAGACTTCTGATTTCATCTTATATTACTCACCCATGAAGCTGCATTTTGTTGCTTAAATAAAGTGAAAGTAATTAAAAAAGTGAAATACTAAAAATTGAACTAAAAAAAGAAGTGAACTTATGAAGAGCCCTCCAAAAATGCCACAGTGAAATTTTAATGAAATTTCTATTTCTTACTATATTTTCTTTTGTTCATCAATTTGTAATTTACCAGATTATTATTTTCTTATTTTGCTCAGAAAATGAAATACATACAGCAAATATGTTGAAAAAATTAAAAGAGATAAATTAGCTTTCTTTGTTATGGAATACATTAGAATTTTTAAGAGTTTAATAACATTTTCTAAAAGTAAGTAGTTTTCCATCGTATTTCTACTCAACTCTATTAGTTTTAAAAGTTGTCCTGTACTCTCTCAATGGTACATTAGCTGTCTCATGGACACCATAAATCAAAGGTTCTCAACGTCTTGAAATCTTTTATGCTATTGGGGGATTGCAAACTACTTATTTCTAGCAGTAAGAAATCTCTGTTCTGAACTCTGTCCTTTTTAATCTGCTTTGATTGGTGCTATACCTCGTAGTGTGGAGGCCAAGAGCTTCCACATCGTACTATCTAGGCCTTCTGGAAAATCCTCTTTAGGAATAACCATTGTTGGGTTTCAGTTAATTGGAATTTTTTTGAGTACGAGAACCCATCCGGAGACATGAAATTCTGGGGTAGGGTCTAAACAATGACAACAAAATGGCAAGAACCTTCTCTGAAGTTATCCCTCTGTTAGACCATTCATTTTCTTTTATAGTTCATATTAGTTTTTACAGTGCCACTTTTGACTCAAACAAATGCCATTTTCTGCTGATAGCTACCAGTCTAAGCCTGTAGATCACACAAGATATACAAGTCTGACTCTTCTCAGAGTTAAAAAAAAAAAGGTTTGAATAAAGGTGCATTGATTGGAAGCATACCTAATGGTGATCTACTGTATTGCATTTGTTCTATGCAGTAGGAGAGACTGAGAAGGAAAAAAGGTTTCTGGTTCCATGTCAACTTGAGATGGAAGAATACAATCATTTTTTTTTGATATTTTGATGGGACAATTTCATGACTTTATGTCTTAAATAAAAAGAAAATTCTTGTGTAGGAAGGAGCTTGTCTGGCTATTTTGATTTCAGTTATAAGTAGGATGCCCAAATCTTTGTTCACAAAGCCTAGCCATGATGATGATAAGTAGAATGATAAAGGAATTCAATAAATTGATTTAGATATCATCATTGCTGTAAAAGTGCATAAAAGAAACGGATATGAAATACCATTTTTCTTTGACAGGATAAGCTTTGCTAAGCTTTTCCTCCCTGGCCATTCCATTGCTTTGCTCAAATTCTTGAATTTGACATAATAACAAAATTTCCTCTGTGAGTGTGACCTGTGTACTATTCTCCAATATGCCAATGATAATGGGAGGTACAGTATATTACAGAGAAGTCAGAAGTGCACAGAAATGCACAAATACCTTGATGGGAGCTTTGTTCTTAGCTGACTCCAAGCAGATCTTTGCTCAGAACTTAAACCTCCAAGACCAGAAAGTCTTATCCACACAAAGAAAGAATTTCCCTGGGGTTCCGAAAAACCTCTGGACTACAACAAAGTAGTTTTCCATCTTTCAGAGACTCTTGTTGAAGTTGTCAATAAATATTTCCTTACTAATGCAATTTGCATCTTTTACCTGATTGGTCTTAGGCATTTTGTAAATTTTACTGTAATAATGTTTTCAATGAGATAGAAAAAAACCCACAACACAAAAGCAGAATTACATATTATCTTTTGCTCTCTGAAAGCACTGTTTTGTTCTGCCAACTTATAAACAAGCAATGGTGTTACCAAAAATTTGTTTGAATACCTTGTTGATGTAATTAACTTAATGTGTAACTTGACACATCTTTCAGAACTAAGCAGAATTGACTGGGTTTGCATACATTTTGTACTTAAACTCTTTGTAGTTTGGCTTGTGTGTTTATAATCATGCAGAGCACAGATCTCAGTATCAAATCATGAGAATTGTATAGAAAGCCATGTGAAAAAAATATCTCTGCCTACTATACACACAAAATGGCTGGTGTATGCTTCCTACTGTATGACTCAAAAAAAATCAAGTGACTTGGTGATTTTAGAGTTCAGTTGACAGCTGCTTTCATTCCGCTTTCAGTGCTTTTGAATTACTAATGATACAGATGATACAGTCTGGTGACAGCAGTAGGGTTACACTCCAGCTGCACTAAAAATTAGATAAAGAAGGTCTTTCATTAAAGCCAGGGAAGAACTGAGAAGGGAAAGCTTGCTGTGTTGCTGCCCTAACATACACTGTTTGACTAGTAGCTGTTTTGATTTGGGTCCAAGCATCTGTACTTGGGAAAGACCAGTCAGCTTATCAGTCCAAGCTGCTCTGAGCAATATTAGCGAGAAACAAGCACAAAAGGGTTGTGATGAATGATAGCATAAGCCACATTCACAGGAAATTAGATTTTCTAAGAGCTGAAGAGAAACATTACAAAACTCAAACTCTAGTAAATAGCTGCTTTCTCCATCCTTTACCCTGGAAGAGGCAACACTAATGTCCCTACAAGCCAGAAGGAATGTTGTTTTAGTAATTGAAACTGGACACTTGATCTTGCATACAGATCTTCTGTTTCATTGGGCTTAGAGGCAGTTCTGAGTCCTAAGTGGCTATTCTTCACAGCAGCACAAAAAACTTATTGAAGAAAATAGTATACAGACTTTTAAAGTGTAGCTGCCAAAATGCCTCTCTTTGTCTTTATTTGGGTCATTAATACAGTTTTTCTTTTCCTGATGATTAGGAAGACACCCCAAGTGAGAAAGAAAACCAGAAATACTTGGTTTTCAAAGGCAGCTGTTAGTGACAGGACCTTTAAGAAAGTGTTAGTCAGATTAACCTCAGGTAATAAAGTACCTGATGTTAGTGAAGGTTAACATGATTCATAGTTCTGTGTGTTTATAAAATGAGAAATCTTGATGTCTTCTTCAGATCTATGTAATATAATGTTATATTCCTTTCTGCACTTCATAAAACATTCTTGGTAAGTATTTACTAATTACAACCTTACTGGAATACTAAACACTCAGAACCAGCCATTATCCAAGTATCCAAAGGTGCAGAAGATGGAGGGAGCCCATCCTCAGGAACTTGTGTATGTGTTTTGCTGGGAGCTCACTCGCAGCACTGTATCAGCTTCTTCAGGACCAGGGTTAGTGGTATGATTTATTAGTCAGTATTCAGCAGCAGCTGTACTAACTTATCACAGACTCAAGCAGACGCACAATCCCTGCCTCAAAAGATTTAACAATCCCAAGTCACATTTCAGCCAGCTGAAGATTGTTGGTCAACTGTGCTTAGAGAAAGAGATTTATAATTTATGAGGGTCATTTGCTCTTCTTAGTGCATTGCCAGTTTTGTGGACACATGAAAACAAAACTGGTAGGGTTGTCAGGTGGTCATTTAGTCTGCTGCCTACCTCTAAGGCTTTAGCCTTTTTTTTGAAACAATTAAAGCAATGTTGAGTCCACAACATGCCTAGAAAATCTGAATGGTTGTATAAGAATGATTTTAAAGTAAAAAAACACCCTTTCTTAAGTTAATTATAAGCTGTGACCTAACAAACATTAGAAGATACTTCTCCTTTTTGTGAGAACTTTGCACAGGATGAAGACTGTTTCCTTTATGTCTTATCCTTAGATAAAAAGAAAAAAACCTGCTTTTTCAAGTTCTTTCTGTTGGAGTCCATTTAGTTCCTGATATTCATCTGTGAAATCACTTCTACAGGTCTGTGTCCTTGAAAACTGGTTCTCTGACACTGATATAAAGTCATATCTGTAGTTTTGCTTACTTAGCCAACTCATTCTTTCTTCAGGGAGCACTTAGCACTTGTGTTGACTGACATCTATTCCTGAGTGTTTATTTTTTTTCCTGACTTGTCCAAATCTCTTTGGATTCTAATACTATCTCCAGTGTGCTTCCAGTTCTTCCCAAACAATTGCTAAAACAGTTAATTTAATTTATTTGGAGATTATTTCATGTAACTTACTGGTATTGTGATCTTCTGGACTAGGTGTAAGAAAAAGCCAGAAAAGCCTTCTAAGCACAGCAAGATTAACTGTTTATGCCATATAGGCAGTTATATGGTTTTCCCCCTTCTTTTTATGTCATCAGTCAACTCAGCTCAAAGTATTTACAATAATAGTGACAATGTTAATACAATATAATTTGGCACCTTTTTTTTTTTTTTGCTGTTTTGCTTCATCAACATTTTTCAGCAGAAGTACTGAGACAAAAATGTCTGCATTATTATTTACACAAAAATGCAAATTACTTATGATATTAAATGACTTGCAGGACCACCTTTCTGGTTAGCATATATGAATAGTTAAGGTAAAATTTCAACTATGTTATTTTATGCATCTTGGAATGTACATTTTACTTCCTTTTTCACCCTGTGCTCAAGTGTGCTGTAATAGATCCAGTTCTGTATTGTAATAGCATTTTAGCAACCAAATCCAAACTAACACAGCCTTAATAAATTCACGGTAACTACAGTGGTTGGCAGAATATGCTGAGTTGGAAAGGTCTCACAAGGATCAGTGAGTCCAACCCTTAGCCCTGCACAGAACCATCCCCAAGAGTCACACCATGTGCCTGAGAATATCAACCAAATGCTTCTTGAATTCCATCAGGCTCGGTGCTGTTACCACTTCCCTGGGGAGCTGTTCCAGTGCCCAACCACCCTCTGGGTGAAGAACCTTTTTCTAATATCCAGCCTAAACCTCCCCTGACACAACTTCAGGCCATTCCCTCGGGTCCTGCCACTGGTCACAACAGAAAATAGATCAGTGTCTGCCCCTCCTCTTCCCATCACAAGGAAGCTGTAACTCCAGTGAGGTCTCCCCTCAGTCTCCTCTTCCCCTGGCTGAACAGACCAAGTGACCTCAGCTGCTCCTCACACAGCTTCCCCTCAGGACCCGTCACCATCTTCATTTCCCTCCTTTGGACATTCTCTAATACCTGAGAGTATTATAAGAGTCTAATCTCTTATATTGTGGTGCCCAAAACACACAATATTCAAGGTGAGGCCACACCAGTGCAGAGTAGAGCGGGACAATCCCCTCCCTCGACTGGCTGGCGATGCTTTGCCTGATGCCCCCAGGACAGGGTTGGCCCTCCTGGCTGCCAGGGCACTGCTGACTCAGATTCAACTTGCCATCGACCTGGACCCCCAGGGCCCTTTCTGTGGCACTGCCTTCCAGCCTCTCATTCTTCAGTCTGTCTGTACATACCAGGTTGTCCTTCCCAGATGCAGAATCCAGCACTTTCCTTTATTGTATCTCATATGATTGGTGATTGCCCAGTCCTGTAATTTGTCAAGGTCTCTCTGCAGGGTCTCCCTGCCACCAAGGGAGTCAGCAGCTCCTTCCAGTTTTGTGTCATCTGTAAATTTGCTTGGTATCCCTTCCAGTCCTGCATCCAAGTCATTTATGAAGATGATGAAGAGCACAGGGCCTCAGATTACCCCATTCACTGCTACCCTCTGTGCTCAACCTGTGAGCCAATTGCTCACCAGTGTCTGTGTCTCTCATTTTTTGTGCAACTTCTAATTGTTATGAGTGATTCCAGTAATTTGTGTTGCACAGACAGGGGTATGTAATAGTGATATTGAAGTGATGTTAATCCACTAAGTCAGTGAAGATGACTCAGTCTCCATGAAATTTATGTGTAATAGGATATGATAGTAAGTCACACTAAAGGTCATTTCCAGGTGCTTTTCCATATTGTTTCTGTCTACATAATTCAATGTTAGAAATTACTTCAAATCCACCTGTTCTTGGAGATTATATTGCTATCTGGAAAATGATGCAATTTTATCTGCCACCCGTATTATAATTTTATGATTACTGATGAATCATTGTTCCTCAATATTTTACATTTTAATCAAATGTTCCCTGGGGTACATTTTCATTTCAGATCATTAGTGTGATTCTTATTGTAGTACAGAAAGAAATGTAATGGAAAACATCCAAGAGCGATCTGAAAGGCAAAAATTTTTCTATAGAGGGTTCAAAATCTCTTAGATTCCCATTTTGACATTTTTAATGAAATAATTTAGACTAATTTGGTATTCTGATTGTGAAAAGAAGCTGTGGTTTAGGTAGTCATGAAAGATCTTCCAGGAGTACATAGGCCTTTCAATTTTAAGTAGTCCAGTACTTCCACTGTATACATTTAGCATGTAGGTTTTTTCCTTCTCTTGCTTTTGGTAATATATGTAGTATAGTGGTGGTGGGGGGAGGGGGAAGTAAACCCTTTTCTACCTTATGTTTCCTTTTTTTACAGTTGGTGTTACTGAACAAAGCACAGCTGCAGGTAGTTTTGAATATTGGACTGCAGCTTTCATAGGAAAGAGATTAGACTGGAAATTTCTCTGTTATCACAACACAGTGTATATTCAAAGTAGCCAGCTATAAAGGAGGAACAGGCTACCTTTCCAGGTATCTCAAGAAATATGCTCCTGGATTTGGGGACTGGGAGCAACTAACAACTCTAGTAGCTGTTCTACCATGCTGCTTGTATTTCTTTCCTTAGAAATGATAGAATTTCTTGACAGCAGATCCTTTTACCTCTTGGGGGTTTTTTGCCCTTTAAAATACAGTAGACAACATTTCAATAAGACCAGAGTCTGTAGCAGTGGATTTCAATGTCTTTCTATAGAAATATGGACTGATAAATAGTAAGGCTCAGTTGATCAGGAAAAAATTAGAGAATAAAATTACTAACTGGACTAAATTTCTGGAATTTATTTCCAGATGCCTTTCCATTCTTAACATCAAAAGGAAGGTGAAAGGGGTTTTGATTGGGGGTGCATTCTACCAATGGGGGTGCAATGCAGCAAGATAATATTTCTGTTTTAAGTGAGATTGAATACATAAAATTCAAGTATTTGTTTACTTCTTGAAGAAGAAAGTATGATACCATTCTCCACATCCTTGACATCATTTTTCCCCGAGTTTATCATGTGAGGTCTGGATAACTATTCAGCATGGCTTTTAGCATATATATACACATCATCTTAGGCTTTTAAAAATACCATTAGATTGCTAGTTCCATTTAATCAGTAGAAGCATTCTTCAGTTAAATAATTATAGTGTACAAAATGAAGAGCATTCTCAGAAGGTTTAATTCAGAACTGAAATTTAATTCAAAACACAAGACTGCTGCTCTTTTACTTTCTGTCTTTCCTGTGCCCAGTTCTAGCCAATCTGGACTTTTCAAACAGATTCATCCTGAAGTGTCCTAGGATTGTCCAGCTGTTTTGTTTCAGTAGAATCACAAAAACCTGAAAAAGAACCTTGAGCTCTGTGTGTGAAGGATATGAATGTGCTCTGAAGGACAGTAATGCTAAAGAGAAACTCATAATTCTTTGATGTATCTTTTTCATATTGGAAGTAACTTTCAAATTCTTTCATTCATTCTCCTGCTGCTGCTGATGTTGGCCTTATGCTCTTGGAATTACTGTTTTTGTGTGAGACAACATCATAAGGGTAAGGAGCTGTGTATGATACTTGCAGATTTTGATTTATTCTTGCATGGTTCTTCATTAAGGTCAGAACATTTCTACAAACTTCACGCTATGAGAGGTTTCAAGAAACCCCAACAATATTTGACAAGGTTATGTTAAGCTTGGGCTTCTGCTGTAACAAGTCTCAAATGTGCCACCCGAGAAACATAATCTCCATCTCTAAGATAAGCTTGAACATAATTTTCCCTCACCTTATTGTTTTGAAATAATTATTGACATTATTTTGAAATACAGTATTGTCAGTTGGATCCAGCTCTTGAAGAAGTCCTTTTAGAATGGAATGAAGCCCTTTTGGACACATTTTGGAGTAAAGGAAATTTTATCTAAGTAGTTCTTAGAATTTCATTTATTCAGCTGTAGTGAGCCTTGCAGTATATAAGCAAAATGATAAAGTTTTTGCAATTTCTGGAAAAGCTCATAGTCTTGAAGGTATGAACTATTAATTTGAGGGGAAAAAATAACATTTTTCTTTTGCTATGGTTATGAATTCCCTTAGTGCATATTATATGCTAAAGACAGTGTAGGAAGGGGTTTTATATAAGTAATGCAACATCTTGTTTAGTAGCATCATTAAAGCGTTATTAGTCTGAGGGGATGAGATGAAATATCAAATGCCAAATGAGATATTTCAGTCCCACGGATTTGTGTAAGGATTGTTTAGCAACTACAATAAATAAAGCTTAGATGAAGTCTGTGATGATTAATTCCCCAGGTGAATATTTTTAATAATATTCATAAGAATATTAAAAAAAAATCAGGCATAGAAAAACAGCATTCCATCTTAGAAATACCACAAGAAAAAAGGTTTCATTGAAAAATAAATTTTCTTTCCTTTGGTATATCTGCCCCACAACCATCATTGAAAGCTAAAATTCTTTTAAACAGGACAGTATCAAAAACTGCTTGACTTAGAACTGAAGCACAATTAGAAGGGACTTTTCTGTATATAAATGTAAACACTTGTTTATTTCAGTGGATGTATTTTCTATCTGCTAACACAGTCACACACTCCTCCAAGAACATTGAGTCCAACCAGCACTGCCATGTCTACCACTAAACCATGTCCCTAAGAACCATGCTTACACATCCTAAATACCTCCAGGGATGGAGCCTCCACCACTTCCCTCAGCAGCCTGTTCCAATATTTCACAACCCTTTTGGTGAAGAAATTGAGACATATTTATTTTAGGTTTGCCAGATATGATCCTGTCTGACAAAAGAAACTATAACAACCCTGACATCAGTAGGACCCTAAAGGCTTAATCACTTCCAGAAACGGCTTTACCTGCAGGACAGGTTATTATCCACTGCTCTCTTGCAGGTATTTTTCACGTTGGGGAGATCATTGTCCTCCTACATCTACTAGCTCAGTCTCAAATATAAACCAAATTAGGATAAACAGTTTCAATAGTATTTTGCTAACCTGTCTAAGCATTTATACGTGTTGAGTAATGAGATTTTATTTCTGAATTAACTATCATAATGGTTGTGTCAGTGACTACTCAGGGAAAGAAAGAGAAATTGTAGATGTTATTTTGCAGTATATTGCCCCTTGAAAAATAGCCAGGTTTGATCTCAACAACTCATTAAGCTATACTGTAATAAAGTGCTGTAGTAAATTGCTTATTGATTCTGAGATACTGACCAATGGATGATCAGACTGCTTTCTCAATGCCCTTTAGCCTGTTCTTTTGGGTTGTTTTTTTTTTTTTAATTAACTAACGACTATGTGACGTTATCTAATGCAAGTTCTACATTACTAGAAACTAGCTTCTAGTTTCAGCGATTAAAGAGTCCAAAGATCTTCTAGAAATCATTAGTTAAATCATTAATAGAAGTGGTACTTTGGAAAAAGAAAAATTGTTAAATCGCTCAAACAAAAGCAATACCAAATACCTACAGATTTTTTATTTTTTTTAAAGCTTAATTAGATAGCACTAATACAGCTGTCATTTATCATTTATTCCAAACAGTTGCCAAAAAGATTGTTGTTGATTTATTAGGTATCTTTTTCCTCGGTCAGTCCCAAGCACATTTATTAGGAGAAGGGATCTCAGAGTCTTACTGATGGCCCTCTTCCTGAACCTCAGTAATTCCCTGAAGTTTCAGGACACAGATTTCCTTTACAGATAATTGCAGACAGAATGCTGCAAGCCGCTGTGTCATTGTCTAGTGGAGTGCCACTTAAATGGGTTTGACTGTCCAGAGTGACAATTCCCCCAAATCTGTTTATTCCAAGCCTAAGTGATCTGGAAGAAAAATGACGAGAGTGCTGCTCTACTTTTCTGAGCTGGATAATAAGTCTCCTTGTGACAAGGGTCAGCAAAACAGGCATTTTCTGGGAAATTTCTGTCCCACTCACAGGATCAATGCAAACATTCCTGTTGTAACAGCGTACATTTAGAATAATGGCATCAATTTAAAAATCCCACTTATGTATAAAAATTCCTACTTGTTTTGGGTTGAAGAGTATTTTACCTATTTCAGTGTGTTTATTCTGTGCTTTGTATTATTTCATAGTGTTTTTTTTCTTATTTCTGAGGACACCAAACCAGCAGATAGATTTTTTCTTAGTAAGAAATGGTGCATGTAAGTCACAAAAATAAGTGTTAAAAACTTATATCAGAAATAATATCTGAAACAATTGCTGCTCTTTTTTAAATAAATCATAATTTCTGTCAGTGTCCCCAGTGTCCTAGTTCTATAGGTCACCAGCAACATTTTGTCCTTTATCTCCTAGTAGACCTTTGAAAACTGTTGAATTATGCATTCTTTAGAAAATACCAACTGGTATTTTTATGCCTGTTTAATATAATTTTTTTTTCTTTTCAAGAGGAATACTTAGGAGGGTTCTTTCCTTTAGAAGTAAATAAAACCAGCATAGGAAGCTGTTCTCTTGCAGCCTGTTACAAAAAGGGACAGAAACTTTTGCAAAAATGCAAAATGCCATAGTTGGACATTTGCTTCCTCGATCAGAATTACTCCAAGTTAGTGACAAGGAACTTGACTGCTGCTGGAATTACTTTAGGCCAGAAAAATTGAGGACTTTATTCAAACATAATTGGAGAATTATATGCCAAAGGGTGTAAAAATCATTCTTTCTTTTGGTTCTATTTAATAAATTACTGCAGATTTGCATATCTACTTATAATATTTATTTGTTTGTGCCTTAATTAGAAAGTACATCACTTAATTTTTTTTAAATAGTAATTCCAGATTTTTTTAGTATGACATAAATATTTTTTTCTGAGAATTTATATAGCTATACATGTTTATTCATATATGAGTATAGTTGTAGGTCTATCGGCTCATCTGATTTCAAGTTGAGTAGCAAATACCATATAACTCTGCAGATATAATTTTAGACAGTAAAGCTTCTCTCTCTAGCAGCTGACATTATAGCTGTGCTATATGGGTTTGTGCATGCATGTGTAAGAATCCATAAGGAGTTTTGTTGTTTCTCTACTTTATTGTGTCTGAGACTTACCTTGAAGTCTCTGTATTTCACTCTCCAAAGAGTTAACCGTAGCATCTCGTCTCAAGTGATATGTTGTAAGCACCCTGAAGAAACAATGTGAAATTACTACTTTAAAACACAGCTTCTCTGTGTTCTACTGGGGAAGAAATGATTTGAAGAAGCCTTGAGAAACTCAAAAGGACTTTCAGTTTATACCTGGCAACAGTTTCCAGTTGCCCAAGATGGCCGAGATCCATGTGTGAATAGGCTATCCAAAGAGAATAAAGCAGCACAAGAAGAGAGCAGCACAAGGGCAACTGCCAAACTATAAGAATAAAAATTATCATTAAAAAATATAAGAAAAAGTCCCAAGGTATTTTATTTAATTTCATTTCATTTCAGTCAAGATTCAAAGTGGTCTGGAAAAGAAAACTCAAAAAAGCCCCCAGCTATCAGAACTTTCTGTAAAAGAAAATAGCAAGTGGATTTGCTTGCTCTTAGTCCTGATAAAAACCCGTACCCCGTAGGACAATTTATTCTAGTATGGCAAGAGTGTGGTTTGTCAGGGTCCCTAGGGAACCTTTCTGAACTGAACAGATCTGTTTTGATAAGAACTCCCAAATCAGTAACCCTTGCTCAAATGGGACTTTGGAAATAAAGTTTTTATTAGGGATAGGACCTTTGGGGTAGGTGGTTTCTTTTCCGGAATTTTGCCTCTTCTTCTTTCCTGTATGCTAGCATTACAATGCCCAGTGGTTTTCCTACGTACTCTTTCTCTCCCATGCCTATTGACTCATAAATTGATGTTCCTTTAGTTGCTTCTCTTAACACAAGCTGATATGTGTTTTTTACACATAGTTACTTTACTCTGCTTTAGCTGAAAATTTTGAATACTAATTAGAAAAGGATTTAGTGATAGGGAACAAAAAAGTTCAAAATTCAGATGTACTTTTTCTTGTTGACACTAAGTAAGCAGGAGAAAAAATGAGATACAGCATCCTCTTCAACAGATTAAGTCATAGAATATCCTGAGTTGGAAGGGATCTACAAGGATCATCAAAGTACAACTAGTTTGGAAATAACTGACTTGAAACACAAGAATTAGGACCATGAGAGCTGCAGTCCTAGCAGTTGTACATCCTTCACAGCTGAAAGTTCTGTCTAGTTCCATGTAAGAGTTTGCTCCATGAGGCTCATGACAGAGCACTATAAAGGCTCTTCACCTGAAGGTAAAATCAAGCAATTCTTCCTCTTCTTCAATAGCTTACACTGGTCTTTCTTTTGTTCTTTCTAGTAATTATTTTGAGTTTCAAAAAACATTGTCATTTATAAACATCCTGTATGAGATTATTGCCTAAGGATCTGAGTCAACTGGGATTTACGTGCGTGGGTATCATGCGAATATAAATTAATGTCCCAGTTCTCCCACCCCTAGTGGGACCTAAGCAACCAGTCCATAGATGAGGAGTCACTGCTAAAAGCAGAACTAAAATACAAGTAAAATACAAAGCAGTGCATGCCTTAAATGGCCTTATTCATGCCATTCACAGCTCTCCGCATTCCTATGTGAAAATTCAATCTAGTTGTAGCTCAGAGCACAAATAGAGTTTAAAGGCATGGCAGAAAGAAGAACATGGGTCAGTTCTCATTTCCTTGTGCATGCAGAGATATGACTAGAAGGACTGAGAGCCTTAGTTAGAAATTCAGAAAACTGGGTGATGAAAATCTGACATCACTAAGAGAACAAAAGAGGATGTCAGCCTTATATTAACGTAACTCATATAAGTCACTGAGGGAAAGTGTGGAGACCTTCCACAAGACAAGAAAGGAATATTGCTGCTGAAAGAGTGATATGGAGAGAACTTTCAAAGAGATGTCTATTCAGGTTACAAAGCAGCAAGCAGTCAGTAAGTTTATGCCAGGATGATATATTTATGTCAAGGCAGAAAAATTTTCTCAGTAGATTGCAGGAAATAATCACTGAAACTGGGAATGTAACAAATGCACAATGACTGAGAACTGTAATATGAAGGTTATATGGAGAAATGGAAGCTGCAGGCAAAAGAGAAGAAATTGAGCACTAGCAATCGAAAAGCACCTCAACCACAGCAAAAAAACATGTTTTAATAGTTACAGACTCAGGAGGAAATAATCAAACCCCACTTGTTGCAGCACTTTTTATTTCTTTTGTCTTGCATCTGAATTGCCACAGGGAAGACTTGCTATTAACATCAGCAATGCTGCTGTCAGTTTTTGTGTATGTGCCTGTATATGCAAGCATTAGTTCATAGAGAAGAGCATCTTTAAAAAACTTTCCAACAACTAAAGGTTTAAAAGCTTATTCAGTAAGTGATCTTTCTTTTATGTTTCAGCATTAATCCTTTCTTATGTCCTTTGCAATGGTTAGCAAAGCATCAGGATGGAAAGCCAGTGATCAGTTGAAACTTTTTTCCTAATGTTTTTTTGCAAATGTTTCAAAGTTCCTTTATAAACCAGATTTCGTATCTCCTTGTTCTAGCAATTAATTTTATTAGGATTTTTGGCTGGTGAAATCAAAAGGACTTTTCTCCAATTGTCCTCATGATGCTCTGTGAATTAACCAACCAGCCTTGTAAACATTGTAATTAATAGAAAACCTAACAGACATTGGGCTTTTTTTGCAGACCTATTGCATGTGTTAGATAAATCTCATTGTTATGACAGTGTATAATCATCTGACATTTTTCAGACTCTCTCTAGTTAATCATTTTGTTGTTCCACTATACATGACATTGCTCAGCTGAAATAGAATAGATGCCTTTCCAAACATTTGAACAAAGGTGACAATAAATGCAATTGCTAATCTCAAAAAGTATCTTGGAATACCTGAACTTCTTTCTTTGGCAAGGATTAGCAGGAAGACATTTTTTTTCTTCTTTCAGTAACACTTTGTACCTTCCCTCTGCTGTAGAAAATTAAATGTTTCAGCATTATGTGAACTTTGACAGCAATGTAGGTACCCTCTTTCCCAGGTTAACCATTTGTTCTCATCCCACCCAAATAATCATTGCCCCAGGCATTCAGAAAGAATTCATTTCAGAAATGGGCCCTCAGCTGCATCAAGAAATAGAACCAGGTTTGCAGAGGAAAGGACTGTTCTTTAAGCAGTGCGATGCTGTGACGGGAATCAGTGTCAAGGAAGAGAGCAACTAGTTAGGGACCCTCAGCCAGGGAGTAGGAAACTGCCATTGAATCATAGACTTATTTTACTAAGTGAAAGAAATTATTATTTTTTTTTTTACTTTGTAAATTATTTAAACATTGTTTCAAAATTGTGCAAATGTATCCCAGTATATAATACCTATGATTTTTAATAAGTCTTAAACTGCTGATGCCAGTTCAATCAATTCAGTAGGAGATAAGATAAGTGAGCAAGGAGCTTTAATGAGCCAACACCGGCTCCAGGAATACATTCACCCGAGAATTCTCTCTTCTTACAACTAAGTTACAGATTTTTATAATAGTGTCCATCCAATCCCATTCTGCTATTTCCCCCAATCCTGCCCCTGAACCACCCTCTACACGCCCCATCAAGAATTAGGTCTGGGGTCTCAGGACCCTCTCTTCATCTTCGTTGTCTTCTTCACAGCACGTCAGGTCCTTGGAGGCCTTCCAAAGCTTCAGATTTGGAGGTCCTTCTGTCCCTGTTCTTCATCTTGTGGTACAGGCTTCATGGCGCTTTTCTGCAATTCTACCTTGAAATAGAGACTAAACAGCTAAAGGAATTCTAAGGGGTTGATATAGGATGGGGTCAGTGTGTATAAACATTCAGCTACTGAAGTTATATTACTAGTACATTAGATCTACAATAATTTCTAACATTTATAAAATTAAAAATCAAAAATCAAAGAAACCCTGCGGCATCACTGCAAATGAAATTGTCAGTTAAGTTCTTGTATTCACCAATAAAGAGACTTTGTTACTTCAGAGTGACTTATTTAATTATGACTTTTAGAACTCTGGAAAAATTTATAGTATAATACCAGTGCTATCCAGATCATTAATTCTTAAACCTATCTGAGATTAATTATAGTCTCAGACTGCAACTGTGGTCAAGATGGATGAGAAGACTGAGTAGAAGTTCTGCATTTTGTAGCAAATTACACAGTGGTACTTATGGAGGATGGAATTGGCAAGAATGTATTTGTTACTTCTAGCAAGTCTGATCGCAAATCCATCACACCCAGCCATAAAATTTATCATGCACACATAGTAGGTATTTTTAATCAACTCAGTTATTGCTAAGATTGTCATCTGTTGTGTGCTTACAAGTGGTTTTCAAGATGGAACTGTACAAACAGTTGCAAAAGCTACAAGAGTAGCTGCATCATTCTTATGGAAACCAGAACAGTTTTGAACTAAAACATTGCTCTTACTACTTTGTGAGTAGGATGCACTGCATCTAACTGCATTAAGTAGTTTATAATAACTCAAGTGTGTACAAAGGAAACGTAAATGTAAACAGTGTTTTAAGGCTAGTTGATGACAAGGAAGGACTGTGATACTCTTTTCTGTTATTTCTTCTTTATACTATTTTCAATGAAGCATTTAATGAATGGCACAATCTTTGATTTCTTTAAATATCTTTGCAAAAGAGAAGAGTGTCATTACTTTGTTGTGCCCCTTTTTTGTCTTTTTTAAAAATGTGATTTTTATGGAAGCAGGATACAGATCATCAGTGGAATGCAGAGAACTTTACTTCAAGACTGGCTGCTTAGCAACTGAAAACTCTTAAGTGTTTCAGAAAGGTGTGGTGCCTTGGGTACAAAGGTAGTGTAATGTCACTATCACCCCAAATCAAAATGAGCTTTACCCAAACCAAAATTTGCAGAAAACTGTTAGAAATTTAAGTATGGAATATACAAAGTAAGCTCCAGGCAAATCCTACAGAATTCTGTGGAAAAATTGCTGTTGACTTTGATAGCAGTCCTGGAAATGACCTTTTCCTGACTGACCTAGGTCACAGCTGACTCACTGACTAGTTCAGCAGAACTGAAAAGCGTGTGCTGGTTTTGTTTCACAGCTTTGTGACAGTTCTCTCCAAATTCATATAAAGCATTTTAAAAACACATTACAGTGACAGCCTAGAGCACTGCAGGTTAATTATTTCCACTCAGAATAATTGGATAATAGTGTGAACACTATGAAGGTATACTCCTCAAATTGTTCATTAAAAGTACTCTCTGGTCTTTAACTTGCCTAATAAATATGAAAATACTTTTCTCTACAAACGACTGGTGTGCTTGTTAAGAGGTAACACACTCCACACACATGATTTGGAGGAGACACAGACAATTGCCCCCCAGTAGCTGGTACCAGACACATGGCATGGGACCTGTGGTCCCTCTCCAGCTGCTGTCCCTGAGCCCCTCTCTCACACTGGAGCTCTCAGTAGGTGATTTGCAGGACATGCACCCAGCACAGTGGCTGGGGCCCTCACCTGCTCAGGTGGGTGGCACAGAGACCTCACTGGCTCCCGTGGGTGACACTGGAGGTCAGGGACACCTACACCCCTGGTCTGACTCCAGCTGCTGGTGCTGCTGGTCCTTTGTCAAATGTAAGCATGTCTTAGGCCAGCATTGCACCTGTTCACATACACCATACACACAGTTTGGAGAAGAAGCTAAATTTGGAGGTAATAAATATTTTAAAGGTCTCTCAGCACTTTTAATATCTGCCTATTTACTTTTTCATTCAAATTCTTAACTCCTCCTTAGCATTTTTTCTTTTTTCTCCCCCTCCTCTGTCTTCTTTTTCATTCCAGTTGATCTCAGGTCACCCATTTGATTTCTGTCACTCATTTTTGATAGGCTAATCTTTTTGTTTTCAGTTGCTCTTTCTAGTTTTCTTACAACAG
This sequence comes from Campylorhamphus procurvoides, assembly GCA_013396655.1. NCBI lineage: Eukaryota > Metazoa > Chordata > Aves > Passeriformes > Dendrocolaptidae > Campylorhamphus > Campylorhamphus procurvoides. The sequence goes on along the minus strand of WBMV01009009.1, from coordinate 51,543 downwards.
TATTTTTCTCACAACAGTATTTTTCTCTCTCTGCTCTCGCGTTCCAAAACACAGGCACTGCATGCGACTGGTTTTCAGTCTCCTGGTTAGAACTGATCTCTCATTTCAGTTGAAGTGTCAATAAGTTTTCCTCTCCCACAAAACTCAGTGAATCTCCTCTAAACCTGAAAAACTTAGTCTAATAATTAACAGGTTTTCTTTATGGGTTCGTGCTGCCATTCCTGGCACTCTGAGTGCTTGCAGGAGCTCTCACCACCCCTCTGTCACTGGTGCCAGCCCTTCAGGCTCACCAGGGACACCACCACTGAGGGGTCCAGACAAATCTGCCTAGTGCTGGGGCCCATTTCACTCCTACTCCAGTGTCCACCATCTTCACTCTCTGTATCCATAAGCCATGTGCAGGATCTTTGGTTCCTCAGCATCGCTTGCTGTTTCTGTGGCACCAAATTACTTGTGAATGGACATAACCAGAATGACTTCTCCTAAACTGAATGTCCTTCCTGAATATGAAATAAAGCATTCTTGAGACACATTTTCTTTGCCCCAGAATTTTTATTTGCTGCTTGTTTCGTTGAGAGAAGCTGTTAAATTCCATTAAAGCTGTACAGACATGTTTGAATCCAAGCTCAAGTTAAAAAAAAAAAAATTGTTCTTTTACCTCTTTTGATTCCTACTTTCAAACTTTGTTGTAAGTCTGTCAGAAAATGTTACGTACAAAAATTGTTAGTTGTAGTTCAGGATTTTTATTTCAATTCTAAAGTCCCTTTGAGCAATACTAAATTAGAAATTTCATTAAGAAAAATATATAACTATTTTATTGCTCAGGATAGTAGAAAAGCCTGACTTAAAACTAATGTATGGGACAGATTTTTTATCTTTTTTTTTTAAATTATTATTACTTCTCTGCACCATCTACTATACTCTTCTTCACGTATTATTTTTGTTTGAACTGATCTCCCATGTTAACTTAAAAACCTCTTCTTCCTAATCTGTCTCCTTTCTAGATCCTCACAAGAGAAGTAAATTTTTGTTGATGTAAGTTTTTCTGTGTTTCTGGTTTTCTTACACTCACATGGTCCACTTCAAGTGAGATTTTTCTAAAGAAAGTAAGTGGTCTGGTGATGTGTTTCCTGTCATAGGGGACCAGCTCAGAGAGTGTATGTGCAAGTGTTTTAAGAGGTATTATATGAATGAAGTTGTCTTGACATACTAGTACATTTCCAAGTTTTGTGCTGAAGAAACTGCAGCTTTCAGTGTTTATGCTCCTGGAGATATTTATAACAGTTTTAGATAATGTTTTCATTGAACATGTGCATAGAAACTGTTCATAACATAAGCGGTTTTTCAGGTTGTAAAACTGCATGTGTATCATGGGAAGGCATGGTCTGAATAATAAAGCTGTATTTGGGAAATTTAATGGAGACTGTAAGGAGAAAAGTATGGCTGTTTCTCTGCTTTATAATTTTTATACTTTGATGTTCATCTACTCTATTTCCTCTCTCCAGTCATGCTTATTCCTCTCTTCTTTTATCCTTTTTCATTTGACAATCCCATAAATACCCAGCTGTAGTTACTGGTTTTGACAAGATCACTGGTTCTTTGCCCTTCATTTTCAATCCATGTTCAAGTCCTCTTGGCCTCCAGTATTCCCAGTAGAGGAGTGTGACTACCAGCTCCTAATCTCATCTGCCATTGTGAGACTGATTTAAAACATGTTCAAAGGAATTTAAAGTGAAGGAGAGCAATCTGACTCTTGAATTAGTGTTTCAAGGTATTCCCTAAAATGCTGCCATCCTTTTTTTTTTTTTTTTAATTCAATGTCTTCATGGCTGATCTGATGTGGTCTATGTATAGAACCTGATAGTTATATTTTGCATTGAAAAACAGATAGCGGCAGTAGAGGAAAAATCATTAAAATACATATGTACAGACAAATGAGTTTGTCAAGAATGTTTTCCTGCCTTGGCAAAAAAGGCTGGTGATCTGTCAAGTAGCCTACTGATAACTCACAAAGTTCCTTGGCAGGTGGTTCCAAAGAACTGAGGCTGAGACTTATAAATATTTATGTTGTACATAATTTTATTCCATTCCCAAACTTACTACACAGAAGGCACATGTTACTCTGATTTGGCTCTCTCCCTCAAGTCCTGAACTGTGAATATGAAATTTGCACGTCACTTTACGTCCCCTGCCTCTCCATCTGTGATTAACCATTAACAGTTTAGTGGGGCTGCCAGCCCTTAAGGCCCGTGGAGAAATTCCATCATACAGCTGAAATTGAGTGTAAATCATCATATCAAGAAAATACTTCATGCATTTCCCTTTTGGTTTTTAGAATCTTTGTCTCTTTCCTACCAAAATTTTAGATTTGAAAATGACCTGCCCAGCCTGGCTTTCAGGTCTTATACTAAATCTCTTTCAAAAAAGTTACATTCAGAACTAATGCAACATAGAAATTTTCCCCATTTTTATTGGCAGACTTAAAATCCTGTAGGTGAACAAAATCCAGATTTCAGCACTACTAGGAGTTTAGCTATGTTGTCAAGACACTGGATGTGGCCAGCAGATTGTAGATAGTGCTGACTAAAAAGTGGAGTAAGACTTAAACAGTGAGAACTAGTCTGCTGACTTTGCTAAATAAAGGAGTAAGACTTTGAGAAGGGAAACAAGTAAACAGAAATAAAAATACATGAAGAGAAAAAGTATGTGTGTGTGTGTGGGGGGGAAAGTACTTTCACATGTGACTTTTCCCCTTCACCAAGAGTGAAGGAGGAATTTGTTGGAAGAATTGTTTCTAGTTTTTTAATTAGAAACATCTTTTTTAAATAGAATGATTACTAGCTCCAAAAATTCTTTTAAGGAGACAGATGACTGTGCCTTGTACATTGATACTTATCACCCAAATGTCCTTAGGAAAGGCAGCAATGAGGCAGAAGGCAAGGCAGAAAGGTGCTTTGTTGAACAGAGAGCATTTCATGTAGGCTGGAAAGGTGAGCAAGAGCAGCAACATCACAGTCTATCTTGTGCACTTAGTGGGGATGCACAACAGACTGATTTATCTGATACACCAGCAAAACAGCCCTTGCTTTCATGTTGACTACAAAGAGTTCTCAAAAAAAACCCTAATCACAGTTAGAAAGGTAAATATTTCACTCTGAAAACTCATCTAGATAGGCTTTTCCGAGGTAGTCTCATCTGTCTCTCTAACAACAGGGCAATATGTATTATGTACTGTCATTCTAAAGCAGGGTTCATATATCTGAAAAAAGCTACATAGAGTTAAAATGGTCTAGGTGTAGATTATATATTATGAATATGATTATGAATATATAGTCATTTATAAATCACTAGTAACTTATAGTTTATAAAAATGTATTTATTTTTGTATTTTTAAATAACCTGCAGTGTCAACGCTGTGATAAAGGAGTGAGTAGGTCACATGCATAACAATGGTCTGGATGCTTTGGGCCAAACATGATTTTTAGAAGTAGCAATTCAGAAAACAGTTGTACTGGTCATATGTATGCATGGTACTCTCTATTTTACGTTTATTAAGAAGTTCTCTAGTTTCAGTATCTGTAAATCACAGGTTTAAGCCATTGGTGCATTTAAGAGTTGAAGCTGCACGTATAAATCATGCTAAATAGCAGTCACTCCTACAGGATGTCAAGTATACTTAGTGTCTGTATGCAGCACAGGTGTCAGTGCAGCGGCACCTAGATAGGAGAATATGTAAGCCATGCTCCAGTTACTGAACACTTTGTGAAATGTAAACACCTCTTGGGATAATTGCCCAAAATTCCAGGTGGTGTCATACAGAGATGAGTTCTAGGACACTCCCACAGTGAATTCTGGGGAAAAATGTGTCTCACAGTTTAATTGCATTGCAGGAGCATGAATTATTAAATCCAAGAGCAAACAGCACCAGTTAACTAACCTGAATTTGAAGAACCTTCATGCTTACCCCAGAGGATTTTGTACCTGACTGGGTTAGGGATAGCAGCTATGAAATTTCTAGGCAACCCATAATTTAAAAAAACAAACAAACAAACAAACAAATCCAACCAACCAAAAAAATACAACCACAAAAAAACAACAAACCAAGAAGAGTTGGGAAAATTCAGCTTCTTCTGAATATCTGTTTGCAGGCTAAGAAGTACTGTTATTCTGTTCTAGAAGTTTGAAGAAAGCAGCATCAGTCCATCATTATCAGTGTGTTGATGCCTCATAGGTCTTTTTTTCATGAACAGCCATTTTAAAGACTGGTAATAGGATAAGTCTCCTACTGTATAATAAATAAATTTAATCTGTGTTAGAGTAATTCACTTCTTAATGGCCACAATTTTTTCCTTAACGTGTTTCCCACTCAGCAAATAGGTACAGAATTCACATAAATAATTGCAGTATTTAATCTTAATTAACACTTCTAGTGTTTTTACATCTATTAAACACTGATGCAGCACAGGCCCAGTGATCAACATGTCTTTTTTGTATTAAGTATTTTTTTATTCAGGAAAAACCATAGTGGAAGTTGTAGTACTGATCAGGAGATCCCAAAAGTAGACTGCACAAGCTGCAGAATAAACTGACTGCAGCTGCAAGAGTGAGAAGCTTCCCTGCTGCTTTCTCTTACTGTGAGAATATAAACCAGACCCTTCACCTCTGCCCTGATTGTAGAGTCAGAATTTTAAACTAGCTGCCAGAAGTGAATACAGAAATTATCCTGTCCTCCTTAGTTACTCCTCTGATATTACTTTCTTTCATATCTGTATCATTTTGGTTTTGACCTTGATCATACCTCTGCAAAGCCTATACGGTTTGCATTGAATTCCATGAGCTTTTGTGTGAGCCTAAAAGTAGCAAAATTTCCTAGTTACTCAAGGTTGTCAGCTTCAAACTGTTTTGAAATAATGCATCCCCTTAAGTTTTCTAAAGTAATGTATACATCTTCAGTAATTACATAGGTGTGGACCTGTGTAATTATGTAATTAATACATGGATAGTAAATCTTTGCAAACCTTAACTCAAATGAATAAGATATAAATAGGTGTCTATGCTAGAGGAATTCTTAATAAAGAAAAAATCTTTAAGATAAACAGATTTCCTATGTGTTCAGATATGTACAGGACAGACATAGTAAGATACTGCAGACACTGCCAGTTGAGACAACAAGCTACCTATTTAAAGGCTCAGGCTGCATACCCAAACTAAAAATATGGCTTTTGAGATCCCATCAGATTGTAGATTGCCTTTTATTTTATGCATTTGTCTGCATAGTGTTTCTGAGTTGAGCTGATGGGTAGGTGCTACAGATAAAAAGTGTATTCATTCTTTTTATTTGTATTAAAAGGTTTAGACCTTTCCTGAGATGGTCATTTAGGTCCATCTAAGCTTGTGCTGAAACTGGATGGTTTTGTCCATTCACCAGAGCTGCTGCTCTCTCAGAGGTAGGATTTGCCTGCTGAAAGTTTCTTGATTTTTTCAGGCTGTGGCTGAGTCATTCCTGGTTTTCCCCATTTCTTTATTTCCTTAAATGTTTTGTTCATATACAAACTGAGAAATATTTTTTCTTTTATTTACAAAGTTTCATATCCTTAAAGCCCTGTTGCGTTCTTCTGTTCCCAAATACAAGCACATACTTTTCTCAAGGTGGTTTGGTGAGAGAAGGGAAACAGTTCTACTTCGTGTCACTAACACCAGGATTCAGCACAAGTGCCATACACGTGATAACCAGGGATTATCCAGATGCCTGTGAGCGTAGCTCAGGACCTGTCAGTTGTGTCTTTCATTTCTTGCCCCATCTGTTTTACACTCTTGCTGTTGTAGCAAGAGCCATCATAGTGCAGCGTTTGTGTTTCCATGAATGCAGTCAGGATGCAAAGTGCAGGAGTTGCATAATGTCCAAACCAAGCTCTGCCTTTCCCAGGAACATAAATCAGTTACTCACCTGTTCTATAGATGTTAAGTCTGCCATTTGCAGCAAATATCCATCCAAACAATGCTTGCTCATATACCCATTTTGGATAAAATGGTTGGTTAGACCTCACAAGAAGTTAATCCATCAATTTCCTTTGCAGTAAATAAGGGTAGTGCTGTTCACCTGCTTTATGGCACATGAACATTAACTATTCAGCCATATCAGTATTTAGAATGAAAGTATAAATAATACTTATTTTTTATATATGTAGAATGCTGAATATTAAAGTAAAGGGAGACTGACACATCACTTTAATATCCAGAAAAGGCAAAAGTACCAGGTTGGTTATCACAATTGCAAAGTTCATTATATGGGAAAGCTCAGCCATGGAACTAGAAGTCTGCAAGAAAGGACAACAAAAGATCTCTTTGAGATTTTATTTGGGTTTGATTTTGTTTTCCATCTTAAACTTCAAAATGCAATAGAGTTAAAAGTCTTTTAAATATTTGTCCCTAAAATTTTTACAAACATTCTTTTACCTTCTGTTGTTTTCAATAAATAATCTGATACTTCTCTGTTAGATGGTTTAAGATGGTTTATAAGAATTTAAATGGGCTATAAGAATATTACAAGAGCTGCACACAGACCAAAAACATCCCCTTCATTGTAAAGATACTGAAAAGATACAAAGATGAAACAATTTTGTTGTCCTCTTTAAAAATTCTGGTTGCCCTTTGCGATTCACAATGGCTGCCATCTGTTTGGCCTTTTCCCATCAGTATTCTGCTATAATGATAAAATCTGCAGCATGTACAGATATTGTTCTCAAGCCTATGTTAACAGTCCTGATAATATATTTTTTAGGTTTCCTCTACGCTCAGAACAGTACCAAACGCAGCATTAAAGAGCGACTTATGAAGCTCTTGCCCTGCTCGGCTGCCAAAACGACATCTCCTGTTACTCAAAGCAAGTTTTATTTTTCATTTGATTTTTTTTTATTTTATTTTAATTTTTCTTTTTTTTTAGCTTTGCATGCATCAAAAGTTATACTTTCATTAACTGCTCATTTGAGAGGCAAGATATCTGCTTAAGTAGTCGTATGGTCTATGGAGGTTTAAAATTGAGCGATGAACAGATTTTTGGGCTGGTAACAGATTTGCCTGTGCAGAGTAGAATGGCAAGATACCAGTGCCAGGGTCTGCCACACAGGACCTGCTGGGTTGGCACTTGTCATCTGAAAGTGAGTTGAGAAGTGATTCACTGATTAAATTTAATATCTGCGCTCCATGTATTTGAAAAGTGGTAATTTTTTGTGCATATTTATGCATGTATCTCTGTGTGCTTGCTATCCAGTACACAGGGTAGTACCAGCAGTACTTGTCTGAGAGGAAAGTCTTGGCCCTGCAGGTTTTGAGTGTATAACATCAAACTATTTAGGGAACAGGACCTAAAGTTGGTGTCTGAGAGAAAAATAATAATGAAATTGAAAAAAAGTGAGTGAATGTGGAGGTAAAGGAAAAGCACACTGACACTACCCTTAATGACTTGATATGCTGTGAGGCAATAAAATCTCTCCAGGGTAGGTAACAGATAAAAACAGAGGGACAGAGGGAATGAGAGAGAGATATCGATACATATATACATATATATATTTAGAGAGAGATTAATTATAGCAATAACACTAATGTCTTCCTATATAAATTGGCTACTGTAGCTGATTTTAAAATACCTCTGTGGACCCAACTCAGTCTAGATTAATTTGACTTAATTCTAGGCACTAATATGAACACCTAAAAATAGAAGTTGGATGGCCCATGTGCTTCCTGTATACTCTTCTGATAAAGCATATCAATCAATCTAAGGTAAAAAAAAGCCTCCAAGAGCAGTTCCCCACGTGTAGTGAATTCAGAACAACCCACACAACTTGGCTATGAACAGAGGCCCCTATTAAGTGCCAAGATTTCAGGGGTATGGATCTAGGGCTTCTTTTTGCTATCCCACTTCACTGTCTTTCATATGCTCCTCTATAGAGAAAACTGTGGTACTTGCTTTCCTTTCTAAGTATTTGAGATCTCAAAGATGAGAAGGACTAAAATTCTGGATGCACAGTCATGTATTTTTTCGCAGTGGTTTCAGCTGATGTGTTTAATTGAAAAGAGGTTAAAAAGGTCAATTACTGTCATAGCACATGATAATAATTCTTTATGTAGAAGTTGCAGTCAGCAATTGCTGAATAATATAGCCTTAAACTATAAAAAGAATCATAGAATCACAGAATAATTTGGGTTGGAAGGGAGACTTTTGAAATGATCTAGTCCAATCCCCCTGCGGTAGACCAGGTTGCTCAAAGTCCCATTCAGCCTGGCCTTGAACACTTCCAGGAATGGGGCAGAGAGAATGGAATAGAATAGAATAGAATAGAATAGAATAGAATAGAATAGAATAGAATAGAATAGAATAGAATAGAATGTTTTATCTGTTTGTTTGAAGTTGGTTGGAGAGCAACACATCCTTATTCCTTGTAGATTTCAATACAAGCTCTTCGTCTGTACAGGTAATCAAAAATATTTAGAGACAGTCTCAATAACCTTGACCTTATAAAAGTTGTATTTTCTTGCTGAAACTGTTTTATAAACCTGAAGAGATGTTGACATAAAACTGGTATTAATTAGTTTGTATTTGAAAACCTAGAGGCAAAAAAAAGGTACATTCAATAATTTTCTCTGTACTCTCCTCAATAATGAAGTGCTGTATTAAGAATGTTGTATTAAATTGAAAATATTGAATAAGATTATCATTGTAGACATGCATTGTTATTATCCAATTTTTACATCATGTGCTGTTTGATTCCTTCTAGCATGAAAGAAGCCATATTATAGTGCACTAGGAATGAAACCAGCGCCACATACACTAAGCAGCACTACATACAATAACAAGCACATGATGTGAATTTCTTAGAAATTGTCAGCAAAATATTTTTAAAATAAATAACTGAATTTGCACTACGGTGCTTAACTTCTATCAATATGTACAGACAAAGGTTATCTGAATAAGTAAAATCTTATTTCAGCATTCCTATTGAACATATTTCAGTGTTACTATTGAACAAAGCATGCAAAAGGGCACTTTTCTTATTTGTTCGCTTTAGTTTAGTAAGTCTACACTTAAAACCATCATTGCTTAGATAAATGCATGTTCTAGGGATAGGATTAGACCCAAGAATGGTTTTGGAAGGAAAAGCATGTGTGCATGCCGTTATTAAATAAATAGGGAGGCTATAATTTGGATTTTGTACAGGGAAATGGATGTGTGCAGTTTTTACAGATATGAACTGAGCCCTAACTTTGGACATGCTTCTCCAGCTGTCATTATTTCAAATTGCTTTTGCGTTTGGTTCTTTAAGGAACAGTGAAAGTTTCAAAGCCTAGCTCCTGTGGCAAATACATTAAAACTGTCTTTACTATTTCGCTGTAAGAAAGCTACTCATTAATGAAATCATTAAGAATATTTTGTGTAATATATTAATGAAAGAATGTGAACTTGTTTCTGGTTTTCAGTTGACATGTTATCTTTCTATGGATAAAAAAAAAAGAACCCTTTCTTAAGCTGAAGAAACTAAAGAACTGAAAAAAAACTAATGCCATAGAAATGATTAATGTTTAGAAGTAGACACATTTTCACACATTTTCGCTCCATATTTTAAAGTATAGATTTTTTTCCAGCCTGGATAGCAGTAGATAGAAGTGTGAAGAAAAAAATTAAAAACCTGGAAGTGACTCATGAATGCTGTAGCATTTCAATCAGCATAGTTGGCGCATTTTAAGGAAGTTTATGGTGATCTTAATTTTTTTTATCATTTATAACTGTAAGACACTACAGAAGTCAAGTGTGAAGTTATACTGAACCTTTTCATTAACAGAAAGACATCATTATCCCATTGCAGTCTTCTACGTTCTCATTGAACCATTTAAATACAATTAAAATATTTATTGCTAAGGATATACCAAACATTGTGCTCAGCATCACATTGTCTGGCCTTTATCTGTAGCCTCACATTTATTATGCGTACTCTCTTAACTTCCAGAAAAGATTGTAAATGTCTCTCTAGGTAGCCAGATGTTTTACAAATGGGTGCTTAGAGAACTCATTTCCAGTTAAGTCCTTTTCTGTCTAAACAAAAGCACATTTAAATCCCATATAGCTGTTTGAATATAAAATACAAGTAAGCTTTCAACAATATTTATTCTCAGGTTGATTCTTTTGCCAATTTAGTAAAAGTACCTGGTTTACTTGCAGTTGACAAAAAAAATTGGTTTTGTATTTACAGCATTACATTTTTATAGAGTCTTTAGTGACTATATAAAAATATAAAAGATTAATCCCTTAAAACATGATGGAAAGGCTTTAGACTATGTTCAAAATAAACCCTGGATGTTCTTCTGCAGAATTAAAATGGGATTCAAGAACTTAGTTTCACCTTCTGTAGATTAGGAAGACAGCTTCTTAACTCTGAAACTATTTTATTCCAATTTCATCTATAAAGTCAGGACTTCAATACTTCCTCTTTGCACCTCAGCGTGTCTCTTTTTAGAACAGAGCTGACATTTTCCTACAGTCTTGTGAGTTCAGATACTGGTCCTTTAAAACTTCTATCAAACATCATAAGGTCTGTGTAAAGTTAAGGCTTTTGTCAAAAGCACTTACACTAGAAGTTTCACAAAGATCATAGTGGTCTGTGAGTAGTATGAGATAATCTGTAAAAAAAAAAAAATAATCGTATAACCGTATTATAGTTTGTCCATAAGCCAATATGCAATGAACATTCAGAGATAAGACTGGAGGTAAACGTGAAATCATCTGGATGACACTGACGTTATCTTCCTGAGATGAGTGCTAACAGCAACATATCTTTGACAGGAAAAAGGGAAAGGCACAAAATTTTGTGCAGATTTATCCAAATAGTATATGTATTATGATTATATCTCTTTAAATGTTGTTCATTTTTTGTTTACTGGAACTGTATCTTTTGATGCCAAATTTCTCCTGAGCAATTGAAAGTTATTACTGCATTGTAGCAGAACAAAAGTATGTGAAACTGTAAGCATAATATTGTTTCAGTGGAGTATTCTAATACTGTGCTCTTATAAATATAGAAAAGTTTGAGTATGCAGAGTCCCACGTTCCGGTGAAAGAAAATATATATCTTCAGTGTTGTGGAAGTGAAACTTAGGTGTGTTCTTTTGTTACGTTCTGTAGTTGGTTTAACTCCTGAATCCAAATAAGGCAGTGATTTCACTAAATTAGTCTAGAGTACTGTATAAGTTATGTTTAATGCTTGCAGTACCTAAAAATTGATACACACCCTGACATTTTTGATCAGATAAATGACCTGCACCCTAAATACACATTGGAAGTTTCTTTAGCAATTTTATTGAGCTTACACATTTAAAACTTTACCTGGGAAAAAAATGCATTGCTGTCTCTCACTGTTTTATGGCTGCACTCAACACTCAACTGTAAGCCTTGACTATGTATATCAACATTCTTATTCACCTACAGAACAGGTCACTAAAATGATCATGTTCCCCACTTAGACTGCTCACCATTAATAAGGTTTGCCCTGAAGGGTTAGTTATACCATAAAGTAGGGTGTGCTGCTGGATGTGCAACATTGGTCTCACAGTCTTTTCAAAGGGCAACTTCACAATAAGCACTAAAATTTCCAGTGAATTCGCATCCATTAACTAACCAAAGGGAAAATTTCTGTATTCTGGAGTCATTAAAGTTGTATAAGAAATTGTTTCCTTTGGTCAAAGATTTCTAGAAACACAGAAGTCATACTGAATGTGTCATGCATGCCCTTGCAGATTGTTGGCTTTCCAGTTTGTTGCTATTTGTACTTATGAGATGATATCCAGGCTACTGGATCATCATTGCTGTTCTCTATTCTTCGCAGCCACAGAAGCACATAGATAGATACCTTTCCCTGTGAGTTCAAAATCAACACCTCATTTGTCTTTAAAGCTGCAAAAACATTTAAGAGAATGTTTTTTAACTTTATCTTCTTTTTTTTTTTTTACAAGGGTTAGATATTCTTATTTTCTATATTTCTTGTTGAGTTTTCCTTCTCTGTCTTGTATTCTGCAGACACTGTAGAAGATGAAATGGAAATGGCCACAGTACGACATAGACCTGAAGCTCTTGAACTGCTGGAAGCACAGAGTAAATTCACAAAGAAGGAACTTCAGATCTTATATAGAGGTTTCAAGAATGTAAGCACTTCCTTTTTGAATTTACCATCTGTTTACAGGATAGGCCACTGCAATCTCAGCTTTGTAAGTGTGACTGGCAGTGCAGTTCATGGGATTCAGTAGCTAAATACTGCCTGTCTGGTCAGGGGAGGAAACAATCCCTCTGCAACAACTGGGCTATTTAATGACCAAAAGATGCACACAAAATATAAAAGCATCCAGAAGAAAATAATTATAACTTTGTATAGTAAGACTTTGTTCAAAGACATTGAAAGTTGTATTGAGGTGGTTTGTCCAAAGATGCAGTAATGGGAAAGATTTTGATTTTTGCATTCACAGTAGTTGTCATGAGGAGTAATTGACTTCAATTGCACTAGAGGAATTTTTCATTTTGTGAACAGCAATAGGTGGCTTCTTCAGTTCTTACTAGTTCTGCAAATCTATAAACTTTTTATATGCCTTTACTGGGAGTAATTAGTTGTGATTTTTTTTTGCTCATATATGTGTTCTATTGGTAGGTCCAATGTTTTTAGTTGGCAGGCATCTCAACTGAGACTGCAGTACATGGGTGTTGCCTGACTCCTTTTCCCATCTGTAGTAGCTGCCCTGTGGTTCTGGGCTTGGTGTTGACATGTGAGGCATGCATGGCTAGTACAGGAGAGAAATAAGACTCAAAAAGATTTTAGTAAGTAGTATTAAACTCTGTTTACTTTAGAAAATGGCCTGTTTCTCTATTTTATTCTACTATCTTTCATATGATTAACAATTGTGTACGAATTACATGCAGCTAACATTGGATACAAAAACTTGATATTAAAAAATTAGTAATAATTGCTTGCAAATCATCTGTGTTTAATGTTAATCTACATACTCTGTGAGTGTTGCAACTGTGCAGATGCTAAGCCCGATGCTGACCTGAAGGTAAAGATGAATTTAATTACATTTTTCACCTTGTAGTTTAGTTTTTCTTTCACCCTTCTTGTGTCTTCTTGCTCTTCTTGTCCTTGGCATCTACTACTAAAATGAAATTGTGTAACAAAGTATAATAATGATAAAAACACAGTGAAGCTCAACTATGGAATCAGAGAGGATATTTTGAATAACTTGTACAAGAAGTGTAAATCTTGCAGAATTCTTAGATGTAAGGAAAGCAAGCCATGCAAAGGGATGTTTTAAACATACATTCTTATCAAGAGCTTACAATGCAAGTAAGACAGTCAATTAATGTGTTATGTCTATATATCATCCTCATTTCCAGAGGTATATAATGTTGGACTTTTAGTGATCAACAGTGATTGCTCTTAAAAGCTTTTCATTTCCTCAGGGTACCAGAGAACATTCCCCTGTTAATGACAGTATTCCATGGGCATTGCAAATCATGATCTAATGTCCTTAATTATCTACGGCAAAAAGGTACAAAATATAGTAGGTAAAATAAGCTTTCTGTCTGTTTCTCCAAGAATAATTATTTTTAGAGTCTCAGAAAGGAAGAACCTTGATAATTCTCTGCATAAAATGAGGTATGAAGAAAGAGAATAGGTTATAAGGAAGTATTTTAATCGATACCCATTTTAGCATTCTTTGAAAAGAGGAATTCCAGCTCTACATATGCTTTTGTGTTTTAAGAGCTAAGTTCTAATTACATCAAAGAAGTGTTGATGGTATAACATGGTAATACATCTTTATTCATGTGTTTCATTTCCTTATCAGGACATGATAATTCAAGACATGCGTGTATAACGTATCTTTGACTATTTAGAGTTAATGAGTATGAACTTCATGTATTTTTTGTGTAATATCAATGCAAAATTTTCAATTACTTTCTAAAATGGTGTAAAACATGCCCAGGGCTAGTGCCTGTTATAAATCAGTTTAAAGTAGTGTTCTTTAGCCCAAGCATTAGACTTCAAAAATGAAGGATTTCAAACTTTTTATTGAGCTGCGGTTTGTTTTGTGTCTCATATTTATCAGTTTGTACTGCAAAATTTGATGCTAGATCAAAGTTCTCTTATCACTTCAGAGAACTGATAGGACAGGTCTATCTCAGCTCTATAAGCAGCTTACCTATTCTCACTAGTTAACCTTTCGTGACACGTAAGTACCTTTTATCAAATACATTGAGTGACTTTGGTCCACAATGGCATTGCAGTGCTTCCCATGATCTGGGCTTAGAATGTTCAATCATCCTTACAGTGCTCAGTCATCCACTTCTGCCTGGCACAGCCCACCTCCCTTTTTGCTCTCCTTCTTTCTGATCCATCTTGGTGCTATCCTGCCAATATCTCCACCCCTGTGTGCTTCACATGTCTGCTTCATGTACCAATATATGCTGGGGGCCACCCAACTGGAGAGACACTCTGCTTTGTTGGGCATGAGCCAGCAAATGCATCTGTGCAGAAAGGCAGCAAACAGTACCATGGTCTCCTCTAGGCAAAACATGGCCAGCAGGTCAAGGGAGCAGTGGGAGGCCACGTCAGCCCTCCACTCAGCACTGGTGAGGACACATCTGAAGTGCTGTGGCCTGTTCTTGGCTCCCCAGTAAAAGAAACATATGAGACATACTGGAGAGAGGGTCAACAAACATGTCTGAGGGACTGGGATGCCTCTCTTGTGACAAAAGGCTGGAAGAGCTGGGACTGATGAGTCTGGAGAAGAGAAGGCTCAGCAGGGATCTTACCAGCATATATAAATATCTGAAGGGAGGGTGTAAAGAAGATGGAGCCAGGCCCGTCAACGGTGCCCAATGCCAGGGCCAGAGGGAATGCGTACAGTCTGGTTCCTTAACATTAGGAAACTGTTTCACTGTGAAGGTGACTGAGCACCTGCACAGGTTGCCCATTGGAGCTGTGTCATCTTTCTGCTTGAAGATACCCAAAAGTTGTCGACACGTTACGATCTGCTTCCTTATGTTGCAGAAAGAACTTAGGTTCAAAATATTTTCCTGAACAAAATTAAAACTTAAAACAACTTATCCGTTGATTCCAAAAACTAATTTTTTTTCACTAATTAATTAATTGCTAAGAGATGCAGAGAAAGAAAGGAAATAAGAAAAGGTTGGGAAAATGCTAAGATTAATTTTAGAAGCAAAGAAAAAAGTACCACCAGAAGAAACTACTTGTGCTGAATCACTCTGTGTGATTCACACTGGGGGGGGGGGGGGGGGAGCGGTTTCTACCTCTTTTTTTTTCTTTTCTCTGTCTTTTCTGTTTCTCAGTTGCTTGCAATGTTATCTCTGTGGCTCCCGGCAGGCTCGTGAGGATGCAGTCTTTGGCTTGTGATATGTAGATTTGGTTTCCCGATGAACTGTTTCACAGGCTTTCCCTGGGCTGAGAAAAGTTAGGTTTTGATGCTTTCTGGCCTTCAAAAATTATAGTTAAGAAACCCCTCATGTGTGTAGTATGGTGAGTTTTTGCTTTCCCTGGGCTGGGCTAGCTTTGGTCCCGGTGGCAGCAGGTAGCTTTGGGTGGTGGAGAGAGAAAACGAAGAGATGAGGGAGGGGGAGAGAAATAAGAAGAGATTCTCAACTGTGGTGACTGATTTTCTCTTTCTTTTTCCACATACGCCCTCTGAATTCTCACGGTGCCTTCTCTAAGTTTTACATTATTCAAAAAGGCTTGCATTTGGTTTTCCTGGCATGTAGCTCATCAAAGCCTTTCAAAGACTTCACAATGGCAGGAACTCTTTAGATAAATTGCTGGTATGACAAGCAAGCTCTAGCAGGATGGTCTGGCAGGATGTTTGTTTGTGAGAGCTCCTAGCAGACTGCTCCAGCAAGAAGTTTTGTGTGCGAGAACTTCTTCAGCAAGGCGCTGACACAGAACTTTTGCGATCAGATGTGTTTTTTGGCAAAGGATGTTTTTTGACAGGGAAATAATGGCGAAATATTATTTATTAAATTTCCGTGTTATCTGTGTGTAACAACACGGTCCTGGGCAACCTGCTCCAGCTGGGCCTGCATAATCGGGAGTGTGGGACCAGATATCTCTAGAGGTCTCTTCAAGCCCCAGCCAATTCTGTGAGTCTATGGAATTCTGTTTTATCATTCCACTAAGAAGGAAACTCCATTGAAAAGATTTACTCAAACACACAGGTGCACAACTTTAATGTGATAACATCAAAACTTGTGCAGATCCTACCTCTGCACTTTATGCTTTTCACTTGATGTGTGCCTGTCTTACTAGTTCTTCAATAATTTAGCTATTAATTGAAGTTACTGTAGTTCTGCTGATGTAATTATGCTGTTGGACCAAATTTGCAGCATCTCACAGGACAGTAGTTCTGTTAAGTGTTTGTTTACATAATCTCACTCCAACCTGCTTATTTCCCTGAATTCTGTTGAGTTCAGGATGGTTGTTCTGAGATAGGAATGAACAGAAATTTTCACATTTTGCCTCTGTTATTTATTACTTCAAATTTCTCCTATAGTTCTGACTGACTTCAGACAAGAAAGCAGCAAATACTCCTGTATTTCTGTAATGTTGATGATTGCAAAGTTTGACTTATTAGATAGTTTTTACTTATACATAAATAAAAAGGTAAGTCATTAAATATGCTTTCATCAATTTGATTTTCTAGTGTAGGCAACTTACAAACAAAATCCAGGCAGAAGGAGCACAGGGTCTCAGAAAGCATCTCTATGTATATGTAAGTGTCTGAAAGCTTTAGAAAGTCTCAGATCATATTGTAGGATAGCTGATAGTGTAGGATAGTGTAACTGTAGAGAATGCCCAAAGGCAAGTGAAATGCCAACTGGAACAATGGCTGTTTTGGTAAAACTCAAAGTCAGTGTTTAAAATAAAAGGGGGGGTGCACTAAAGAAAACCTAAGGAGGTGGGATAAGCACCCAGAAACTATAAGGAAGAACTTATGTCTTATTAGATAATTTAGCCATTTTAAAGCTTCTAAACTCTCTTGAAAAATGAGCTTAATAGAAGTCCTAAGCCCTCCTCAGACTCAGAAGGTTGTCCCCAGCACTCTGGTTTTACAGTATTCCTGTGCTCTTGCTGATGAATTGTTGCTCAGCTGCCATCACAGTGGGACCTCTCTCCATTTTGTATTTGGCTTCCTGTCATCCCTTTTCTTGTAAATTGAAATTGTGATTGCTGCAGTCATTAACCTTTCAAACCAATGGCTCTGTGGCAGGCCTGGTACAAGTGGTACTTCACAATAAATTGTACAGACTATCAAGCACGCGCTCAACATGTGGTCTGTCTTTCTCTTTTGTCCATTGATGGATCTCTCACAATTTTAAAAACATGCTGAGCTATGGCACATTTCCATTTTAAAAATACTTAGATAATACTTAGATGTTTTTGCTGCACAAAAGATGCTCCTGTACTACACTTAAATGTTAATAGTCTTTTGATTTTGGTTGATTATTCTCATAAAAATCTTTTTAGGACTCTGTGTTGGGAAACAACTAGACTTTCCCAGAAAACTCAAAAGATGTTTCATGAACATTTATTTTACCCAGCTGTATATGGGAGAAGATATAAATTGAAGTAAAAGTGTCCCTGGACACATACTGTAGCTTCAAATAGGCAGCTCCATTTATTGGGGAAACAACATTTCTAAGATATCTTACTTCATTATTGCAAATGAGGCAAACAATGATGGTAAGAAAATAACTTTGACAATGTTACAGCTCAAAGATCTGTTCCCCCATCACACTACCCATCCATGTGCATAACACTATTCAAAGATTTTCCATTTCAGTTATGGTTTGATGGATGCATTGTATTGCTGTATGTTGCATTTGTAAGCCTCACAGAAAGTTTAATGAAAGCTAGTTTTTGAGGTGATAAAGCTCATTTATTGATGGTCTAAAGCACTTGAGTATTGTGTGATAAAATACAATAACTCTCATTGTCCTTGCATAGAAAATTCTTTGCCTTCTCTTTGTTCTTATGTTAGTCTCTAAGAGAAAAAAAAAAAGAGAGAGGAAAATGCTTGTTCTAATTCACTAAATTTCTAATCTAATGAGTAGAAAAAACCCCATATGGTTA
The DNA here is from genome assembly GCA_013396655.1 of Campylorhamphus procurvoides. Classification (NCBI taxonomy): domain Eukaryota; kingdom Metazoa; phylum Chordata; class Aves; order Passeriformes; family Dendrocolaptidae; genus Campylorhamphus; species Campylorhamphus procurvoides. The sequence goes on along the minus strand of WBMV01009009.1, from coordinate 33,370 downwards.
ATGTCATGTGGGTTTATCCGTCTAAAGTTTATTTACATAACCATAAGCTGTAAGAATATTCTTAAAATATTTTTGATAAGCTGGACTAAATGACCTCCACTAGTCTCTTCCAGTTAACAGTTCCATCAGCTTGTGATCTGAACAAGCCCATGTTCAGATTAGATAAGTAATTTAATATACATGGTTTGAAACTAATTGCTGTTTCTGTACTGTGCACAACAACCTAATTCCCTCAAAACCTCAATACATGTAGTGTGAATTTTCACATTCTTACCTGTAAAAAGTCTCCATAAATTAAAAAAAACAACAACAACAAAACCAACCAAACAAAAACAAACAAAAAAGCCCCCAACTATAAATACTTACCAACAAAATTCAGGTTGATGTTTGATATGGTCATTTATCTAGGCAGTATTACAGGAGTTTGGGACACAGAATCTTACATCATCATTAACATTAGCTGACAAGGGAGTTAGATCCAAAGTTTTGAAGAGTATTTTCAAACACCAGTTCTAGACCTCCTATGATGGGTACTGAAGTTAAAAGCTCTCTGAAATTATCTATGCTAGACCCACTGGAATGATGTGGAAAACTGAAGTTTAGCACCAGCTCTCATTGCAGTCAGTTTACACAGAGGCAGCACCTAGGAATTGTAATTAAAGAAGCCTTCAAGATGGCCAGGATGCTACTTAGGCTAGCTAACATAAAACACAGGGTACAGATATTTAAAATTATTATATTATATTAAAATTATTATAAATATCATCTGAATTTATAACCCTCTACAAAGCCTGTGGGTCAAAATATTAGCCACCTTCATAAGCTACAGTGATCTGCTGAGAACAGGTGCCTGAAAGAAAAAATAACGTTATCCACATTTGGTATAATGACCTGGTAGTTAGAACATTTTCCCATGTAATAAGCAAAAGAAAAAAATATACTTTTTTTAAAAGTAATTTGGATATAGAAGAGCAAAACTGAGCTGGTGCACTGAAAAAGATATAATTTTCACTGTATAAATAATTTTTCTACTCCTGCAATTTTTTGTTTAATGATGAAGAACAAGGTTGGATATATATTGTGTATGTACTAATTTCTCCAAAACCTGAAACATCTCAATGTAATTTTGAGGGTACTGAAGTTAATGTTTTTAGAATGGTTTGTTTAACTTTTCTTATTTGTTTTTTATGCATGATATTCTAAAACCACTGAATACATTTTTTTTTCACTGCAAATGGAAATTATTTGGTAAATTACTTGGTGCGAGAAACATATCTCAGTGTCTTACACAGGGATGACTTTTACCTTTATGGCTGTTCTATTTGCACAGCCTCTGATCTATGGCTGATAGAGATGTACAGTTCTGTCTTTCACTTCTGTCTTTCAAATGCAGTTTCTAAGATAATCAATGTCCTGATTAGAAATGATTTAGTATAAATTGAAAACTCATACTGACAAGGGACATAGGCATTTGACAATAAGAGATATTAAAAAATGAGTGTTGCAAAGAGTTTGAATACTTCTGTGATGATCCAAAATAGATTTTGAAACTCTATTCTGTTTTTCTAGTTCCTTACTTAACTTTTTTCACCTGTCCTAAAGCATGACAAGGGGCAATGACAATATAATCCTCTTAGTTTATGTCTCTGGAACATTGTATATTATGAAACAGAAGCTTTGGAATCTTTCATTCTATGAGAAATAACACTTTAGCTTGAATCAGCTTTCTCTGAATTGTCAGTGTCCCCCACCTCATAGAGTCAATAGGATGTCCTGAGTTCATTGTGATCCCATTTAACTCTACACTGAATCTGTATCTTTGTATTGTGATGAATAAATGCAGATTCAAGAATTATACAGACCAGAAAAGAGAAGGAAAACCCAAAACTGAGTATGAGTGACAATGGCACAAGTGCAAGAGTATTGTGCCCCTCACATCGGTCCTCTAAAGCTTGTTCTTGCAGGTGAAGTATCTTAGAGCTTAAATGTGCTTTTCATCCTCCACCATGGAGTCCTAGGACTCAGGGGAAGATTTTTCATTTGACCAGAACTGGGTGCAGTTCTTTTCCCTCAAGATTTGATGACTCTTTTTAGAAGTCCTAGGCTTACACAACATTCAGTCTTAGCAAGAGCAGGGTATTTCGAGATATAAAATTTCTGTTCAAATGAGAGAGAGCCTAGGAGAAAAATAAAGATCAGTTAAAGATTCCCACCTATTTCTCTTGGCTAAGATGAATCAACACTAAAAACATTTGACCTATATCCCTCTGTGACACTGAATATCAGACAGGAGATGAGTGGCTCTATTGGGCAACAGTGCATGAGACATTCCCACTGTGCTGAAAGCTTTTGCAGACATGCTGACCCTCCTGCACAAACACTCTTTGAAAGCAGCACTGTGGACATGAATAGCATATACAAAGAAGCACCAACAACTTGTCTCTTCAGATAGACACAAAGAAGACACCTGAACAGGTTGTGTTTCATGAATAGAAACCTATTAAGCTTAGAGCATAGAAATGCCAATAAAATGGAAAAAAAAAAGTTCTAAATCTTACTAGGAAGTCAGATAGTAGTAATTCAAAATGAAAATTAACAGCTCCCCACGTTAGAAAATTCCTGTGACTTGCTTAATAAATTAAAAATAGGCAACAGCATAATAAAGCTCAAACAAGTAACCCTAAAAGCTGGATATCACATCTGTTCTTCTGTAACTCATGTTTTCTCTCTAGAGAGAGTTTCAGAAGACATATATAATGCACATAGCTCAAATTTCCCTTTTTTAAAGTTGAGTTTACCAGTTATGCTTCAGATCAATTGTTTTCTTTACTTTAGGTGACTGAAGAAAAACTTTAACATAACCAGCCCTTGCCAAGGCAGAATTTTGTTATTATTTTACAAAAGCTCTGGCATTCATTTACTAGAAATTTAGAGGGAACTTTTCCATATTTCGAACAAGGCTAGATGAAAATCTTTTAAGAAACTGAGCAATAAATAATTCTTACAATCATTATATATTTCCTTCAGGAGTTAGTGAAGAAATTCGAAACTTTTCAAAAATAAGAGTAAAAATAATTTGGAAGTACGGTTTGACTGAGAGTATAGTTGTTAGTCATCACAAATTTACAGACCTTAATGTATTCAGTGGAGATATTTGTTTCAATTAGTCTCACAGCTGCTGGCAGAGATTGAAATCTTCTTTCTCAAAGTTAACAATGAACTCAGTCCCTACACTTCTATTCATCTCACGACTTGCATGGAGATACTTCATGTTGTGTTCACTAGAGGAAAAATGTCATCTAGCATACCAAGGACTGTCTTCATAATAGTGACTGCTTGCTCATGAATTATGTCTCAAAAAAGTAGATGCCAAGTCACTAATTAAACAGCATATAAAAAGAATGTCATTTTAAGAACCCAGTATTAATGGCAATGCAGAGCATCAAATACTTCTATAGTTCCAACTTGCACAAAAAGCCCCCCAAAAAGTAACTGTTAGATTTTGGTGGCATTGTATTGTTCTGTGTGCTTGTCCTGTTTGCAGCTGGCAGCACCCTGACCTGTGCTCTGGTGTGCACTTGCGGGGCTCACACGGGCCGTCAGCAATGCCAGGCTGACACTTGATGCACAGTACAGACCTTCTGCTCGACCAGCCAGATGCTCAGCATTACTCATCTGCTGGTAAAGCTGTTTTCTACCACAGGAGCTTTTATGTACATCAGTAAGGAATATAAATGTTTATATACTAGAATACGAGCAGCCAAACATCTTTTTTGGCTACACCTCACTGCGGTTATTTTTTTGCAGCATCTGGAATAAGCATTACAGAGGCTGGTACTTGAGTTATATGCAGTTTTTGGATTTTGGTTTCTGGGTAATCACTGGCATTAGAGAAGTAAAATTTGGTGCAATGCAGCACTGATGATGCAATTTAAAAATTTAGTGACATCTCTTATTCTCCTTTCTCCCACCTGTCCCCTTTTCTTCATGAAGTGAGATGAATACTAACTAACTGCTATAAACATTGTACTTTGTAACACACAGCTTAACAAAATCATTAAGACAATTTATCAGCTAAGAAAACAGTGTTTAAAAATCTCTCTACTTCATTTTCTTGCTACCAGTTTTCTTACTTTTAAAGAATTTTTATATAAAACATAATTCTCTATTAAATCTTGTAGTAAGATGTGTCTCTGTTACACTGCAATTCAGAAACAGCAAGTGGACACACATATTTTCAGGTGGGTATCCTAGGTCTGGAAAATGAGAAGAGAGGGAATGAATATATCTTCAGGTGAAATTTATCGATGGTGCAGTTCAAGCATTTGAGTCCTATGGACTTGATTTGTGCCGGACTCAGGGATCTATCATGGATCCTAGGAATTTCCAAATGATTTTGTATCTTTATGGTGTTTTTTTTTTTTTTTACTTTAAATTCCAGGTCAACATGAACAAAATCAGCAACATGTAGATTTTGTTGGAAATAAGTGAAACAGTCAAAAATCCTTTCTTTATTTCAACAGAATTAATTTATGTTAACAAATGGCTTTAGATTTACATCTGTGTTAAAAATAAACACTGGTAAATCTTCAAATAAAACAGCAAATCACAGGTGACAAAGCCTCAAGGTCAAATCTTTCAGTGTCATGGAAGTTTATTACAAGTCTTGGGTCAACCTGCATTTACCTTTGAATGAAAGTATCCGACAGAAAGCATATTCTTTAGATCAGCTGGAAATCTGGGGAGTTGCATTTCACTCCAATTATGTGAATGATTCTCCTAGTAGCTTTCAAGTAAAGGAATTTATTCAACCCAATGAGTTTCGTTGTGAAATATTCTTAAAGGATCTTAGATATGGTGAATGTAACAGAAGAAATAGGAGCCAATAACTCAGAAGACAGCATGATTCAGTAAACACAGCATGAAACTAGAAGTCTAAAGACTCTAGCCTTTTGGCTCTCTGGCTGGCTTATTAACTGCCACATGCTTTTAAAAGCCTTTAGCTATCACACTAAAAAGCCACCTGCGTTGCACAAGAGCATTATACCAGTGTTTCACAGCCTGCATGGACTCCACATTGACAACTGCCTAATTTAAAGTCTCTGCTCTGACAGCCAAAACCTTTTAGAGTGTCCCTGGCAATCTGAGAGACTGCTTCTCAGCCCTTGATCAAAGGCTCCTCAAACATGCCTTGGGAACAAAGTGGGGAGCACCAGTGGGGGAGCTGGTGCCTGTGGGAAACTGAAATTTCCCAGGAGCTGGACATCGCAAAGTTCATCCTTACAAGAGAGGAAAATGAATACTGAATTCCTCGGCATTAAGAATGAAATATGTGTTATGTGGGCAGTGTATTTGAGCGAGATGCTTTACCTCTCCGTGACCAAGCTTCATATCTGTCAAGTAGAAACTCATGCCTGAAAAAATACTGATCTAGGAAGCACTTTACATGGTATTTCTAAACATTATTTTCTTGCTCTACTTATGCATCTCTGACACTGTGAGCAGCTTCACTGTGGCCTCACAAAAAAAAGAAATGCCAAGAACAATTTTAACAAGTAAAGCCTCAGTGGCTCAAAATAGCAGTATTTGTATCTGACATGCTATCTACCAGCAGTGACAGGTATCAGAACAATAGACACATGATTATGATTGTGCTTGTGATTTAGAATGTCAGTGCTAAGCAATGAATCTACATCACAAGCTACCAAATCAATAGGTAGGAAATCCAGGTTCAATACCTAACTGCTATATTGTCCTGCTACACAACCCGGTTCATCTCACTTTCTTCTTTCACCTCTTTCCTAAGTTTCTTGGGCATAAGCTCCTTGTCACGGTTTCTCCATGTCCTAAATAATGACTCCTTACTACAAATGTCAGTTCAATGAGTGATTCATTACTACTAACAATTTTCTTAAACAGGCAATGTTTACTGCCTTTCTGCAGAGAAAGATGAGAAAGAGGATTGACACAAAACAACAGAGAACTTTACTGTGAAGCAGAAGTAAAATTAGAATCAACAACAAAGACTAATGGAAAATTTGTTTTTACCTACTTCTTTAGATTCACCAATTCTGTAACATGTATCTTCTGAATTGTTATTCCTCTAAGGTAAAAATGCTGTCTCTCTTAAAGCCTTCGCAAATGCAAAACTTGAACATGCCCAAATGTCATGACGAATTTTTGGCCCTCTTTTTTCATGAGTTTTTCACTCTAAGGAATTGGCTTCTATATGGCTTCTCAGGGATTCCAAAGCTCAAAATAGAAACATGGCAATTACGGGGCTTTTTTTTTTTTTCACCTGATTTCACCACGTAACCTTTCTGTGATGAAAAGAACTGCACATTCTTCAGTCTGTCAGACAACTACAATTTAGTAGTAATTGGCTCTAAAGCTTTCCAGTCCATTCCGAGTAAGATATTCCCACGAGGCAGTAGCAAAATGTATTCTAATTATTATTTTTTTTAGCAGTAGATAAGCAAGTACCTGTTCCCATTGCCCTGTAGTGAAAAATATATTACTTTCTCTTTCTTATGAATATTTTTTTTCTTTCCATGAGAGAGTATGCATCCCGATCAAGGTATTCCTGTGATTCAACAGGGAGCATGTGTCTTCAGAGATCTCATTTTTTCAACAAAGGACCAGAAACTGGAGGTTTCAGGTTTTGCTCTGCAAATGAGATGCCTTTCTCCACTTGCTCTTTGCCTTCTGCATTTAGAATTGCTGCAAGCAGTCCCTTTTGGGAAATCTCAGGGCACTCTAAAAAGTTTTCTTCTTCATTGCCTAATTAGGATCCTAAAATTGAAGCCCATCCTTCTTCTGTTACTGTGACTGTCTCAACACTAAATAGTCCATATTGCCCTCACTGTATGAACAGGGAAAAAGCATCTCTTCCCACAGACCACATCTCTCACTCGCTCACAGCAGCTTTATACACGTCATTGCCTCAATTGCTTTTGATTTTCCCCACTGTACTTGGTGAATCAGGTCCTATTTATGCTAATGTCAGGCTCAGCTTTATAAATATTTATGTAGGTAAGCATATTTGTTCTTACGTTTGCACTGCTGGGGCCGTTCCTGGGAGAGGAAGTGTTGTTAGTAGTGGGAAAAGCAAAAACCTTTATTAAAGGGTAAATGTATTACTATATAAAATATAAATAATGAGCACAGTGTTTGATTTTCAGTTTCTAAACAGATTCCCATTGAATTTTATGTTCTTTGCCATTTCTGCAAGCTGTCAGGAGGCTGAAATTCCTTGGTCTTTTCATCCTATTTAGTACTAACCAAATATTGATCTGTCTGCCTTTACCATTGTACCATTTGAAAGAAACAAAGAGCAACCACCCTAAAAAATACTGAAATAATATGAGTTAGAGCACACTTTCAGCCTGACTGTCTGTCATGCAGACATATTTCCCAGGAATGCAAAACTCACAGTGTTCTTACTTTATGGTTAAAATGAAAATTTGGTTTGGTGTCGATACTTAGTATCGACATCTGACTGACAAACACAAAAAAAAATCATATCAGCATTTAAGACAGAATATAGACTATTTTTGTCACCCCTGACATGTTGGGCTTTCTTCATAAATACCTTGTGGTAAATTCAGACTTTCTCATTTTCAGATACGGTGATAAAATGATGGCACAAGTCCACTAACCTTGAGCAGAAGGTTGTTAGTTGCTACATTTTCTCTGCAGCGACTATCTTCCACTCTTTAAGCATGCAAGGAGCTTCTAGGGTAAACAAAAGCACTAGCACCCTCATTTAAGAAAAAAAAATAAATATCTCCATGATTTTAAAGTACATTGTACATTTTAAAGTATATTTTAAAGCACATTTTAAAGCACATTTAAAGTACATTGACTTGCGCTGAAATATTATTACTGTTAGGGACTGGTGATGTTCTCCATTCTGCTCAAGTGAATCACATGAATGGGTCTAAGGGAGGGCACTTGAGGTAGCAGCACTTGCTAATATGGAGCTATTCCTCATTCTCTCACCTAGGATTTCGGTTGATTTGAAGGGACTTCATTAAAAGCATTCACATGGGAATGTGTGAAAGGCAAGTCGCAGAAGCAGTGCTCATCTAAATACAGCTTCTCCCAAGAGAGCAAACACCTTGTCTTTGCCCAAGTGTTTACAGCAAGCTGCACTCTTCCATATCTGAAGCATGGGCTCTGCTACATTTAGTTTAATTATACCTCCTGCCTATTTATCAAGTCAGGATTGTAAAATGCCCTCCTGCAGTGACAAGTAAGGGCAGAAGCAATAAGTACTATTCAGATGCCAGGGGCTCATCTAGTAAGTCAAGCTTTTGGGTGAGCTTCTAAGTTCAAATCTTTAGCCATGTTGTTTACTGTTGTTTTACTGCCAATGCTAATAATAAGAAACTAAAAATTACACTAGTTAGTGGGCATTTCTAAACAAAGAATGGTGCTGATTAAAAGCATTGCTGGCACCTTGCCTGCTGCATTGTGGAAACAGCAAAAGTGTTGATTGTTAGTTACTGTGTGAAGCCACACATGTTGGATGTGATCCAGTGCCTTAATTTCTGCTTGTTCTCTGAAACTGCCATAGCAAGTAGGGGGTGGGAAGAGGCTTTTATTCATTAGAGAATCTTCCAGTGGGAGGTTCAAAATCTGGTGCATCTTTGCTATGCCATTGGGAAACATTATCGTAACTCTTCTACAGGTGGCTAAGTAGAAGCAGGAAGTTTTGTGTTTTACCTGATTAGGCAAGGCTTTGAAGGAGTTTTTACATGCATCTCACCGATGGATGTCAATGGAGACTGATGCTGCCAAATCCACCGACTGCCACAGTGTTCCTGAAAATGTAGACTGTTGCCATTGAGCTATAAAATTCATTTACAGCTTCTGTGACAGATGAAAATGCAACAACTTCAGGTGTTCCCCATGTGAGTTTCTAGCTGTAGTAATTCCACTCCATCTTAGGTCAGAGATTGAAAGGAAAGTTGTCCCTTTAGACCCAGTAATTAGTGCTTTCTTTCTTTTGAGAACAGCTTAAGCTTTACACCTGTAATCAAATAGGCAAATTCATAGGAAAACTTAAGAGTAGGGACAAAAGATTATCTGAGGTAACCCATTTCAGAAGTAGCACCTTCCTTTTGTATTACTCCGTATGTTTTTCCTCCCATACAGCTTCTATAAAGACTGGAGAAAATACTTCTTCACCTCCATGACTACTAGCTCTCCAGGCTCATGAATATATTCAAGTATGCAAGACTAGAGTATGTTCTTTTATGTTCTATAAAAGATCCTTATGATCTTTTATGATCCTTATGATCTATAAGGATTGATTCTGCAATAATTGAAAACAGTAGCAAGCTGTTTTAAGATAAAATTTTGGCCTTCTTGAAGTAATCAAATAAGTCCGGTCTGAGACATAATTTTGGGTAACATATTTCATCATTCATCACTGTTTTATTACAGCATCTTTCTATAGGATTACACAGAAGTTTTTTTTAAAAATGCAAACCAAGTATTTTTTTCAATAAAGAAAAGTTGCTGTGAAAGCATTTATTAATAGCCCACTTCTGAGAAAATTAGCATGAGAAACCAAATAATGAAAAAGAAAACCAACCAAAAAACCCCAAGAACTAATTTGATTTCAGTAGATAGGAGATTAAATTAATCACTGTCCTCTTCCTTGATAACACAAAAAATAGAAGTGACAATTGAAGTTAAAAACACCAGTAGTTTTCAATATAATTCAATTGAACATAGTTTATTTATTAGAGAAAATCAGTGAAAATCCATCAAGGCAGAAATAGGTCATTATAAATACATTCATATATATAACATATATTCTTGTACATAGTGGGAACAATATTTCATAGATGAAAAGCATATTAATGCTGGCCTTAAAATTAAATTTTACAATTTCCACTCTGAGTATCTTCATGTGTCTTACACATATTAATACACTGGGACTCTCAACTCTTCTACAAAGTGGGAAATACTTCAGTAATATAATAATTAATCTTCATTTTACTCCAAGAAGACTTTTTTAGAACAAAAACTGTATTAAATTATTTCAGCTATAACTGTATTTTAAGTACACTTTGTCCTATACTTTGCATATGTTCTACTTTAAATAGCCATAGCATAATTTTGAGCATGAAGTATGCTTAAATGAGGAGAAAAAAATCCCTGATTTAGTTCATTTCTTGTTTCTCTGGTATGCCCAGATCTGCATTAGCTGGAAAGTTTTTTTATCAGTACAGTATTAATAAATCATTAAGATAAATACAGAATATCGATTTCAAAATGTTAGGAAAGTTAGCAAAGTATTTCAGGTACTTAAAGGAGTAGAAATTGATTAAAGATCACGTTTCTGAATTGTTTGAGGAATTATCTTCTCTCTCAGAAAATTAACTGATATTCTATTAATGGGTAGGAGGCATGAAGAAGGCAGCTCTATTTATAGCTAGAATAGCTGGTAGCCTGGATACTAAACTAGTACAAAAAGTTGTAAAACTAAATGGGGCTCCCTCATCTAGGAGAAATAAGGAAACCACACTTTCTTACCTATACTGTGTGTGGTTTATATCTTTAATCCGAGATGTTAAACCGTTATGAAGCCTTATGGTTTCATCTGCATAGATTGGCCTCAAAATAAATATTTTTCCTTTGAAACTGTTTTGTTTCCACTACTGTTGACTAGGTACCCATGTTCAGAATTTTCTTTTACCATCTCCTCCATGGCAGCCCTGCACTCCATAATGAAAAAGCACATTTCTTCGCACATTTCTTCATAATGAACAGCAGCTCTTTCAACAGCTTTTCAGAAGAAAGGCTGGTAAAGGGCTGGACTTGTTCTGTTACAGCATAGGCATGGGCAGACCCCAAAATGATAAGTGCAGACATAGAATAAACCCAATTGTCATCCTCTGTGAGTAGCTTGAGATGCTGTCCTCCCAATCATCCTCCCAGTCCTTTGACAAACTGGCTTTTATAGTAGGCAAACAGCAAAGCTCAAGGAGCACACTGAGTTGGGTGAATAATGTAATTGCCTGATCAAAAGAGCCAAAGTAGGTATCGCTTCTGTAGTCATTGCAATTATCTCATACATGCAATGGTTTCCTAAAAACTTCCTCAAAGCTCCCATTTGATGTGCTGAGGTATTGAATGATAAATCTATACAAAGGAAATTAATGTTCCTGTCATTCACCCAGTTTCAAAAAGAGGTGGTAAAATGCAGCAGCCCAGATACTGACAATGCAGCACTCCAGAAGGCACCAGTTCAAAGAAGCTGATCAGAGAAATTATTGTCTAGAATAGAGTACAAAGATACTTTTTTTTTTCTTTTAATTCATAAGAGAAGCAACTCCTTGAAATTTTACCAACACTTAATGGACAATACTTTGTTTATAGTTCAACCTCTCTGAATTTGTTGCTCTCTTGGGGATATCTGTGGCAGGAAAACAGCTGCTCTCTTCTCCCCACATAATCTTCTGTTATTTCTTCTTCTAGAAGTATTTAGAGCAAAGGAAATGGAAAAAAAAAAAGGAGCACAAATATGTGTGATTTTTTAAAATCTGTATTAGTTAAGAAGAAGATCTTTTGAACTGAGTATTCCCAGGTTATTTTTCCCAGTCTTAATTTTTAGTGCTTTGTACAGCCACATTTCAAATATTTCAAGAGAGAGAGGTTTTCTGTGAATTAGTTTTTTTGAGACTGCTTCACAGGCTACTGCATGGCATCTCTTTTAAGCATATCTCTTAAGATATTTTTCAGACTGCACTTGCTTTTTCTTTAATGACTTCAAAACCTTTCCCCTAGAGACCTCATTTTGTTTTGTATCATTTACTTTGAAGTCCTGCTAGAGTAATTTCACTTTTATTAGCTGATGCAGGATTTTTACCATGTTCCTGGTGTTTCCTCCATGTTGGCCAGTCCTGTGATCAGAACATCGGCAATGCCTCCCAGCGCGTTTTCATAGGGTAATTTCTGATGTGTTCTGCATTCTTACTGAAAAAAAGCCAGTATCAAAACTGAATCCTGTATTCTAAAAGTACTTTCAGGACAGAAAGCACTGACTTCAAAATAAAAAGGCAATTAAATCTTTTCCTGATGAATATAGCAAGGAAAACTCTATTTATATTTACTAGAGAGAAATTAGTTACAAAATTACACATTAAATAAATAAATTACAACCTTATTTATTCTCAGCATGCAGCTCTAAGGTTGGTCAAAATTTCAGCTTGGCTCTGTCGGTATTTGGTAAATACATCTTTAACGCTAAAAGTATTCCCAGGTAAAATGAATACTGATGAATTAATGTGTCAAATGATAGAAATTCATTAAATAAAAATAAATCATTACATTTCTTAGGGGAAAACATCTGGTCAGATTCAACAGCATGAGAGAGAAGAGGGTGCTGCCATGCTCCCAGATCCATCCAGCAAGGCTGAAGATGTATTCCTAGTAGGCTCACACACACAGAGCACATATATTCATCATATGTACACCTATATATATGGCCAGCCACACAGGTCACAGATAGGCACACAAAGTAGTCACAGAAACACAGGCAGCACCTGTGTTTGAGCAAGATGAAGGCCCAGTGATGCAAATACATCACTGTATGTGTACTTGCATGCATACATATATATGAGGGGCCTGGGGGTCCTGGTCAATGGCAAGTTGAATCTGAGTCAGCAGTGCCCTGGCAGCCAGGAGGGACATCCGTGTCCTGGGGGGCATCAGGCAAAGCATCGCCAGCCGGTCAAGGGAAGGGATTGTCCTGCTCTGCTCTGCACTGGGGTGGCCTCACCTGGAATAGTGTGGGCAGTTTGGGGCACCACGGTATAAGATATTCAGGTATTAGAGAGTGACCAAAGGAGGGCAGCAAAGATGGTGAAGGGCCTTGAGGGGAAGCCGTGTGAGGAGCAGCTGAGGTCACTTTGTCTGTTCAGCCTGAAGAAGAGGAGACTGAGGGGAGACCCCATTGCAGTGAGGGGTACAGGAGGGGCAGACACTGATCTCTTCTCTGTGGCAGAACCCGAGGGAATGGCCTGAAGTCGTGTCAGAGGAGGTTTTAGCTGGATATTAGAAAAAGGTTCTTCACCCAGAGGGTGGCTGAGCACTGGAAGAGGCTCCCCAGGGAAGTGGTCACAGCACCAAGCCTGACAGAGTCAAGACGCATTTGTTTGATACTCTCAGGCACATGGTGTGACTCTTGGGGATGGTCCTATGCAGAACTAAGAGTTGGATTTGATGATCCTTGTGGGTCCTTTCCAACTCACCATATTCTGTGATTCTGTGAGATACATATATGCACATACACATACACATATATGTACAAGTGTGGACCCCTCCAGCAGCCAGGCTCAGATATGGGGCTCAGATGCCCAGTAACTGCTTCCAGAGACCAGCTTCTCCAGTTCCTGGCATCTGGCCATAAAAGCCCTTGAGGCTGCAGCCCCACTACACTTGCTGCTATAGAATGCCTCATGCACACACATGAAGTTGGCCCTTTGTCCCCAGTAGTCAACCCCACCATGTGTTCCCTTAAGAGACTCACTCAGATCCTGGCTTCTAGGTTATGTCACCTGCTTACCTGCTCAACCTGATATTCACTAGAACCCACCCATTCACTCACATCCCTGCACACACTCCAGTTGCCATACCAGAGACACACGAACCCTCCAATCCATGATCTGACCTCATGTGCTGCCCTCACACTCCTGTACACATCATGGAAAGCCCTTATCTAGGAAAGAGTTGGAAAGGAGCTTAATAAGAGCTTAGCAAGACAGGTCAGGCACAGGGCATGGCGAGACAAGCAGACTGACCAGCAAACCATATACATGTGACTGGGGCTTTTTTCCCCCTCACCCCTTCATTTTCCCACACCCATTCCTCACCAAATTACCCAAATCCCTTCCTTTCCCCATCTTTAATTCCCTGCTGAACATCCCATAATAAGTCCTGTGCAATCCCAAAATGCTCTTCCCCTGCATCCCATAATGTATTTTCAGTCCTGAGGCAACCTTCCTCTGTCCAAGCATTCACTCACCTTGATGTCCTGACAATGAGGATGAGGCTCTCCTGTGACAGCCTGGGAGCGGCCAGGACACTGTGTTCCATTGTCATGGCCCTTAATTTGGGTTCCCACTTTTGTGCCTCTGTGCTTCTCTGGGCTTGTGGAACTGCACCTTTGATGGGCCGATGGTTCCTGGGATATCCTGGGAGCCGACACAGCAGACATTACTTGGGCTTCCCAACCTGCCATTGTCTCTGTGTTCCACAGTGGGTGTGAAGGCAAACTTTTACCACATAACCTAACAAAATCCAGCATGCAGCCAGAAGCCACAAGCTTATAAAATATAAACAGTTTTTATTAAGCATAAATAAAATATAAACAAATTTAGCCTAGAAGTGTGTTAGGTTGTGTTATTGTTTTCTACTCTGCCTGAAGTACATTCATTGGTCTGCAAACATGGCTAAATCATTTTATATTGTGTCAGCTGGGTGTTAGCTAAATTTCAAAGCTGTAAGGCATAGTAAAACTGTAAAAAGCCAATTTCTGCATTGGTCCTGGAGGAATAAGGTGCAGCAGCTATTGAATTCTCTTCATCCTGTGTCCACAGGCCAGGAGATTTTTAGATAAATTTAGTGTATAAACTTCTCCTAACATTTTGCATGTTCAGGTCCACATCAGGACATTATCCACTACCATCATTATTTGCAATCAAATGAAATACCTAGTAAAATTAATTTTTTTTCCTTAATAGCATATATGCTTACTTATATAATCTTTGAAGAGTTTTCTTTAATGTCCAAATAAACCAATTTCTAGCATTGATTCTGCTTGCCAATTTAAGATTACCCCTTTCTCACGGCCCATTTGCTTAGAGAGCACTAGATTTTTCTCTTTGTCATGAGCACTTGCCCTATCAATGTAACACAATGTTGTCACTTAACACTGTCTTATGCTGGCAAACCTGAATTGCACCTGCTTTTTTTCCAGGAAAAGTTTCTCTCCTTGCATCCCTTCTCTGGCTTATGCTACAGAAATAGCACAAAGCAAGATCTGACAGAGTGAGAATGCAGAAGAATATTAGGAATATTCTTTCATGCTTTTCACAGAATATGGCAATTCTTGAAAATGAGCTGGATTTTTGGGTCTGTCTGACTCAAAATTTGCATCTATCTGATGTCTTCTTGGTTTGATTCTGGATGGGGTTTTTTTCTGCCCTATGTGGTAATATTTGGTGACAGCCTGATTAAAAGTTATCTGTGAAGGAGCTTAAATAAGGGAAGAAAAGATTAGGATCTGGAAAAGATTTTGAGATGTGGGGATTTGGAGTGGAGTTCTAAACAGAGACTATGTACAATAGAGCTTGGTGCCCTATTGCAAGGGTAAAGAGAAAAGAGACAGGCAGAAGCAAGGCAGCAGCAAGAGCAACTCAGAGACTTTGGGGAGAGCTCTTCCTGTGGAGAGGAATCAGTCAGAAATGACGGGGCAGAACTGAGCTGCTCCAGAGGACTGGCAAATCTGGGAAAACAGAGCTTAGGCTACCCTGTGTTGGAAATGAACTGCTCTCAGGCACATGGTGTGATTCTTGAGGTGTCCTGCACGAGGCCAGGAGTTGGACTCAATGATCCTGATGGATGCCTTCTAACTCAGCATATTCTGTGATTCTCTGAACTTTACCACCGCTGCTCAGACAGTTCCACCTAAACATTAGATACATGCATTTTTAGTGACCCAGCAGCTTAATCATAACAGCACTTAAAATCATTTCAACAGGCTCAAACCATTTCTTAAGGTGACACTGCTTGTTTTTCTCCTGCTTTTTAAACTTTTTTTTAACTACGTACCCTCCTGGTTGCTGCAGAGCCATTACCTGAACAGCAACACTAGGAAGCAGTTATTCTGTGATTTGAAGTGAATTCTAAAAACATGTAGAGGCTGTTGAGGGTCAGAGATCTGTACTGAGGTTTCGAAAGTGCCAGTTTGTGAGAATTTAAGTGTGGTTCAGTTTGGATCTAGTGTCATATCTGTACAAAAATACCTGCTTGGCTCATCTGCTGCACTACAACATCTGATCACTGCTGTTCTAGCTTAAGTCTTTAGAGGGAAGTCACACTGATATCCCTGTGTCACCTTTCAAAGTGAGATGTATCTGGTGTTTCTCCTTCTTCCAAGGCATATGAGATCATGTTAGACATTTTTCACCAAAGTCCTTACCTTTTCTATCCTCAGAGAGACTGTTAGTTTCTTCAGTGTATTATTTTTGACACATGGGTTGCTTTGGAGGAGAATCATGATAGGAGTAACTCGTGAACTGAGTGTCAGTGGAATTGTTCTGGATAATTTATATAATGCTTAAATACTTTAGTGAGTGAATTTTCAGATCCCCTGTTTCCTTGTGGTTGATTTGTCTATTAGCCTAGAAAAAACACTGTACATTTCAAGTATAAACCGTGCCGATAAAATACATTACTGTAGCCATGCAAACAGAATACTTCTATCTGATAAAACATTGGCTAATGGTTCGTTGATAATTTTGGTGATTTGATGAAGACATAGCTGCTGATGTCTTGCCGTACAAGGCAAACAGAGGCTAAAAGCACATCAATAAGCATTGCTTAAACACAAAATACATGTGGAGTTTTTCTAAATAAAACTAGATGTTTAGTCCAAAAACACTAATCATATTTCTTAGTGGAAGAAATTCATTTGGTATTGCAACCCTGTGCATTGCATAATTACCATTTGGCTCAGTTTTCCTCAAAAAGGAAATTAATCAGAAGGCCTACATTTCAATCACATACATCAAAACAAGCATTGGATATAGCAAAATTAAATCAATCTTAGGTATGCAGCTTTGGAACCTGGGCGTGCATAAAAGTAGAAGTTAATTTCCATAAACCTTAAAAACATTAAAGCCTGAAAAAACATCCCAAACTTCAGAACCTGTTGTCTTGAGTTCCTAACCCACATACTGTCCTGGTCAGTATGTTCCTCTTCATAAGGGCAAATTATCAAGGCGGACTTATCAAACAAAGTCTCATCTCATCCCTTGGCAAAGCTCTGCCACATACACAGTTTTCAAAGACTCTTCAACAGTACATATGTTCACTGAAATTAAGGGCTGTCTCAAGCACTTCAGGGTACCAAGAGAAGTGAAGAAGTTTTTTCTAGTGTATAATGTTACAAAACTCAGACTGTGGCCACGAAACTTTGTTAAATTGTTTGTCCCTATGAAGATTTTGGTTCTTTCAGCTCTGCTACTGCTTTTCAGGTGGGCTGTTATTAGATCTTCCCTTAGCACTGGCCTAGATTAAAGAAGCCCAATTCTCTCAATCTCTCCACGTGCTTTTATCCCTAGTAGTCTTCATGACCTTCTGCTGATCTCTCCTCAATTCCTGTACACCCCTGGGAGAACCCCAAGACTGTCCCAAGAAGAGAGAGAGAAATAACTCCTCATCCTGCTGGGTTTGTACCAGTAGGTAGTTTATTTTTTTTTGTAGTAAGAATATTTTGTTGGCTCACGCTCAGCTTGACACCCCCTGTAATGCCATGTCCTGTCTGACAGTGCTGCCATGCAGCCACTCACTTCACAGCTGGTACTGGGACAAGGGCAGATTTCTTCCCACATGCAGAACACTGAAATTCTTGTTGAGCTTCATGAGGTATCTGATGGCCTGTATTTTGTTGTTAATTTGGCCTAACTTATGTTATTAAATCAAGGCTATTTGTTAAATTCTTATGCTGTTCTGATCAAAGTTTTTCATACTCAAATGGAAACATTAGAAACTGGACTGGGTTGTGGAATGCCAGTGTGGATTTAGGTTCTGAATTTTTCATAGCATTAACTTTGAAGTATAAGCATGCTATTTCAAAATTACGTATATATTCTTCTATTAAGTTTTGTGTTTCTGGTAAATTTAAATCTGCAGTCAGAATAGAAGTACAATGCTAAAAGAGAAAATATTATCAGTTATTGTTAATTAAATCAATGGACATGAACATATATCTAAAATGAAGCAATACAAATACTCACCGCAGATGACGCATGGGATGGAGAACCTGTCATGCAAAAGTTAAAAATACATTCAAAGTTGCCAAAGCTCCAGCTTTATCCATCAATACAAAATCATTTGTTATGCAGACAGAAGTCTGAGCGTGGAGTTTGTGTCTTCTTCATTTCACTTTCTCCTTTTGTGTGTGTATGTCTTTTTAGTTTACCTCTTGTCTAAAAAGAGGGTTGATTAGGTAGTAAAGAAGAACCCACCTATTGCAGTATTCTTAAAAATACTGGAGGAGAGACAGCTGAGAACAGCATGAAGTTTATGAATGATTTACACGTTTTGGTGTGGTTCATAAGACCATGAGCTGGAGGTGTAATTTCCCAGCAGCAAAATTGCAAGCGAGATCATCAAAAGGCAGAATCATATTTATTATTCTCTGTCTCTTCTTTCTGTCAGTTTATATTTTTTTCTCTTTAAAAGAGGGAGCATTGAACTCAGTTCATGATGAATTTTCCCTTCCTTTTATTCTCCATAAGGAAAATACATTAATGCAATTTTAAAAGATTGTCAAACAGAAATTTGCTGTAACAAAATAAATTATACACAGATCAAGGTAAAAAAGAATATAGGAAATGGTTTAAATAAGCCTCACATTTTTCTTTCAAACTATTTAATTATTTTCCTCTCTTTTAGAAGAGTTTAATGAAAGGTTAGATAGATTTTTTTAATTATAGTTGGTACAAAGGAAGAAGTCAGCAATAACTTGAAATAAAGCCATGGGCATACTTAACAATTACAATATTTAATCTCTTTCACT
This sequence comes from Campylorhamphus procurvoides, assembly GCA_013396655.1. Classification (NCBI taxonomy): domain Eukaryota; kingdom Metazoa; phylum Chordata; class Aves; order Passeriformes; family Dendrocolaptidae; genus Campylorhamphus; species Campylorhamphus procurvoides. The sequence goes on along the minus strand of WBMV01009009.1, from coordinate 14,547 downwards.
GAACTGCAGAAATCTCCTGATAAACACAATAAAGCCAGATTTATGAGTCAAGAAAAGTGCAGGCTTGGAGGTAAATTATGTTGGCTACAGATATTTTTAGAATAAAATTATTTAACATCAGGAGTGTTCACTGTCATGTAGAGTCTCAAAGGTAAGATTCAAGCTAAAGAAAGAAAAGTTTGAACCGATATTTCTAGCAAGAGTAATTGGCCAGTAACACATTTTTAATGAATATCCTTGAGACACCATTACTACAGACCTTCAAGGATGGAGAAGGTAAGGTGTTATCAGCAATGCTGTAGCAATGAACAGAGGAGAATACAGAGGGTCAACTTAGAGAAACTCAAGCAATCATTCCTGGCTCTGCTAATAAATAATTCTCTGAAAGTAGGTTGCCTTTTCAAGCAATGATTCTTTCAAACAATATGGTGAAACTAGAGCTTATTAAGTGACAGAAAAAAAAGTACTACCTTTAAATGAGGTGTGTAGATCATGTATTTCTCTAAAAGAAAGGATGCTAACTTATTTTGAACTAACAAAAAATAAATTGGACAGCTTTTACAGAGTAACTTTAATTCTCCTCTAATATCACATTTAAATGTGGTCAGGAAATGGGAGTCTTAATCTTCACAGCTTCAGACTAAGGAGTGACAGAGTTGGAGTTGCTGGCATTTCCTGTAAAAAAGGGGAGAGTGCTCTTTACAAAATGAGTATAGTTTGAATGTCTTTGTCATCCAAGAAAAAGGAATAAAAAATGGCATTTCATGGTAATAAGCCATAGAGTTAGATAAACTTAAATGCTCATTTTGTCATTCATTATTTATTAAGTGCCTCAAGGAAACAAAAAAAAAAGGCAATTTCTGACCTGTACAAATTCAAATATGAATGTTCTCTCTTTAATTCTTTCAAAATGTCCCTAGCAATTTTTTGTCTGAAAAAAAAAATAGCTGCAAAGCAGAAAGAAGCCACTGCTTCTTTTTCTGAATTCCAAAATAATGCATTGTCCTTTCACACTCCCACTGATCTCAGGGGGAAGGCTGTGTTATTCTTCCTTGTACAGGCCTGGGAATGACATAGATTATATACCAATGGATCCCTGGAAGAGGAGTTTATAAAATACCTTTGTTACATTTTCTACATTCAATAACTACAATATTATAAGTATCTGAACAAATCACTGATGTTTTCTTTATTGTGTTTAAAAACCAAGTTAAAATACTGCTCACTTGCATACAGTGATACAGCTTCAGAAGGCTTCCCATAAGAAGACAAGCAACATAGTAGAATCTTAAAAATCATAGAATCATCAAGGTTGCAAAAGACACCTGAGATTATCAAGTTCAACCATTAACCCAGCACTGCCAAGTCCACCACTAAACCATGCCCCTAAGTGCCTCATCTACACACTTCTAAATATCTTCAAGGATGGTGACTCAACCACTTCCCTGGGCAGCTTGTTCCAATGCTTGATAACCCTTTTGGTGAAGAAACGTTCCGTAATATTCAATCTGAATATCTGGGCCAACCTGAGGTAATTTCTTCTCGTTGTATTGCTTGTTACTTGGGAGACCAACTGTAAACCTGCTAGGAGCTGAAGAGACACTGAACTATCTGATACAGTCTGTTTGGGAAGTTGGTAAAGGCAATAGAGATGTTTTAGAATGCCTTCATACCCAACGACATGACAAGCAGGGAGATATCACCTCAATTAATGCTCTTTATCTGATGAAGGGTAGACATGCTAGATCCATTCCACTGTTCCTCCCCTTCCCCCAAAGACTTTGGTTTGAAAGGCAGTGTGGCCCAGCAGCCAGCATATATCTGGTTTTACAGAGACCCATGCTCTGATTCTGCCTCCATCGGTGACAACATCCGTGGCTAGTGACACCTAAGGGTTTCNAGCTTCTGCTCACTTATCTTATCTCCTACTGAAGTTGCCTGAGTTTTTTTTCCTCGCTCCTTTAAGGCAACACTAGGAACAAATAATTTTGTACCTCTGTGTCTGACACAGCTGTTTGTTGGTCTGCTTGACCAAACAGAATTGTTTCTTAGGTGCTTGCACATGCTCATTTATGGTGAAAAGCTGATTTCAGCCGAGGAAAGTGACGTAAAATCAAAATAATCCTAGATCTACAAATTTGACATGCACTTCTGAGATGGTGCATTTGTCTCTCAATTAGCAAGATTACACTATTTGTTTCTTAGCAGAAGCTGTCAGAACTCTATCCCATTGGTCTTTATTTAATCAAATTGAACTATCATTTGTTCTCACAGGAAAAGCTATTATTACACTGATAAAAGATGTTACACCGCTCTTTATCTTCATTTAAAGCCATTTCCTTTCCCCAGTTTAGGACTAGGAGCATATATGCTTTAGCTCTCGGTCCAAACAGCATGGCAATTGACAAAAATAAATGTATGAACCTTAACACTTATTTTGTACTTTTTTGCTTACCTTTGTTTCTAAAAATCCTTTCCTTTTAAAGAGCATAACAAGTTTTTTTTCACATTCTGTGTTAAAGAAGGAATTAAGGCAAAAAAGGAACTAAGGGCATTGCCCTCAGACTGGCAAATTCAGGACTAGAAATTGGCTAGTGCAACTCAGTAAACAAAGCAGCATTTCTTCTGCTTTTCCTACATCTTTACATAAGTCATTTTTGTTAAATCACTGCTCTAATCTTTTTTCTTCTCCTTAACTTCCTTTCATTTTCTTTGTAGGCACTCTGCTCTGACACTTCCTGTTTATTCTTTCCTACATATATTTCAGTTTATGAAAAAGCTGTAAAGAGGCAAAAGGTTCTGCAAGGTTTGATTAAGATCTTCAGTGGCAGTGCGTTTTGAATTCATTGCATATAACTCTTCCAGTAGAGTTTTACTGCACGTTCTGTCAGTCATGTGTAACTGTTTACATTCCTGCTCGATTTCCTGCAGCTGCAGAAGTGACCACCCATGGCCCACAGATGACACCAACAGCTCCATGCACTGCAGAAGAGACCTTGCTGCTCACCTCAACTGGAGTTGAAATACATGGCACAGAAGGAATTTTTGTCTCGTGGGAATTCTTTAGAAAGATACTTCAATGTGATAAACATTTAATGCCTTAATATTTGGTTCAAAGTGCAAGATCACACATGTTAAACTGCCAGAATCACATATATGTTGTGTATGGTCTCATGAACACAAGTCAGCTGGACCAGACTGGATGGTATTCATTTCTTGTCTTTCACTTTTTTTGCAGGAATGCCCCAGTGGTGTTGTCAATGAAGAAACCTTCAAAGAGATTTACTCTCAGTTCTTTCCACAGGGAGGTGAGTACTTGGCAGAAACAATTAGTACTACAGAATATTTGTTAGTTCCTAAAAAAAACCTGCTCAAATGAGCAAGATTGTTGTCTCAAGCTCTGTCTGAACTCATGGGGACTTGATGGTTGGACACATTTTAAGGTATATATTTCTGAATGAAATGCAATGATGTCTACAAGAAGTCAGTCCTCTGTTATGAAATTACTAATCGTGCATGGGTAGTGTTGAAAACTAAGTTTCTCTGAGTAGGTTATTTCTTTTTAAACTTTCTAAACAGTCTTCCCCATTCTCTTTTATTCAAAAAAACCCTTTTACAGTAGGAGGAACTGTAGGAGGCACTACAGGTCTCTAATGGCAGAACCCGCTTTAATTCTATGGAGTTTCTTTTCTTAAATGAGGGCTTTTTTTCTAACCTTGATTTCAATTAATTGATTTCCTGGCGTTCATAATTTCTTTATCTCCACTATCTTTTAGTGCAATGAAGGTAACACAAAAATGTGTAACACTTTTTTTTTTCCTTGAACCATGGGTTTCTTTTAATTTTGTTGTTTTCCTCTCTTTTCTTCCTCTTGCATTTACTATTAAAGCATCTCTCTTCATATTCTCCTACAACCCTTCAATTCTACCTCCTCAACTTCTCCCACAGCTCTTGAGGTTTGTGCATTTTTCTGGAACTCTTCAGAATTCCTTCTCTTCACTTTTATTTAAAAAACCTATATTTAGTTGGTAGGAAAAAAAAAAATCTCCCCATTAGTTTTATTTTGAATAAAGACTTAGAAGGTGAAGAGCAGTATTCAGTGTGGATTACCATCTCTGAAATCCTTAACAACCAGGTACACTCAGTAGAGATGAACAAAAGAGTAACAGGGTTGACCTGCCTACTGATTATTTCTATATCTAAACTTTTAGACCAAGCTAACAGTTACAGTTTCAGATATTATATTTTTTTAGTCACCCTGGCAAATGAAAATAATTCTCTCCCTGTGATTTACTACACCTTGATTCCACTTCTAATAATAAAAAAATCTATGATATTTCCTATTGTTACACCCAAAATTGTTATGGACAAAGAGAAAGCACACCTGATCTAAAAGTATAGTTAAAACATACTGTGAGAATAAGTGTAATCTTAAAAGATATATAAACTTATGAGTCCAGATCTACTTGCTATAGAGAAGAAAAATTATTATTGTACTCAAAATCTATAGTAGATGTCTAGTTTCTACTATTCCTGGTGCTAATGCTGACCCTTCTACTGCTCCTCTGGGCATTTAGGGAAGTGGCATCACTTGGAGGAGGAGATGGGGACTGCAGTCGGCTGTCAGCATCTGGAGTCCTTCTCTAGGAGGAATAGGACGTTCATGTTGGTGCTTTCTTCTTCCTCACTCTAGGACTTACCTGGAGTCATTTTTGCATGTTTGCTAATACATTTTTTAGACTGTCTTTTGGTCTATTGGTTTGCACCTCAACATTACACCCAAATCTCTTATAGATGGTGGCTTGGACATGTGTTATATACTACTGCTTCGTTCTCTTTGCCACCCCTGTAGCTGGTTTTGTCCAGCTCCATGCTTGCTTTTCTTTAACTGACCACAGCTACGTTGTTTATAGCTGAGGGGTCTCCAGTACCAGCCTGTGCCCCATTCTTTCTCATCCCACACCTGCTGTCCTCTGTGCTGTATCCCATTTCTGCTGCTCAAAGCAAAAACTTTTCTCCTCTGCATTATTATGTTAGAGTTGAAAATATCTACTTCTACACAGAATAACTGCCTGTGTCTGCTACCTGTATAAAGCTATAGTTGCACCACGAAATTAAAACCAGTGAGCCTTTGAAACTTGATCAGTTTGGGAAGCTGCTGTCACAGCTAAACCATGGGAAGTAAAACTGCAAACAGATGAGCCTCTATTCTGGGGCAAGCTTCCTATGAAACATGTGGCTGCTTTTTAGCAAAGGCTAAACTACATCAGTGGTTAGAGTGTTTGCTGCAATTTCAGTATTGACTGCAATAAGGGAGCTGTACTTTTGTAAAGAAAGAAAACCAACCAAGCAACAAACTAAATGAACTTTTTTCATCTGGCTTCATTTAACTTTAACAAAATACAGCAAAAAGTTGGATTTTTAGCAGTGTAGAAAAGTACTGAATCCAGATAATTCACTCATCTGTAACAGATGTTGTGTACCAGTGAGAGGATTTTTTGCTTTCTTAATAAAGCTGTTTCAGACATCTCAGCAAAGAGCACTGAGAAGTGACCATCAGAAGCCATCCCCATCCTCTCCTTGTCCTCCATGGCCTCCACACAGTGGTGTACAGCCTTAGCAGTGTATAAACACTGCATGAACAAATGTGAAAGCCTTACATAGTTTTTCTCAGACATTCAGGAAGAATATTCTGCTGTGGAAACAGCAGAAAAGCTGAATGTCCTTGGAAGAGTAACAGCTCACATCAATAAACCTTTAACTTCTATGGGCCTACTGAGTCCTGAACTGTTTTATGTAGATTTTGTGCTGTTTTGTAGGTCCCTGTGTTGACTTTTGCCTTTTTTGAGAAGTATACGAGTCTAAGTCTATTCTTTGTTCCTTGCATTAGTCAAAGTATTTTCAATTAATCGTCTGTATTTGCATATCCCTGCATGCTAACAACAGGGTGACAACATATTTAAGTGTCCAGTTAAGCAGCCAAACATTTCTTAAATCTGTGAATGTATTGCCAAAATATTGTGTCCAGTTGAGGCCTTTAAATTTCAGTTATTCTTAAAATAATGTTTTTATGCATGTTTGAATAATAAAGAGGGGGAGAAAAAGCTTGAAAGTTGTCCCCAAATTAAAACATGTATCTTACAAGTAGATCTGGGCTCCAGTTATCTGTAATGTAATACAAAACCAGGTACAACATGATGTGTCATTATAACAATTCGTATATGAGCAAACAGAATGATATTTGTAGGATTTTAAGCTTCAGGGCAAAGTAATTTTTCAATGTCAACCAGAAAGTAATTTCATTAGGCAACTTTCAAGACTGCCCAGGACAAGGTACAGGAGGACTACAAAGAGGACAAGGGGCCACAAGAGTAACAAAGGAGATTGCAGTAAAAACAATGTGTTTTAAAAGGCAGAAGTAGCTTTGTAAAAAACTTTTTACGCCAGAAAGGGCACTGCAGTAACTTTTTAGAAAACCACTGCCATACAGGTGAACGAGTAGGGCCCCTGCACGCAAGCAATGGATGACATGAAATATAACTTGGGATTTTTCTTCAGCCAGGCAGGTTGTAGATAAGAATCCACACACTGGATAATGATTATTCTCCTCCAGCACTTGTGAACAAAACAAATCATGCTTGTAGTTTAATAAGCCATATTCTTCTGTATATAATGACTACCATTTTTGTCTCTGATGTTTAAAATGCTTTGATGGTTTTTTCAAAGGAATTCTGATTTAATATCTGTTCCTGTCTTAACCTGTCAAAGGAGCAATTTATCCTACAATTTATGATATCAGTTCCCTGAAAAGAAAAAAATATTTAATTTAAAAACTTAAAATTTTGTCTAACATGATTAATGTTCAAGATTTAGGAGGGCAAGAGCAGGGGGGAATTAGACTACATAGCTCTAATTAAAAGACTAGTGTACCTTATTCTGCTGTGGTTTTGAAGGCAAAATTTCAGACCAGAACAGCTTGAACAAACAACTCTGAACAAGGCTTTGGATTTTTTTTTTCCCCAGACGTGTTACCAGAAAGAAAAGGTTCTTTAACTAGGGACTTTTTTTTTTCTTCCATATACAGTCACACAAAAAGAGTAGTATATTTTATCATGTATGGGCAACAAACAATAAAATATCTTTGTGTTCACCCTTGTGTTTTCTGTATATCTACAGAAAATAATTAGATATTTTTAAGAAATTAATGCCAAGAGAATGGGAAGCTATTTAAAATTCAGTTTGCAGTAATTATACCTCTGTTATGTGGGTTTTTTTCCCTGAAGATGTTTTACATAATATATTCTATTGTACAACAGAAGTCTCAGTAGATGATAGGAAATATGACTATTAAAATCTTAAATACAAACTGAAGTCAACACATTTATATTTTTCAGTTAAAGTGTGAATTGATATGCTAGGCTATTCTTAAGCAATTACACTGATGACTGGATACATGGAAGAATGAATGACTGTCTCAGTAGTGTGGAGTTTTTTTCATTCTCTGAAAATGCATTGACAGACACGGGGTTTAAAGGCTGCAATTTTTTCTTCTTATGGTTATCTCACATGATAGCAAATTAACATACAGAAGTAAGACCAGAGACTTTTCTTACAAATGTCAACTCTGAATCAGTGAAGCACAAAATTTTGAGTTTGGTATACTTAGTTCTTTGGAGTCAAGGTGGCATTTCAAGTGAGTGACGCAAGACTGACACCCAGTTTAATACAAAACAATATTTTGGGCTGTGACAAATAGAGGTTTGCAGGATTGATATGAAAGGTAAAATGGTTTAAGTGCCAAGAAATCAGAAACACCATCCAGCACTGATGAGGTTTTTTCATAATAGGGAGATGTTTGTTCTGCAAAGGGAACACTGATTTTATAATACTTCTCCCTTTATTAAAGGTATGTGAGATTAATGTTAATTAACCTAAACTTACTGTAGATATATGAAGTAGAAAGAGCAAAGCAATGAGTACTAAAAGCAAACAAAGCCTCATCCTGCATTAATTTATGTGGGTTTGAGGGAGAGAAAAGACTCTGAGGAAAGTTGACTTCCCATAACCCCAGCAGTTTGTACCTCACATCCACAGGACAATGTCTAGGTAAGTTCTCTCTTCACAATATATTACTCCTGGAACAGGATGTGCCTCTCAGAAGACATTCAGTGGAAATAGAAAGATTAATCTTTACAATAAATCAGAGTCTTGACAGATTGATATTGATTCTGTGCTGTGTTTCTAAAATGAGTCAATATATACTGGGGAGTAGGTTTGAAAAGTATACAAATAATCAGTGAAGGGGTCACTTGTTTAAGGTCATCTTTCAGAGTCTTACTGACCATTCAGTCAGTCACAGCCAGCTTTTCAAGGTTTTCAAGCACCTAGCCCTCATGCAATGATCATGGGAATTAAGCAGCAAACCAGCTTTAAGAATCTGCTTCTCAGGAGAGGATTTTCTCTCACCTCTGGGTTAGCACATGAACCGATCACAGCAGCATCTTTCTGAGAAGATCAGCTTCAACCTGGGAAACAGATCTGACTCCAGAGCAAAACTAATAAACCAGAGGCGCTGACAGTGGTGTCTGCTTCCCTCATTTAGAGTGAACAAATGAATACATTTTTCATTTTAAATATATGAGATAAATCCCTTGTCACCATCATTTAGTGTTCCCATTAACACAGGTTGTTTCAGAGTACAATAACATGTCATCTTTGCTATTTGCTCAGGTATCAGTGATTAGCAAAAACAGGAATAAAGCCAAATAGAGATATTGTGGAACAGAATTTTGGATTTCCAGTTCCTGACAGTGTTGCTGTCCATGTACTTGGATTAATAATTTATCCCTCTTTCTCTAACAAAAAAGAAGTTTAAACTTAATTAAAAATTTAATCTTGCTATGAAATTTTGGTATCAAAATATATCTTGGTATCATATAGTTTTAACGGAATGAAATTAAATGTGTTTATTTTGAATTATTTTTGCTGTTTTAAATTTTAGATTCCACAACATATGCACATTTTCTGTTTAATGCATTTGACACTGATCACAATGGATCTGTAAGTTTTGAGGTAAGTAATGCTGTTTCTTCTTTTTTTTTTTCTGAAATTGAATATTTTGCCATTTCTTGTAATTAATTCCAGTATGGTATACTTTTATTATATAGCTCTGATTATGAAAAATTTAGCTTATGTGATTCAAATCTCAAGTTTTTCCAAGGTAATAACAAAAGTCATTATTGTAGAATTGTATATTCCATACTGATAATTCAGCCTGTTACAATGTAATATTTTTATAAATCTGTTCATTTAAAAGGTAATCCAATTTATAGACATTACCTAGAATATTTCTTATCTTCCTCCCTGCTTTTGCAAGGTGAGAAGGTGTCTGAACTACAACTAATGTTATGGAGATGACTCAGCCAAAAGAAGATTGCTCATACGCTCTATTAGTTTCCAGAAAATGCTAGAAAAACACTTTAAAGCAAATGTTTTTAAAAGCAAAACAGTTTGAAATTCGTTCTTCCTTCATTTAGGTGCCCAATCTGTTCTCCCAGTTCTGCTTTTCTCTGCTAAGGCTGATGCCATCAACACAATAACATGGTAAAAAGTGGCCTTACTGCAATAGTGTAGAGGAGAGCAGCGTGCACAAAATACTGCAAAGGAGCATTTTAAGCTATAGAATTTTTCAAAAAATATCTCAGTTCATTTGTAAAAGGATATGTTTGTTTTGTCATGTTTTGCTTTGGTTTGTTGTGATGATAATGAATGAATGATTTCCTTACAACTTGTGATTGGATTGTGATAAATACACCCACTTTAAATTTATTGAAATGTTTTTATGATTTCCTTTAGTGAATGATGTTGTCAGGTCTGACAGATTATTTTTTTTAAGCATTTTTATTGCTTTATTATTGATGTGATAAGAGAAGACTTGTCAAGCAGCTGCACTGTGATCAGGAATTTATACCTCAACTGGAACTATAACCAGATAATTTTGTGGGGGATTTTTTGCATTTATTTAAGAAAAAACAATGAACCCCATCTACTTTTTCTGGGCAGCTGAAATCAGTGGAGTCTATGTGAAACTAGAAGCAGGATCACAACTTGTATCTTCTGGACATAGGCTAATTCTACAAGGAATGCATCTGGTCAAATCATAGAACCATACAATGGTTTTGCTTGGAAGGGACCTCAAAGATCCTCTAGGTCCAACCACACCTGCCATGGGAAGGGACACCTCCAACTAGACCAGGTTGCTCAGTGCCCCATCCAGCCTGGCCTTGAACACTTTCAGGGACGGTGTATCCACAACTTCTCCACCCTTACAGTAAAGAATTTCTTCTCTATATCTAACCTAAATTTCTCCTCTTTCAGTTTCAGCAACAGCAGACGAAATGAGAAAAAGCATTTTTAGAATCAGTACATAAAAAGTATTTCTGCTGTTATAATTAGAAAAAAATAAGCTTTTATACCTTTCCTGATCAATTTGTTGACATTTGCATCTCAGACAGAAAGCCTTAAGAAATGCACTAGATTTAAAACCCTTTTAAGGGGGTTTAGACCACCTCAGAGTGCAGGTCTGTGCACACACACACACAAAAAAAAAAGTCTTTGGAATAAAATTAGTCTGGAAATTATAAGCAGAAGTGGGGCTTTGCCATTACTAAAACAGACATTTGCAGCTTACTTTTGTTCAATATCAAGTCAGATATGAGGGATCCAAACCTTGATATTATTTGCACTAATTGTTAATCCAGCATAATTCTACTACTATCAAAAGACTCCTGTTTCTGTGCCCTTTTAGCAACATTATGCTAACAAACTGTATGATAGCCATTCTAAAAGCATCTTCCTGAAGTTAATGGATGGGGTTTCTTTTCAAATCTCAGGAAGGTAACTTCAAAATGTGAAAGTAGATACTGTGAAATGTGAAAAATAGAATCATCTCATTTTTTCCTGCTCCTTTTTATCCTAGGTACAACTGAGCCATATTCTTTCTATGCTAATCTGTATTCTAGTTTTTAATTTTCATTAGAAAAACAACAAAAGTAAACAGCTTAAAAGGTACAGAGGGAGTGATTTAAAAATCTGAAGAACAAATAATCATTCTTTCATTATCAAAGGATAGGAGTAAATTCAACTTAAGATAGTGACCTATGACAAAAAATGACTCTGGTTATCCTCTGTGTAAAAAGAATATGAAAATCTGAAATGGTAGTGAAATTCTTTTGTAGGTAAGAATGACATTTGTGTTGCATTCTCCATTTTCTGATGAATCCATGATAGCTGGAGTTGCAGATAAAAAGAGAAGTTGTTCTAGCTTTTTGCTCTTTTTTCCTCAGATTTTCAACCATCAACAATGAAGTATTAGACTTTAGCACAACTTAAATGCAGACCTCAATTGGATGAGATTGCTGTGTCCTTAGAGTTTTGTCATCTCTAAATGTGTATGCTCAGGAACTCTTAAGTGAAGCATTTTACGTAGCATAAAAAAGCAAACTCATTAAACAGGTGCTTGAATCTCTCTCTCCTTATCCCATGATTATATGCCAACTAGTTTTGCTGTAAGAGGAGGGACAGAGTTTCTGAAGGCCTAGTGACCCAGCTATTGAAGGGCACTTTGGGCATATTAGAGAACTGAAGTTTTTTTTTCCATCAGAGACAGATGTGAAAGCGAAGTTTCTACTTCCTGCATATATATTGCCACTGAACCAGTAAGATGATTTGGGCCTTAAGGCTTACAGAGTCAGGAAAATGGGGGCTAATTAACTTTAGATATATTGTCAAAGGTAAAGTGCATTGCACCCATACGCAAATATCCAAATAGTTTGTGGGAGATGCAGATTAAGGCTATTCTAAATATGACCTTGCTGAAAGTCACTCAATAATCCCACCAATTCTAAGTGCCTTACAGCACAAAGCTGTGCCCAAATACAATGGAGATGTTTAAAGATTTTTGTCATATTTAATCAACACCAAACTTGTTTTTCAAAAAATTATTAATAATGCTTAGCAAAGTTATTGGTGATTTTCTGATTGCATTATTTCTCAGTTGTTACCTGAGAATTTTGCATTAGTCAATAAACTAGCAAGCATGCTAACTCCATCCCATAGAGGACTGCAGTTCTTAAGATCAAATGCAACTTTGATATTTCATTAGTTATAAAAGTGATCTCTAAGGCAATAATATAAGGGCAGCAGTTTAATGAGTCATAGGATCATACAATGTCTTGGATGGGAAGGGACTTTGAAGTTCATGTAGTTCCAACCAGCCTGCCATGGGCAGAGACACCTTCCACTAGACCAGGTGCTCAAAGCCCCATACAACATAACCTTGAACACTTCCAGAAAGAGGGCATCCACAACTTCACTGGGCAACCTGGTCCAGTGCCTCACCATCCTGGTGAAGAATTTCTTCCTAATAACTAACCTAAACCTACTCTCTGTCAGTTTAAAGCCATTCCCCCTTTTCCTATCACACATGTCCTGGTGTAAAGTCCCTGTCCAGCTCTCTTGTAGGTCCTCTTTATGGTTTCCCTAGAGTCTTCTCTTCTCCAGGTTGAACAAGTCCTACTCCCTCAGCCTGTCTTCATAGAAGAGGTTCTCCAGTCCTCTGATCATCTTTGTGGTTCTTCTCTGGACTTGTTCCATCAGGTCCATGTCCTTGGGCTCTAGAGCTGGATTCAATACTCTAGGTGTTGACCTCCTGGCCATGCTGCTTTTGATGTAGCCCAGGACACATTTGGCTTTCTGGACTGTGAGTGCACATTGCTGGGTCGTGTTGAGATTCTCACCAACCAACACCCCCAAGTCATTCTCCTCAGGGCTGTTCTAGATCTGTTTTCTGCCTAGCCTGTATTTGGGCTTGAGATCACCCTGACCCAGGTGCAGAACTTTGGCCTTGTTGAACTTCATGAGGTTCACAACCTCATTCTGATATTCAGAAATATCAGGTTCCACACAAAAGGCTTAGTTCATGTTATGTAGGAGATGAGGTCATTTTTCTCAGGGCATTGGTGATCTCATAAGCATTTTAACACCAGCTGATTTAGAGTTGCTATATATTTTCTCTTAACAGCAGCTCCTCCTCTGTGAGCTTTGTTTTACACACATCAGGGCTCCACCAGTTCTGTGACATCACTTGATTCCTTTTCAAAATCATAAAATCTAAATTTAAAAATTGATTTAGGTACCTGTCTGTCTACTTCTTCTGGCCTTGAACAAGACATAAAGGAATACAAGATCAGGTGGGATAATTTTAAGTTTTCCTATGGATTTGAGACAGCACATTAAGAAGCTTGACAATTAATTTATTAACAATCTAATTATCCTCAAAGATTTGCTGAGGGATAAAGCAGTCAGAAAGTCATCAACAACATTGCTAGGAGATAATTAATCACTGCTGGAAAACCCCCACAAATACAAGGTCATCCCATATCACATCCAGCGGCTCTTTACCTCTGTAGTGCAGAATAGAAACTGTGATATTGAGCACACAAAGGCTCCTGTACAGGTGCAATGATGTTCCATTTTGCAACCTCTCCGTGAGACATCCCCCTTTCTTGCAGAATCAAAATTAGACACGGAAGGAGGTCTTAACAGGTATTAGCATGCTCTGCAGGAAACTAGCAAGTTACAACCAGGAAGCTGTGGAAAGGAGTAAAGGCAGGTACCAAGGCTGAGACTTTTGTGCTTCTAACTTTGCTGTCACAGACTGAAGAGAGACTCAACTTGAGCTGTGTATCAGCCCAGACCTCTGTAGTTTTAGGCTCCTTTGTCACCCTAGATCAGATGCACCTCTCCTCATTAGGTGCTCAGCTGAGCAGGACCCAGTGGACAGTGACAGCATTCTCAGAGGATGTAAGTATCTGAGTATGGTAAATTTTACTTAAAAATACACAGGCACAAAAAGTAGAATTCTTCTCTCCACAGAAATCAGATGTCTAAACCAGGAAGGAAAATACATCTGGGTACTCTAATACTGTAACGGGGACTTATATTAGTGCTCTGTGCTAAATGATGTGCCTGATTCATGCATCAGTAAGTTGTTGGTAACAAGCATATAGATGGACAGATGCTGAGTTTAGCAGCCACCTTTAGCATGGTTTTTTAACTATGGCAGTCTGCACTGGATTATTACCTTAACAGCTAACATAGCTATACTGTTCTTCAGTTGCATGAAAGTACATCTGTAGAAGAGAAAGACTATCCCAGCTGGTCCTTATCCAACTCATCACAACTGCCTATTATGATAAATCCTTTCTATTGTTCCTGAGATGGACTCCTGCACAACACTCAGACAAAGGCAATGTACCCAAACTATGTGCAATCCCAAAACATGTTGATACAAATATGGAAGAAGATGACCTACTCTTGCAATGTTTAAAACATGGAAGGTTTTTGAGTTGTCTTTGCTTTTATAAGGACATCCAGTTCCATGAAAAAAAAACATAAAGCCAAGTTTTATTCTGTGTCATTTTTAAAACCAATGACTGAAGCGTAGCCTTGGAAATGGGGATATAAAGGTGTCCTAGTTCAGCAGGA